>ML685852.1:7157058-7323270 GCA_007922175.1 Pelusios castaneus | reverse complement strand
CCCGCAACTTGTGAAAGAAATGCAACTAGAAGGGTGCTATATTTCTCTCCTACATAAGGTCCTCCATGGGAATGTTGCTTATCACCTTTTTCCCCCTTTTCTCCTTGCTTGTTAAGGACTGTGACATAATTCCTGTTGCAAAGAAATACCGAGTTTGAAGGAAAAGCGTCTGCATGCTATATGCTAAACCTGTAAACAACAAACAAAGGTGTGGATAATTATATTCACCACATAATTATTTATATTCATTTTATAGGTGTTAGTGTAACCAAATAAAGGTCGCTGGGGAGTTGTTGAAAATGTAGGCTTTTGCATATTTTTAAGCAAAAAGGGATTGTAATGCCCCCTGTTCCTTGCTCACTCATGGTGTCAAAGTTGAACGAGCAGGTAACGAAGAGTAACATTTGACCTAGTCTGCCTCTGGGACGACCTGTTTTGTTCTCTAACATGTCACTGATATTGCTTCATGCATATACTAACAACTTAATATTGGTTTGCAATGCATGAAATGTTTATTCTGAGACTTGGATAATTTTAGTGGCATTTTAGATTTGTAGCATGTGGCCCAGTATGTTTAAAATATGATTTTCTTGGCCCATATCAATCTTTAAATTGAAATATATACATGTCATGGAACCTACAGTGTACAACTAAAGATCGACTGGTTCAGGATGCTTAAACAGTTAATTTTAGAAATAACATTAAGGGTAAGTCCTCACTGATAACAGCAAAATTGCTGCTGTCAGATCGACCTTCCTAATCGACTGAGCGAATCTGTAAAAACTCGCAGTCAATCAGGAAGTCGATCTATTAGGACCATTCCAGAAGCTGGAGTAGCGCTGGGTCGAAGGGAGGCCCCTCCCTTTGACTCAGCGTGGTGGACGTTCCAGGTGTAGAGCAGTCAAACTGAGATACACCAGTTATTTTAAGTAACTTGCGTATCTCTGGTCTACTGCCGCCAAAAACGATAGGCAATGTAGACCTGCCCTAAGAAATAGAACAGACGTAGGTAGAGGTAGATTAACAGTACAGTAATTTTAAATAAAAAGTTTGAATTTTTTTAATGTTTTCACAATAATACTTATTAATTCCTGATGCTCAGTTAGTGCTTTTTAACTGGAAGGCTCCTTAAATGTTTTACATACTGTAAATACAATACAAGGTTAAACCAGCTAACTCTGAAATACAGCCACCTCCGAAGTTGGGCAAAGCAGACGCATTACTTCACTGGGAGATATGCCAACATCATACAAGTAAAGAAAAACTTCTCCAGCTGAAACTACAGATGGAAATTACTTTTAGGTAGGTGCTGTTAGCACTGTGACTTTAGTACCCTCATTCACGTGAAATATGCTTCAGCTTCCTTAATGTTTTCAACTGGTCATAAAATTGGCTTCAAGTCCCTTCTGGAAGGTTGATATCATAGAGTCACAGAAAATTAGGGCTGGACGGGGCCTCAGGAGGTCATCTATTCCAATCCTTTGTTTGAAATCAGGATAAACCCCAAGTGAACCATCCCAGCCAGGACTTTGTCAAGCCTCACCTTTGAAACCTCTAAAGATGGAGATTCCACCACGTCCCTAGGTAACCCATTTCACTGCTTCACCACCCTTTTAGTGAAAAAGTTTTTCCTAATATACATCCTAGACCTCCCTCACTGCAACTTGAGACCATTGCTCCTAGTTCTGCCATTTACTACCAGTGAGAACAGCCTAGTTCCATCCTCCCTAAAACCCCTTTTCAGGTAATTAAAAGTTGCTATCAAATCACCCTTCCTTCTTTTCTTCTGCAGCAGGGGCATAGCCAGGAAGGGTTTTCTGGCCAGCCTCTGAGTCTGTAGGGTGGGACGGGCCACTGGCAGCTTCTGGTCATGTGATGCTCCAGTTGCCAGGTAACAAGTGGAGCAGGAGCAACAGTGCTCCTACTCCGCTTGTTATTTAGTAACTGGATCAGTCCTGAGAAGGAGGAAGGGGGAGACGTGGCGAGATCAGGCACACCCACTGCAGTGCCCAGCAGCGGCACCGACTTCTCTGTCACGTATACAAGGCCCGGCCAGCAGCCAGTGGCCACAGCCACAATGGAGCAGAGCCCTACAGCTGCAGCGGAGAAGTTTCCATTGCTGCTGGACACTGCAGTGGGTGGGCCTGATCTCCAAGTGGGTGGGCCCAGATCCCCCTGTGGCTAAGCCTCTGTTCTAGACTAAACAAGCCTAGCTCCCTCAGCCACTTCTCATAAACCACGTGCTCCAGCCCCTAATCTTTTTTTGTTGCCTTCCACTTTTTTGTTACCCTCTTTCCAATTTGTCCACATCCTTTCTGTAGTGGAAATATGTGTGTACATCAATTATGTATTGCATGTGCAATTGAATTTTCTGAATCACAATTTTTTTTTTTCCAAATGAGAGCTATTCAGAGCTTTGGCCAGGTAGCCTAGATGATATATTTGAAATCTGGGAAAAGCAGTAGCTCATGTGATATGGCACATTTCACTTGACTTCTTTGTACCACAGCCAACAGTGCCAGAAAACTAGATACAAGATGCCTTCTCCCCACCAAACTGTAAAGGCTGCATTGGAGCTGAATTTTTCTGCGTGGGTAGATTACAAACAAATATAAATGCTTCACTGCTTAGTACCCTATGGCGCGTTTCATAGTACGAGAGTGTGTTAGCAAACAATGCAGCATATTCCAAGAGAGCAGGAAAAGCAGTTATCTTCCTTGGCACCCTCACCTTGAAAAGCAGCAGTGTTGTGGGGCGGGGAGCTAATGGGTCCATCTGTTACTTGGGGTCTCTCTGAGGGAGAAAAATGCTTTCTGCCACATTGTCTAACAGTGACATTGCCAACATGGAAGGGTCTATTCAGGCAGGCTATGGCTTAGAAACAGGCAAGAGTAACTGCAAAACTAAACAGGCTTTTCTAAACTGGTGCATTTACTGTTATTTCATGGAAATGATAATATACTTAATGATTTTTGGCACAATTGTGCATGTAGCCAAAATTCCATCTACAATTAAATGTGTGTCTGTTACACTGGAGGCAGTGATGTTTAGAGGTTCCTTGATTATCTGTATTTATGAATGCTCCAACCTAGGATGCATGTGCATGCCAGTGCACTCTTGTACAGAGATATTTAAGGTATTGCCCATGTTCCTTGCAAGCTTGTGTTCTGGTGCAAGGAAACGTAGGGTGGTGCTAACTCATAGTTCCTTCTCCACTGATCTTAGCTTGAGACCATTCCGAGTGGTGCCTGCTGCTTTCAGAGCTCTGTTTCTCTTACTCACTTCTTTATTTACTTATTTTTTTAAATTTGCTTTGTTTCATTTGCTTATTTTTTTTCCTTTGTTAACCACATTTGTGCTTCAGAAGGTGAAAATGTTGCCCCACTGAATTCCTTTTTTTTTCCTGCAGCCAGGGCCTCCTGTGCTCTGCTGTTCTTTCTGAAGCTTTCCTGCTTTGATTATACCAAGGACTTGGTCTCAAGGCTTATCAGACCCGTTGCAGGACTGTCCCCCTCAGTGACAGGCATTCTGGCTGCCTCTGCTGCCTTGGAGAGTCCCACATCCTGTCAAAATGCAAGGTCTGCACCAATATTAAAAACAGATATCACAAACTGAGGAACAAAAGGCTGAAACTTTTCATGGAGCAGAGTCTGAGATTTGTAGGGTTACCTCATGTACATTGTGTGGCTCAGGCCACATAAATGCCTTAGACCTCAGAGATCAAAGACCATGGGGCCACTTTGGAATCAAAGCTGCCCAAGAGAAAGTGACCTCAAACTCTGGAGAAAGAACTCAAGAAGAATGGGAAGCCACCTTCAAGGTCAGCACTTAGGGAGAGCTTTGCCGTCCCCCCCACCGCCAGGTGCTCTTAAGACTTCCCTGGGCACTAATGCCAATGCACCAGTACCCAGTTAAGAAAACTCCCTCTTCATGTACCCAAAGGTCATCTAGCAAGCATTGATGGGCTCTGAAGTTGGTACTGGAAGAGGAGACCTCCACAGGTAAAAAGACTACAGATGCAGGGACTCCTCTAAAATATCTGCATCAAGCTCAGTACAACCTTCTGCAGGTTGCAGTTGCAGGGAGCACCTGTCCTCTTAAAGCTGTAGGACCACGGGACACAAGGACTGCACCTCTGTATTGTCCCCAGGATCTGATAAAGCCACCTCTTGGCGCTCAGGTACCAAATATGTTCTTCTCCCTTGAGGACCTTTTCATCCCTTCCAAGTGGCACTGAAAGGGATTCTTCTCTGGTACCATCCTATCATTGAAGCTGATGCCTCCATCTGTTGTGTTAAACCCCAGCACAAAATCTCATCCAGCTGTACCAACTCATTCAGTCTCCAGGATCACATACAAGTCCCAGTACTAATGCCAGGGGCTCCACTCCTGGATACGGGATTGGATATGGCCTCGGATTTGGATATCTGTGTGCAGGACTCTGCCTTTTTACCTTCCCAACATTCTCTGTAAGTTTCTGAATGACAAAACCTGCTAACCAGCAAGCATTCTCACTCTCCCTGGCTGGAGCAACCATGAAATCCAATGCCTTCCCCTATGCACTACCCACACTGGGCTTATTGCAACTCTTGGGCTTTATACAATGATTACCACAAAAACTGCAAACCAAACTGCCTCCTCCAGTACTGAGGTAGCTGTTGGTATGCCAACCACCTTTGGTACAGCAAGAGCCAGAGTAGGTGACTAAGATGACATCACCATCCTCCTCCTTTCCCAAGGAGGAGATTATATATCCTTGCCACTGTCATCTTACGCCAACAACTTCCAATCCTTTCAGGACCTGGTAAAGAGAATTACAGTCTCTCCACATTCCCCTAGAACCTTTTTTCATTTCCTGATCCCTAAAAAATTTTGATTGCCCATGCAGAAATTATAGACATAGTCTGCAGATCCCTGGGGATCCATGGACCGCAGGTTGAAAACCACCATTTTATGCTAATGATAATCTTTCACAGACCACTTAGACATCGTCTGTGACACCTTCCCCTCCGCACCACCTCCCCTCCCCCCAAGGGATCTGTGGACCACAGGTTGAAAACCATTACCCTAAGAGAAATCCAGGAAACTCAACATTATCTAGCAGACATTTTGTACTTTGCTGTCTAAGTTAAAATTGCTTTGTGTATCAATGAGACACTGCTGTCTCCAGCCACCATCGTGCCTACCTGAAACAGATAGAATTTAGAGCTGCAAACTCTCAAGCCCTGGTGGCTAAATACAGCTTTACAAATTATGCCAAATTCATATACCACAGGATCAAAGGAAACAGTTTCAGGCCCTCATTTTAGAAGGGCAGATTATTGTCAAAGCTTCTCTACAGGCTATCTTTGATGCAGCACAGTCCCTATAGTCTACTGTAGTTTTGGGGCACAGAGCTTCCTGGCTTCAAACATCAGTCTTCCAAGGGAAGTTTAGAACACTGTTGAGGATCTCCCTCCTTGGCATTGACACTGATGCTTCTCTCCAAAGGTGATACGGTGATCCCTCAGGATACATATGCCTGCAATGAAAAGGTGTCTCAGTAATGCTTTGATAGCCCAGCATCCCTTGTCTCTACAGTACCGTGGTTACACAAGGCCTGCAGTCAGCAACTCTAGCCAAATGGCAGTTTTGATGGTCCAGTTGAGGGTCAGGAACCCAACCCCCAGCTCAGTTCAGGCAAGGATGGTGGTCTGTGATGGGGTCTGTACCCAACACCAGCCCTGATAAGGCTAACGTGGGCCCGAGAGGCCAGTTAGGTTAGCCAGCTGTCACCTGTGAGAGGGAAGGTCAGAGTCAATTGAGGGTGAAATCCAGCTGGGGAAGTGCTGGGCCAGCTCTATGAAACCAGGAAGATGAGAGGAGTAGTCGGGTGCTGCAAGGGAACGAGACTGCAATCACTCCCTGGGATGAGAGAGGTCAGCAAGTACAAGGAGTAATTCCAGGAGGAGAATAAGACCTGAGTAAGGAGCCTGGCAAGAGGCTAGGCAGGATGAAGTAGACATAGGGATTAGAGTAAGTGCCAATAATAAACCCAGAAGAAGGCAAGGAAATAGAGATGCTGGATAAGAAGGAGCCCAGAGAAACAAGACCAATAGGGGCTGGGACTGAGCAGATCTGGACTGTTGCTTGTAGGATCCTGGGGCTGGAGCCGTGTTGTGTGTGGGCAGGAGCTCCCCTGCCAGCCACTGGTTTAGTGGCACATAGTCCTGAATGGGGCTGAACACTGTCAGGAGATGGCATGTGGACAGTTGTCCTGTTGTACTTTGTAATCCGGAGGGGGTGGACTAAATGATGGTCTGGGCAGAGGGCCAAGTTATCTGAAAAGAGACCACTGCAGAGCAAGCAACAAGCAGCAAAGGGGTACCCAATGCAGTGAGACCTCCGACACAGTGTGTTCTGTGACACAGACATAAGGAGGCGCTCTCGTGGTGAGTGGGAACCCCGTTACATGGCCATATACCCATTCAACAGGTATTCCATCAGTTTCCAGGGATACATTCTAACAGGAGTTAAGTGACTGCTTTAGCTGTCAGTTGTGGAGAATAAAACGTACTGAGAATGCACGGGGAATAAGTGTTAAATCGTGAATTTTGTCATCGATCAAAGAACAATAGAGGAAGTGTTAAACTGATAACTGATTTTCATATGGCATTTATCTTCAGTTATGTTGTGAGATGGGACAACTCAGAAAGATAAATGTCATAACAGAGATCTCTATCTATATACTTATCTGTCAACAATAAGAATACGCAAACATCCATTCAAATAAGGCTGCTCCATATGCCACAGGAAAGAAATATATGTTAATTGTATTAAGATTTTCTATAAATAAGCTTTTTTAGAAAAAGATGTCATATAGGCAATTCTATCTGAGGTTAGTTCTGTCTAAAACCATTTAAAATATTTCTTCTATGCATATAAACTTTAAAGGTACAGAGGCATCTAGAAATGAGCCCAAATCTGTAAACTTTGGGGTAGATGGAATGCAAACTTCACTTACGGTCCTTATCATTGTACTAGGCTGATAAATCAGTCTGCATTGGACTATCCCCAGACTTTAGAAAGTTCTGATTTGGACCTAGAGCAGGGAGGGGTCTGCACCTTTGGTTCTGGAGCCAAATGCAGCTCTTTGGCTGCCTACTTGCAGCTCTGGGCCCCCTCCCTGCCACCAGAGGACACTGTGGGCGGCCCATGCCAGGCTCTGGGCCCCGCACCACCACTGAGGGACCCTGTGGGGGGGCCCATTCCTGATTTCGGGACCTCCCCCTGCCAGGGAATCTTGCAGCAGGCACCCTGGCCTGCTGCCCCACCAGGATTCTACACCCATTCTGGCTCTCAAAACTCTTGGCTATAGAAGGAATTTTTAAATATGGCTTTTCTTTTCTTTGGGTTGCTGATCCCTGACCTAGATTTTGTATCTCTGGCTCATCTCGAATAACACCATTAGTCTGAGAACATTATGTATTCAGTTTGTAACCAGAATCTAAAGATAAAGGATCAAATTTTCCATTGAACTACAGCTTGTGCAGTTTCATGGACTTTAATAGAGTGGTGCCAATCTAAACCTGCAGAAAATTTGTCCCACCATCTTCATATATTCATTATTGAAGTTAATTGTAACTACAGTGAGAGTCACTTGGTTTGGATTTCAAGTTTCATTACAACCCCAAATCTTGGGCCAGTTCCACTGATTAGCTCATCAAATGTATATATTAGTACAGAATCCTGGACCAAATTCCAGGTGATCCTTGCTGGCTTAAAGATTTAGTTGGTAACCAGGCAAGAGTTCACTCAGATTAATATAGAGATTTTGAAGAACCTGAAACTCTGATTAAAACTTAATTGGACCTATTCCCCCATCCTAAAGGGTTCCCAGGAGCCCCAGATTCTATTTCTGATCATATTTACTTTTCAACATGCTCTAGGGTTAGAATATTTCTATTTGAAATATTGCCTATTTCTATTATTTATTCCATGGAAACTCATGTGAGTTATATTTGATATTAGTGTAAGGGGTGAGGGATGGTTTGATTAGCAGTTCATCTCTGAACCCTAAACCATAACAATTGCACCAAATGGATCTTTTTGAGATTAAAAAAGTTTGCATTAAAGACATCTCCATCATAGTTTCTGTGGTTCCCTTCCACCTTGCCGACATGTTGGGATGTCTGCTCCAGGTATGAAGATGGGAATTCACTGGTTCGCTGTTCCCCTTCAGCATCAGAGTCTTATCTCATTGGGGACAGTTGGGTAACTGTGTAAATCTCTACAGAGAAAAAAGTTAGATCCTGTTTTATTTTTCAATGACCTATTGAAGTCAATGGGAATGCTTGGCCAAGTAAGGTAACCTGTAATGAAAAATATTGCTGGATTGTATTTTAGGGATGAAAGCAAGAGGGCGTTACAGAAATTTGTTCTCTTAAATTTTGTAGATTTTAAGAACACATCCTATGGAGGTGAAATGCAAGAATGTAATTTTCTCTTCAGTTCTGTAGCACATAACAGGATGTATCCTGATATGTTGTATGTTAACAATTCTTTGCTGATTTGGTCTGTGAGAACTGCTTGACCTTACATGCAGGTGCATGTCTGTAAACCAAATATGCACATGGAGATAAATAAAAAAAACAATATAAGTGAATTCCAGATACCTGGAACTCTGCATTATCCAAGTTTTATATAGAAACTAACATTTTTTTTTTTATGAAACTTCCTTTATCCATGGGTTTAGGATGTCCCTGATGCATGTACTGTCAAATGTACTACATCACAAAAGCTTTCGGTAACATCATTTTAAAGAAATTCCTAAAATAATTAATAAAATCAACTCGCAACATTTGCTGTAAAGCCAAAATTACTGAATGTAATCACTGTCTGAATATATGTAAAATGCACATTTACGCCTGTTCTACACCAGTGATTTTCAACCAGTGTGCTGCAGCACATTGGTGTGTCGTGAGAACTGTCCAAGTGTGCCGTGAAATCTTGTACAAAGGTAATGAAACTCAATGTAAAACAAACATTGTTATATCTTAACTATATTCTATCCAACCAAAATTACAACTCATAAAACTTGTGAAAATTAATCATCAAATAAAAAGTGAGGTATCGACCTTTTGATTCTAAAACATGAGTATTCTAAATGCAGGTGGCCAACAGGCAAAATTGAGATGATGTGTATTTTTTTTTAACGGTGGATTTGAAACATGAATGCATTTGATCCTTCTTTAGCTTGTTGTATGCACTGTGTTGCAAACCTCAGAGGTGAGACTGTAATCATAAGAAATGTACGTAAATGTGATGTTTATGAGCAATCAATTCAGCTGAAAAAAGTGGGTGTGCCGTGGAATTGTTTGTCTCATTGAAATGTGCTTGTTACTGAAAAGGTTGGGAACCACTGCTCTGTACTGATTAACAAATTCAACGCAGTTCATGGGAGTTACACAAGCTACACAGAGTAGCCTGTAGCCTGTGTAATTTCCGTAGACTTCCTAACTTCTGTTTTATACGCCATCTCCACTACAATGTGCCAACGGGACATGTGTACCTGGCAATGCAGCACTATGCTTTTTCAGGAGGTGGTTTTAATAGATTGATTTCTGGATTGATTGAGCAAGTCTTCATTGCCACCCAATTGAACTGAATCAATCAATCTAGTCCTCTTTAGTCTCCCTCTGACACTGACAGTAAGAATGCCAGAAAAGCTGTGGTGGGGATGATGTGAGAGTTTTGTTGTTGTTCAGTATGTGGGGGCTTTTTCAAGCCGGAACTGGGTGGAGACCACCAATATGCAAATTCATATTATGTAGAAAAAACCATTAGATGGTTACATCTTGGACTTGGACTAGATTTGAAATGGATACCTGCAAGGGAAAGGTGTTTTATCTAAACCCTTGAGCCATCAAACACCAATATTGATTAGCTTTGAGAGTCAGGACAGCAAAGTATCACACAAGCATTAACTCCACTCCTGATATTGAAAGGCAATTTTGCTATTAGTGAGAGAACACCCTGGCATTTCCCTCTGTGTGGTTTTGCTGTGCTAAGAAGTGAATGCGCTAAATCTTTCTTTGTATTGCATGGAGGGAGGAAATTTGGGCTGGTTGGGAGACCAGTGATGGGGTTATTACATCTTCAGGGCTTCTCTGGCTGGGGGAGGACATTCTTTTCCCCTTGCTCAGTTCCTATTAAAGTATCCAGCATACAGCCAGGTATTTAGTCTTTGTGTTGGGGAAGAGAACTGCATAATGCTTGAAGGATTAGGCCATTCTGGCACCAATGAGGTAATTGTGCACAAGCTGAGGAGAACATTTTTTAAATACCGTCGCTATTTTGTTATAGCTGTACGCAGGTTAGCAGCCACTTTTCATTTTCTCTGTTGGCCCTGAATTCATATATGTTTCTTGAATTTCACCAGGATCAGATTTAAATGGAAAATGAATATGCTGCTGGCTGATAAAGAGAAAGATGAGAAAAAAGGACAGCAGTGGGATAAATAGATTGATTGTGTCAGTGCAGGCAAATGTACAGCACTGTAATACAAATACGGCACAGTGCTGGAGCTGTCAATAAAAGGAATGCACAGGGGAACAAGTCTAGGAAACTGCAAATTGTTCCCTATTACACCTATCAACCTTTAAACTATTGCAGGTTAAAGTGAGAAAATAAAAACATTTTCAGATGTTGCTAAAATGTGGCCGTGACAATGGTAAAGTTGTGAAACTGGGGCTGAGGTTTATACGGGTCTGAAACCCCTTTAAAATACACGGGGAAATGTTGAAAACACTAGGGCTTACCGTCAGGCCACCAATTAATGGTGGTGCTGCCTGATTCTTCCCACAATCCCTTTGACCTTTCCTTTTCCAGAGTACTTATTCTCAGACCAGTCCTGCCCCAGGCCCCCAGTATTGATGACCAAAGTGTCTGTTATGGGCAGGGGCGGATTACTGCACAAGCCAACAGGGCTGGTACCCAGGGGCTCACCGCAATGTGGGGGCCCTCCGCCGAGGGGCAAGATGGGCCAAACGAGGCTGGGCTCTGAACGTCCGCCCTGCCCCAGCCCCGGGAGCGGGGTGGGCTAGCCATGGCCTGGCTGGTCAGCCCCCGCGGTTGGCAGCATGGGCCGACTGGAGTGTGCTGGTCAGGCCACACCAGAAACCTCGCTGTGCGCACACGTCGGCCCCGCCACCCCTGGAGGCCGACCAGCCAGACCTTCCCCAGCACTGGCCTGACTGCACTGGGCCAGGGCCTCAGCGGGGGCACCAGTGGGGGAGGCCCAGGGGCCTGGCAGCCCCGGATCTGCCTCTGGTTGTGGTGGAGACTGTTGGAACTTGGATAAACCGCTAGGAACTGGATGGAGGCCAACACGCTTTTAACTAAGCGAAGGGCACTACACGTGACAGAGCAACTTACTTGGGAAACTACTCATTATGGCTAACATGTAACATGCTAGTTTGGTGGTGAAAAGCCCATTTCCAATCAATTCAAGCAGCCCTCCAGTTTACCTGAATGGGAACAATAGCCAATAACTATTTTTGTGTTTGTTTTTTAATATTGCCTGTATACCAACTGTCCCTGAAGGTCTGCAATTAGAGGTTGATTTACTTTTCCATCCATTATTTACAGACCTTTGCAGTTTTAAGGAAAAGTTGTTGCTTTTTTCCAGTGTTATACAGCAAATAACAATCACAGTTAGGTTAGAGGTTTTTTCCTGGAAAGCTTCTCCTAGCAGTTGAATTTCAAACTGAATTCTGATAAGAAAAGGCACAATATGCAATTTCAGAAGAACTACTGGCAGGTGAGAAGAGGAAATGAGAATTGGAGCAGGCTGAATTATATAAAGTGAGTACATTGTTTAATGAATTTACCCCTTTTTTTGGTTGGTAGGTTTGTCTGCCAACCAACCATGACTTCTGCAAATGTTGTTGTTTATAAATATTTACTGAAAAGTTAGGATGGACTATTTTCAGTTATGTGCATCTCAGTTCCTAAGCAAATATCAAGCCTCTACTATGTTTGCCTTTTTGATAATCCTATAATAAAGGCACTTGAAGTAGAAATTACATTTCTTTGAGGGACGATGCATGAAGTTCAGTCCATGCAAATCACTGTACATTTTTCTTTGGTAGTAGTATTTGTTTTAATCTATCTTTCACTGTGATGGAATTCATTTAAACAAAATCTTAATACTGTATATCATAAAGTTAGCAACACATAAAATAGGAATAACTGTTCTGAATGTAATAAAAATAAATGGAGTCCAGTATTCAGTACTGCAAAATAATGTGAAACGGAAGTATTACTGAAATGCTTATGAACTCCTATCATTAAAACAATTTTCTGGTTGGTACAGGGGACACAGTCTCTCATTTTTCAGAGGGGTGGTCATGTTTGTCTACTTCAGCAAAACAAATAAGTAGTCCTGCGACACTTTTAAAAATTAACAAGTGTATTTAATGCATAAGCTTTTGTGGATTCAATCCCACTTATAAGATGCATGAAATGGAAACTGTAGTATGTAAGTGGATATATACATACAGAGAAGGGTGGGTCACAAGGTCAATTCAAACTGTTCCAAACGGATAGTCTGCTAGCCTTTCTCAGCAAAGCAAACAAGTTGTTTTGACTCAGACGGTGTGGAAAAGAGACTTTTAACAGAAATAGCCAAGGGGGTGAGAATGTTAATGGAGGGGAAATCACCTTTCGTAATGAGTTAATCATTCTAAATGTAATCCGTCTTTATGCGGAATATTGGTATAAAGAGCTTCTACATCCATATTGACCAAGATGGTGTTTTTACCATTTGTCCACTATGGATGTAGAAGCTATTTACACCAACATCCCACACAATGATGGATTACAAGCCCTCAGGAATAGTATCCCAGATGATGTCACAGTCCACCTAGTGGCTGAACTTTGTGATTTTGTACTAATCCACAACCACTTCAGATTTGGAAATGATTGATACCTTCAACTCAGCGACACTGCTATGAGTACCCACATAGCCCTGCAATATGCCAACATTTTTATGGCTGACTTAGAAAAATGCTTTCTCAGCTCTCAGCCCCAATTGCCATTCATCTACTTATGCTACACTAACATTATTTTCATCTGGACCCATGGAAAAGAGGCCTTTGAGGAATTCCACTGTGATTTCAATAACTTCCACCCCACTATCAACCTCAGCATGGACCAATCCACACAGGAGACCCATTTCTTGGACACCACATCACAAATATGTGATGGCCACATAAACACCACCCTATACAGGAAACCTACTGACTGCTACACCAAGCTTCATGCCTCCAGCTTTTAACCGGGACACATCACACGAGCCATTGTCTACAGCCCAGCCCTAAAATACAGCCAGATGGATACCCAGAATTCACCTACTACAGGACAGGCCCAACAAAGAAAACAACAGAATACCACTGATCATCACCTACATCCCCCAAGTAAAACCTCTCCATTGAATCATCAACCTATCCTGGAAGATGATCCCTCACTCTCTCAAGCCTTGGGAGCTAGATCGGTCCTCACTTACAGACAGCCACCCCCCAACCTTAAGCAAATACTCACTAGCAACTATTCACCATGCAACAGGATCACCAAGCCAGGTACTTATCCCTGCAACAAACCTGCTGCCACCTCTGCCCACATATCTATTCAAGTGACACCACCTTAGGAACTAACGAAATCGGCCACTGCATCAGGGGCTCATTCACCTGTACATCTACAAATGTGATCTATGCCGTCATGTGCCACCAATGCCCCTCTGCTAAATACATTGGCCAAACTGAAGTATCTCACAAAAGACTAAATGGACATAAACCAGACATCAAAAACGGTAACATTCAAAGACCGGTAGGGAAACATTTCAATCTGCTTGGACATTTTGTAAAAAGCATGCTAGTTATAGTACTTCAGGGGAAAAAAAAGTTTTGAATGTGAAATTCATATGCAACCTAGACACCTTCACACTGGGTCTGAATAGAGATTTAGAATGACTAACTCATTACATTAACATTCTCACCTTCTTGGCTGTTCCAAGCCCCCTTTCCATACTGTCTGAGTCAAAACGACTTCTTTGCTTTGCTGAGATAGTCTAGCAGACTATCCTTCTGGAGCTGTTTGAATTGACCCACCCTTGTGACCCATGCTTCTCTGTATGTATATATCCACATACGTATTACAGTCTCCTTTTCATCCATCTGAATAAGTGGGATTGCACCCATGAAAGCTTATATGTTAAATACATTTCTTAGTCTTTAAAAGTGCCACAGGACTTCTCGTTAGTTTGGGGTTTTTTCTCTCTTATTTGAGTCACTAGATTATGTTCACTCCACATCAGCTGTGAATGAATGATTTAGCCATGTGATTTCTGTTTAGTTTCCAACATGAAATAAGTTGATAGTGTCATTGCGTTTTCTAGTGGATAGGAAAGTTGCTTCAGAAATTATGGGTTCTTTTTGGGAAGCCTCAGCAGAGAGGCTGGGGATTGATTGACTTTGGATATGTAATGTAGACACCCCTAAAGGCTAACCTACTTCAGAGTTGTGGCACATTGCAGAGCTTGGACCTGAGCTGTAGCTATTCTGTGGACTTTTGTGGAACAGGCCTAAAGAATTCAGTAGGAATACAACCAGTCAGGCTATATGGGAATTATTCTAAAAATCTGTAGAATTTAATAAAGAATTATGCCTGCCATAGAGAATTTTTAAGACCATCCAATACCATTCTACAGCAGGAATAAAATTCTCTATTAAATTCTATAGGCTAATATAAAAAGCCTACAGAGAGCATTTAATTTTCCATAGGATTCTTTCCATAGAGAGTGACTGGAAAAATTTCAGTTCATCTAGACTTAATCAATACTAAATGCAGTATTAGAGAGAATAGAGGTTAACAGATGTTATGAAGAAAGAAAATGTCAATAAACAAAGCATACATCATGGTCCAGGAAGCATCCACAATTTAAAAGTGTAGAAGAAAATAAATGTGTCTGTAGCAGAAAACTACAGGGAAAAGCATTCACTAAAATTGCATTTGTGCCCAAGACAAGAACTGTAAGCAGGGTACTGCAGTGTGTGACAGAGATGGTGAAGACATGAAGCATTTGGAATGTAAAATGAAGGAAGGACCAGCCTCTTATTATTTCTAGCATCAAATAATATGTGACTTCATTTTTTCCAAATGGCCTCAATAAGTTTTACTGGTGTTCCTTATTCAGTGGCAGTACAATCATTAGCATAGGGAATAATTCAAAGCATCAGAAACGCAGTCGGAGACTTCAAAAGTAAAGGACAGTTTAAATGCCACCATTGTTCTTTATGGAAGAGAATATCTGCTCATTATAGTCCAAAGACTGTTGATCACATTTCCTACTTATTGGGGGTGGAAGGAAGGATTGGATATCTGAGCTATTTTGATCTTTTTCCTTCCCCACCCTTAAAGATCTCACCTTAAAAGTAAAAAACAGAAACTGCATTATAAGGTGAAAATGTCATTGTTGGGGAAACACCAACACTGTGCCTAATTATATCCAGTGATCTCTATATTATGACAGTGAAGTGCTTTGCACGCTAAAAATTTAAACAATGAAAGCAGATAATTTCAGTTTGTTCTTTTAGCTGTTCAGTGGGTACAATCAAAACATTTCTACCAGTCTGAAGGTTTTACAGATTGTAGCAGTATTTCCGATTAGTGTAAAGAATATGCGCCAAACAGTAAAAATGCTTTAAATTATGCACAATGAAAATGCAATTAAAAATAGTAAAGACTGTTTCCAGCTACAAAGTTAAGACATCTTCTCTTACTACCTGTGGTAGTTTTTTCTGACCAATAAAGAGTGACCCCAAAAGGCCCATATGTGGAAGGAAAATACTTGGTTAAATACTACTATACATGGGTAGAGCTTTGGAAAACACTGACATGTAGCTGTTTGAAGACTGGAATGGATGGGCCCGCAAAAAAGACATTTGTGTCTGCAGCAATCGGTGTTTGCACATCTGAAAGCACATTTATGTCCCACAATGGGTAATTGTATGAGCAAGTGGAACTTGCACATAGTAATCCCTTTCTAGTATAGATGTAACATTTTATCATAATTGAATGTGGGTATTTTGGATGTGCTGTGGTATATGAGTTCCAAAGGGGGAGCCGTGTTAGTTTAGGTCAGCAAAACAAACAAGGAGTCCTGTGGCACTTTTAAAGACTAACAAATTAATTTATCATATGAGCTTTCATGGGAGAAAATCCCACTTCATCAGACGCTTTGAAGATGGGCAATTTACAGAATGGGAGGAAATTAAATGCAGTGAAATGTATGACACAGGATCAGGTCAGGCTGTAACAGCAAATCAAAATAGGTGTTGGGATTCAAACACTGGGGAACAGCATATAGAAGAAGGCACTGTCGTCACCTTGAATAACTTGGATTACGATCAGGAGACTTACAAAAACTTTCCAGCACATCGTTCTACAAACCATGTCTCTTTGATCCCACGGAGGAATATTAAAAGGAACTTCACCACCTACTCAAGAAACTCCCTGAAACAGCACAGGAACAAATCATGATAGTCACATCACCAGAACCTCGATCAGGGATATTCTATCTACTATCGAAAATCCATAAAAAAGGAGCCCGGATGCCCCATCATCTCAGGCATTGGCACGCTTACAGCAGGCTTATCTGACTATGTAGACTCTCTCCTCAGAGCCTGTGATATCAACACTCCTAGCTATCTTCAAGACTCTATGGACTTCCTGAAAAAAATCCAATCCATTGATGAACTTCCAGAAAACACCATCCTGGACACTATGGATGTAGAGACTCTTTACACTAACATCCCACACAAAGATGGATCACAAACCATTAGAAGAACCATCCCAGATGATGCCACAGCAAACCTTGTGGCAGAACTTTGTAACTTTGTACTCACTCACAACAATTTCAGATTTGAAGATAATTTATACCTTCAAGTCTGCAGCACTACTATGGGTACCCGCATGGCCCAACAATATGCCAACATTTTTATGGCCGACTTAGAACAACGCTTCCTCACATCTCATCCCAAAGCACCCCTACTTTACTTATTCTACATTGATGGTATCTTCATCACCTGGACCCATGGTAAGGATGCCCTTGAAGATTTCCACAGAGATTTCAACAATTTCCATTCCACACTGGAACACTCCACACAGGAGACCCACTTTCTGGACACTACATTGCAAATTAGAGATGGACACATAAACACCACCCTATACCGAAAACCTACTGATCACTGTAGTTACCTACATCCCTCGAGCTTTCATCCCAGACACACCACACGATCCTTTGTCTATTGTGAAGCCCTAAGATAAAACCGCATTTGCTCTGATCTTTCGGACAGAGACAGACACCTTCAGGATCTCTATCGAGCATTCTTAAAACTACAATACCCACCTGTGGAAGTGAAGAAACAAATTGACAGAGCCAGACAGGTACCCAGAAGTCAACTACTAGAGGAGAAGCCCCAGAAAGAAAACAGAACGCCACTGGTCATCACCTACAACACCCAAGTCAGACCTCTACAGCACATCAGGGATCTACAACCTATTCTACACTACAATTGCTCACTCTCTCAAGCCTTGGGAGACAGACCTCTCCTCACTTACAGACAGCCCCCCAACCTTAAACAGATACTCACCAGCAACTACAGACCAAACAACAGAAACATTAAAGCAGGCACATAGCCCTGCAACAAACTACGCTGCCTACATATCTGCATAAAAGACACCATCACAGGATCTAATCAAGCCACCTACTCCATCAAGGGCTCATTCACCTGCTCGTCCACCAATGTGATTTATACCATTATGTGCTGGAAATGCCCCCCGGCCTTATATACTGGACAAACAGGACAGTCTCTGTGCCAAAGAATAAATGGACACAAGTCTGACATCAGAAATCACAACATTCAAAAACCAATAGGGGAACACTTCAATCTCCCTGCTCACTTCATTGATGACCGGTTAGTAGTGGTGCTGAAACAAATGAATAACAAATCACAGCTTCAAAGAGAAACTGCAGAATTCGAACTTGTATATAAATTCGACTCCATTGCCTCAGGATTAAACAGGGACTACGGATTTTATTCTCATTACAACAGGTGATTTGATCTCACCTTCCTCTACATGCTATTCCCCAGTGATTGAATCCCAACACCTATTTTGATTTGCTGTTACAGCTGGACCTGATCCTGTGTCATACATTTTTCTGCATTTAATTTCCTCCCATTCTGTAAGTTGCCCATCTTCAAATCCTCTGGCAAAGTGGGATTTTCTCCCACAAAAGCTCATGCGATAAATACATTTGTTAGTCTTTAAAAGTGCCACAGGACTCCTTGTTTGTTTTGCTATGGTATACAGGTACACTATTGCAGGTGCAGAGGATGAACGTGTATTTTCGCTTAGAACTTATCCTTCTCTGAAAATTAGGTTAGAAAGGTTTCCTGCTTCTGTTGAAATTCACAACCAGAGTTGTGCTATCACAGGAGTTCTCCAATTCTCTTTCCTAGTGAAGTCCACATCATCATAATATTGTTTGGATACCTCACATCCCATTCATGATTATATGAATCATTTCCCCCACACATGCTCCTCCTCTTTATTAGCAGTGGGAGATCCCTGTGGCAACTGCAGCAGTGGCTTCTATAGAAATATAACAGGATAGCATTCAATATTCAAAAGTCACATATGACTTTTTTGGCACCTCACTTTGAAGCTGCCCAGCCAGAGATGTCTTCAAAGGGGGTCTCACTTTCTTCTCAAGGGTCCAGGGACTTGATTTTCATTTCACGTTGGTCACCCAGATTCCTAGCAACTTTTGGAAATCTTAACCCATGTAATTCTTTAACAGCTTCTTCCACTATGAGCTTATCAAGACTATTTTTGAGCACAACTCAGACTTTGATTTTAGCTGTAAAAAATTCATTTTTTCCTATAAATATTTCACACAACTATAGTTAGTCCATCAGATACTTATGCTGTCCTTTGCTACTAATTAGGAGATGTCTGAACTATATACTAAAATGTGAAGACCATAGCTATCTTCAAACATAGATGGCCAGCAGAAGAGTAATGATATACTCCTTATTTTCACAGTGTTAATATCTCCACCTCTGTGCTGTACTATAATCGAGCAAGGTAGGATGGCTGTTTTCTCAAACAGAAATATAACTGAAGTTTTTGATCCACTACCACATTCCAACTACATAGAATAGATGGACTGACATTGTAAAAGTTTTTCATCATCCTAATACAAGTTTTTAAAGAAATAGCCAAACAATACTGAAGAAACACAGGGAAAAAATCTATCTATTTTATAGTTATTGCCTTTGGCAAGAACAATGTATGCTTCTATAAATTCTGTTTGAAACTGTGAAACCTTTCATGTGGTAGCAGTGTTTTAAATTAAACAGTATTATGCCAGAAAACCAAGCACAAATAACACGTTTGACATCCCAGAGCAGTGGGGTGCAGTGGGAAGGAGATAGGAAGACATCCAGAAGATGGGAATGCAAAATACCTTCCCCCTACCCTCAATCCCCTACTGGCATTCTGGGAGAAATAAATTACAGCTGCCCAGGATCACCAGGTAATTTGGACACTTGTGCAGCCTTTTTTGTGTTTTTGTTTTCTTTTGTTTTTTTTCCAAAGTGCAAAGGGAAAACTAGGCTAGAGAAGCTGTGTTTTTAGATATCTTTGAAGAAATAATAGTAAACAATGGACCCTGTAGTGGTATAAACATCAGACACCAAGCCAAGAAAATCAAAAGATTTCTTTGCTAAGTATATCATCCTGCCTTGAATCAGAAATTCTGCATGCAAGAACTGTAGGCTTTCATTATAACTTTGATGTCACCCATTAAAGACTGCAGCGCAAAGCTACTGTTTTCCTATCAATTTCTATGCCCCAATCCCAAAATAAAGTTCTGGCAATCCCTGCCATTTTTTTTTCCCGTTGAATTCCCCATTTTGTGAGATCGAGTGCTGCAGCCAGCAAAAGCCTTGGGCTCAAAAGGGCCAAAATAGGTTGAGGGAGCCAGTGCTGCTCTTCAATTAATCAATATGAAATAGCGAGTCTCTACGTGGCAGGTGAGCTAGCTAGTTCTTTAACTCCAGCTAGACCAGGCAGTGGGGAGTATGAAAATTTGATGCCGGAACAGCAGCAGCTGCTAGATAAGGAACTATATTTGCTGAGGAGAAGTGAGGCTGGAGACTTACACTTCAGTTCTCTCTTTGCTATGACTGGCTTAGGGAAGATAATTTTTACCTTTGCCCAGTCAAAACCAGTTTCAGTTCATTCTAACAAGGGTCGATTTGGTAGA
This sequence comes from Pelusios castaneus, assembly GCA_007922175.1. Lineage (NCBI taxonomy): Eukaryota > Metazoa > Chordata > Testudines > Pelomedusidae > Pelusios > Pelusios castaneus. Next base: position 7,302,899 of record ML685852.1, on the reverse strand, counting down.
GCAGTTTTTCTGCCTAGAGCGCTGAAGGTAGACTGTTCAGAGGATGTTGTGGTTGATATGAAAGTGAGAAACCAGCAAAGAGAAGAAAAGGGGCGGTTTAGACGATGTAACGATAACGTTTAGATTTAATTGCTGCATGTTCGGAGACAATGTTCCTTATTGCCTCTCCCACCACCTGCCAGCTCAGCCTGCTTAAGCAACGAACTGTGTGACGATCTATTTCTAGTTCTTTTATAAATTAGACACTTCTAATTTTTTCCCACCTCACCCTGAAGCTGCTCAATCCATGTAACACCTTTCCAATAGCATTCATGGAGTTAGGAAGGTGTTACAAATGGAAAGCATAGTTTATTTCCTTTCTACTCTTGATGTCACCCAAGAATGGTCCATTACTTTGATTCCTTTGGTCTAGTAGCCATGTGAGTGCTAACAGATTTGTTAGGCTCGCCATCTAGTTATGTTTCTCATTGTCTAAACTGAAAAAAAAATCAATTTCCTACCTCACCCCCAGAAGCTTTTCTCTGTTCCTCAAAAAATTTCATCACTTCCAGCCAAGGCAGAGAAGTTATATCATTTTCCATGGCATCAAAGGTAGTGGAGAGTATTTAAAAGTGACTGATGTTGGGAAAGAGAATAGATTGCCTGAGATTGGCTGCCACTGCCCAGGCAATATAATTTTAAATATCTTTACAAATGAGCTGGCACAGGCTGTAGAATTATTTCACTGAGTCTGTGCTGCACATCACAGTTCTTTTGCTGTTTTACAAGTTTTTTGGTGCTTTTTCTTGCCTGTCTTAAGAGAGTTAGAGAGAAATAGCTTCATACCAACAGGTAGTATGACACGTATATCATTTAAGACAGTGTCTTCCTTAGATGAGAATGTCCAGGCAAGCCAATCAATCCTGGATATTGATTAGAAGTGATCATATTACCCATGGAGCAAACTAGGGTATCCAGGTTGAAAAGTATGAAATATTAAAGTTCCCTGCTTTCAGTTACTCTAATCAGTCTTCTGTATTCTTATCAGGAGTCTTGCCCAGTACTCCCTCCTCTGCACTACTTTTCAGTCATCCCATTGAATACTCTTAATCTCCTCCAACGAGCCTCTATTAAAATCCCTTCTCTCAGAACTCAATTTGATTTCTACACCAGTAATCCCACATATGTATGTCTTTCCAGAGTGCTGAAACCTGCTACTGCTAGCTCTGCTGTAACCTACTCTTACCTCCTCTGTGTGTCAAATCAGGCATTGACATCTGCGAAGCTGGAGATGAGAAATAAGACACTAAATGTTTCTAAGTTGAAATGTGAATCTGCTTGAAAAAGTGACATGTAAATAAGCACCTGGCTATCAAACCAGTTTGGCTTTTCATAGCATAAACTCAGACCCTAAGGTCCAAAGGGACCTATATAATCATCCAGTCTGACCTCCTGCAGAATGCAGGCTGCAAAACCTTGAGTGAACCTTTAGGGTTGTGGAAGAGTCCTGAGGGAGGTATAATGCTTGTTATTTGTATTTTTGTATGTGGGGATTTTTTTCTTTTCTTTTCTCTTGTTCAGTTTGTAGGGGCTGATTGGTAGAGAGAGATCAGCTGACCCCAGTTAGGGGTGGGACTTCCCTGCTGAGGGAGCTATAAAGGCAGCCACTCCAGCAGGCAGCGGCACACAGGGGCAGTCAACAGGGCTGTGAACAGGGGAGTTTAAGTGGGAGTTTGGAGGGGGAGCTTTGGGGGAGGGTGGGTTTCTTGAATTGCTTGTCTTGCGGTGCTGGGGTTTATTTTGTGCTGACTGGGATTAAGACAAGAGCTATGGCAGATACAGAGGCAACCGTAGTGGACACTCAAGCCGGGGAAGCAACAGCAAGAATGGCAGGATGTGGAAGCTGTGGAATGTACTTGATTTTGGAGGGACTGCCTCCAAGGACCTATGTGTGCATGAAGTGCCGCCTCATTGAGTTGATGGAGGAGAAGGTTCTGGGATTAGAGATGCAGGTGAAAACTCTCATTGAGTTTAGAAGGGGTTTCGAACAACAGATGGAGCAGACAGGTGAGGACATTTTAAGAGAAACGCCAGACCTGCAGATGGAAGCAGGACCATCAAACTGTGAAGCCAGAATACCAGGAGATGAAAGTGGCCGGTGGAAGCATGTGACTGTGAGAAGTCGGCAGAGGAAAAGACGGGCTAGCGAAGGAGAAATAAATCTCAGAAATAGGTTTGCTGGGTTAGCAAATGAAGGAGCAGAGCATGTAGTGACTGATGTTGGGTGTGCAAGGAAAAAGAGAAGAGCAGCTAGTCCTATCCAAAGAGGGGATGAGCCAATGGAAATTCCTCCCAGTAAGAGCCCTAGAAGGACTTGGGAGTGGATGCAAAGGATTGCAGAGAAAAACAGGAGGACTGAGGACTTGCGACCGGAACGCAGTGGGGATAGGCTAGTGAATAGCACTGGTGCCAGGAAAAGGCAAGTGTACGTGATTGGGGACTCCCTGTTGAGAAGGACAGACAGACCTATAACCAGAGCTGATCCCGAGAACAGAAAGGTATGCTGCTTGCCTGGTGCAAAGATACGAGATGTTGATCTGAGACTGAAGAGGATCTTAACGGGAGCTGGAAAGAATCCTCTGATTGTCCTTCATGTGGGTACAAATGATGTAGATAGATTCTCACTGGAACATATCAAAGGTGACTATGCCAGGCTGGGGAGGACTCTCAAGGAAATAGAAGCTCAGGTGATCTTTAGTGGGATACTGCCTGTCCCTGGAGGAGGACAACAAAGGTGTGAGAAGACCCTGATGATAAACAGATGGCTCAGGCAGTGGTGCTATAAGGAGGGCTTTGGCATGTCTGGTCACTGGGAGGCATTCATGGACAGAAGACTGTTCTCCTGGGATGGACTGAACCTGAGTAGGGAGGGAAATAGACGTCTGGGAGGGAGATTAGCACAACTGATCAAGAGAGCTTTAAACTAGAGAGCTGGGGGAGATGGTTGGGAGATGCCTGAATAATCTCCGCACCTGATATTAGTGTTGAGAAGGAGGAAAATGAAATAAGAAAGGACACAGAAATAGGGAGCGGCATGAGGGTTACGAGAAGGAGGAATAGTGTAAATGCCAGTCTAGTCAGTGATATTGTCTGTGGAACGACTTTGCCGAATCAGGCAAAGAACGTGAGTGAGGCCAAGCAGCACAAAATAAAATGTTTATATACTAACGCGAGAAGCCTGGGTAACAAAATGGAGGAGCTGGAGCTACTGGTAAAGGAAGTGAGACCAGATATTATAGGGATAACTGAAACATGGTGGAATAGTAGTCATGATTGGTGTACTGGTATTGAAGGCTATATGCTCTTTAGGAAAGATAGATATAAAGGCAAAGGTGGGGGAGTGGCATTGTATGTCAATGAGGAGATAGACTGCAGGGAAATTCAAAGTGATGGAATTAACAAGACAGAATCAATCTGGGTAAACATCATGTTAGGGAAAAAAGATACTAAAGTTTCTCCTGGAATGGTGCTTGGAGTGTGTTACAGTCCGCCGGGATCTGATCTAGACATGGATAGGGACCTTTTTAAGGCCTTTAAGGAAGTTAATACTACTGGGAACTGTGTGATTATAGGAGACTTTAACTTCCCAGTTATAGACTGGAGGACGTGTGCTAGTAGTAATAAGAGGGCCCAGTTTTTCCTGGATGTCATAGCTGATGAATTCCTTCTCCAAATGGTTACCGAACCAATGAGAAGGGATTTAGTACTGGTGAGTAGAGAGGACCTCATAGATGAACTGGTTGTAGGGGACAACTTAGGTTCAAGTGACCATGAGCTAATTCAGTTCAAACTAATTGGAAGGATAAACAAAAATAAATCAGCGACCAGGATCTTTGACTTAAAAAAGGCTAACTTTAGAAAATTAAGGGAATTAGTTGAGGAAGTGGACTGGATAGAAGAACTCAGGAATGTAAATGTAGAAGAGGCTTGGAATCACTTCAAATCAAAGTTGCATGAACTATCTGAAGCCTACATTCTGAGGAAAGGGAAAAAAATTCATAGGCAAGAGCTGTGGACCAAGCTGGATGTGTAAGCATCTCAGAAAGGCGATTAGGAGGAAGCACAGAGCCTACAAGGAGTGGAAAGGGGGAGAGATCAGCAAGGAAAGCTACCTTTTGGAAGTCAGAACATGTAGAGAGAGAGTGAGAAAGGCAAAAAGTCAAGCTGAGCTGGACCTTGCGAAGGGAATTAAAACCAATAGTAAAAGGTTCTTTAGCCATATAAATAGGAAAAAAACAAAGAAAGAAGAAGTGGGACTGCTAAAAACTGAGGATGGGGTGGAGGTCAAGGATAAATCTAGGCATGGCTCAATGTCTAAATAAGTACTTTGCATCTGTTTTCAATGAGAGTGAAGTTGAGCTGGGGGATAGAAGTAGGGAAGCTAATGGGAATGAGATCATGAATGTGGAAATTACCATCCCTGAGGTAGAAGCCAAACTTGAGCTGCTGGATGTGACTAAATCAGGGGCCACGGACAATCTCCATCCGAGGTTACTAAAGGAACTGGCTCATGAAATTGCCAGCCCTTTAATGAGGATTTTTAATGAATCTGTAAACTCGGGGGTTGTACCGTATGACTGGAGAATTGCTAATGTAGTTCCTATTTTCAAAAAAGGGAATAAAAATGATCCGGGTAACTACAAGCCTGTTAGTTTGACCATGATCTTGGAGAAAATTTTGAAGGAGAAAGTACTTAAGGCTATAGAGGATAACGGTAACTGTGATAAAATACAACATGGCTTTACAAAAGGGAGATCGTGCCAGATCAACTTGATCTCCTTTTTTGAAAGGATAACAGATTATTTAGATAAAGGGAATGTGGTGGACACCAAGTTAGGAGGTATTGCCGATACGGAGAAGGATCGGGATACCATACAGAAAGATCTGGATGACCTTGTAAACTGGAGTATCAGGAACAGGATGAAATTTAATAATGGGAAGTTCAAGGTCATGCATTTAGGGTCAAACAACAAGCATTTTTCCTATAAGTTGGGGACGCATCAGTTGGAATAGACTGAGGAGGAGAAGGATCTGGGAGTAATGGTTGACCATAGAATGACTATGAGCTGCCAATGTGATGTGGCCGTGAAAAAAGCTAATGCGGTTCTAGGATGTATCAGGAGAGGTATTTCAAGTAGAGATCGGGAGGTGTTAGTGCCGCTGTACAAGGCACTGGTGAGACCCCATCTGGAATATTGTGTGCAGTTCTGGTCCCCCATGTTTAAAAAGGATGAATTCAAATTGGAACAGGTGCAGAGAAGGGCTACAAGGATGGTCTGTGGAGTGGAAAACCTGCCTTATGAGTGGAGACTCAAGAAGCTTGGCTTGTTTAGCTTAACCAAAAGAAGGCTGAGGGGGGATATGATTGCTCTCTATAAATACATCAGAGGGATTAACATCAGGGAGGGAGAGGAATTATTTGAGTACAGCACCAATGTGGACACCAAAACAAATGGTTATAAGCTGTCCATCAAGAAATTTAGGCTTGAAATTAGATGCAGGTTTCTAACCATTAGAGATGTAATGTTCTGGAATAACCTTCCAAGGGGAGTTGTGGGGGCAAAAACCATAACTGCTTTTAAATCTGAGCTTGATAAATTTATGGAGGGGATGGTATGATTAGCCTATTTTGGAAATTGACTGATATTTGGCTACGTGTGCTGGATTTACAAGTGGCCTAAGAGGGGAGAGTACATGGGATGGGTTCTGAGTTATTACAGAGAGTTGTTTCTTGGATAACTGGCTGTTGAGACTTGCCCACATGCTCAGGGTTTAACTGATCGCCATATTTGGCGTTGGGAAGGAATTTTCCCCCAGGGCTGATTGGCCTGGGTTCTGGGGGTTTTTCGTCTTCCTCTGTAGCACAGGGCATGGTTCACGTACTGGTGAATTCTTGGTATCTTAAAGTCCTTAAATCATCATGATTTAAGGAGGTAAATAACTCAGTCATAGGTTGGGGGCCTATTACTGGAGTGGGTGGGTGAGTCTATGAGTCTATAACCTAACCCACACATTCCTCTAATAAACCTCTAATCTATGACTAAAATATTAATTCCTCAAATCAGGGTTTAAAATCTTTAAGGTACAGAGGATCCACCAGCAAATGAGCCGTGCCCCATGCTACAGAGGAAGGCAAAGAAATCCCCAGAACCTTTGCCAATCTGCTCTCTGGGAAAATTCCTTCCTGACCCCAAATATGGCGATCAGTTAAACCCTGAGCATGTGGACATGTCTCACTAGCCAGACACCTAAGAAAGAATTAATTATAATAACTCAGAACCCATCCCTTCAGATGTCCCATCTCAGGCCATTGGCATATCCACTGCCAGTAATCAAAGATCAGTCAATCGCCAAACTAGGCCATCTCATCATACCACCCCTCCAGACATTTATCAACCTCAGTTTTGAAGACAGCTAGGTTTTTTTGCCCTATAGCTCCTTTTGGAAGGCTATTCTAGAACTTCAGTCCTCTGATGGTTAGAAACTACTGGCTGATTTCAAGTCTAAACTTCCTGATGGCCAGTTTATATCTGTAGGCTCTTGTACCCACGTTGGCACTGAACTTAAATAATTCCTCTCCTTCCTGGTATGTATCTCTCTCATGCATTTATAGAGAGCAATCCTATATCCCTTCAACCTTCTTTTGGTTAGGCTAAACAAGTCAAGCTCTTTCAGTCTCCTCTCATAAAGCAGGTTTTCCATTCCATGGATTATTCTAATAGCCTTTCTCTGCACCTGTTCCAGTTTGAATTCATCTTTCTTAAACATGGGAAACCAGAACTGCACAGAATATTCCAGATGTCCTTTCTTTTGTAAGACCACTGAATATATTTAACAGAAAATTCTTATTAAAAGTGTGTGACAAATGTGAGGAACTCCTTGGTGTGATGTGTGACATAGGAGGAAGTTGCCTTGTTACCGTAATAAATATACAATGAAATGTAAGTTTGCCGACTGTCCCATTTCCAAAGTCTCTGCCGTAGCTCATTGTTTGCTGCTGGGTTGCACCTTGTTGAAAACAATCAGTCTGAGATGCTGAAGACTGTGCTGCAACCCTGATGAGTCCCTTGATAACATGTTGACCTATTATGTAATTAAAAGATATTTGATTGCGACGATTACATTGCGTATAGCAGCCTAGATGTGCTTGGTGCTAAAAGGCTTGTAGAGGGAGCCAGATGAGACAAGGGCATGCTCTGAATCCTGACATGATATGTAAATCATGGGTAAAATCCGAGATGATCATGTAAATCTACGGCAAAATTGCCTTTTTGATGATATGAGACATGAGACGAAATGCTTAATAATTGAATTCAAATCAATCATTGAGAATCTCCACATTTTTAGCTGTACAAATCTATAAAACACCCTCTTTTTTTCTAAACATAAACATGTATGATGTATATGAATGTATATAAAAGGAGGCGGAGGCAGTATATGTGAATTTTGAACTAAAACCAAATACTTCCAAATTTATAATTTACACACTATTACATGGTGAGTTTGGGGAACGTGTATTCATTTTATAAACACAACAGTTTTTGCTGACTGTCATTCATGATATATGCAGTGTACATGATACAGTCAGCAATCACTATTCAAGTGAGAATTCAGTTATGGATAGCAGCTGGGCTGCTTTTGAGATGGAAAAAAATGAAAGGATGAGTAGAAACTTATTTCTTTTGGAATATTTATGTTTTATCTCTGCCCTGGAGGAGTTTCTATTTACTTTTTCTATTGCCAAGTCCCTGTGAACATTCTTCTTTCACTGAGCAGTCAGAAAGCACAATTTTGCAAGTTAAATTTTGCTACATGTGAAACTAGAAGAACAAATTACCATTAACAGTCATGAACATATGATGCACCTAATTCAGGCACTACTTGTGTGGGTTTTTTTGTTTGTTTTTTTTTAAAATACAGTGCATTCATGAGGTCACCAAGGAGTGCTTCAAAGGATGCCTATTGAGTAATAAACAATGGAGCATGCATCCTGAAGCAATACAAGAATTACACATGTAACTGTTGGAAGATCAAACTACAGTATTTCAAGCTGTTCCAAGAATGATTTTTTCTTTACACTTACTGCAGTTCATTTAATGAAAATATTTTTTAAAATTCTTAATATTTTTTTCCAAAACATAGTAATACCTTTTCATTGCTTGAGTTAAAGAAAAAATAAATAAATGAAAAGGATGTTTTAAATGTTTGGCTCCTAAGTCTTAATTCAATTTAAATATCATAATATTCTGGACTCTTTTGCAGTGCATCTAAAGTTGTTTTACAGAAAGCAAATCCCCTTTTCACCAAACAAGGCAGAATTGCAAATTCAAGAGTTCCTACAGCTAAAGCTCATGACCCAGAGATCTTGCGCTTATATATGAGAGACCAGATGCTCAGCACTTCTAGACCTTGGAGACCTAACTGATGTATAAAAATGTCAAGGGGTCACTGAAATTCAGAGGGCTGGGATGATGAAGAGCTGTAAATATCCACATTGCCCTTTTCTTATGAGATGACATTTTTATAGAGTGAGTGCAAAAGCTGCAATTTCTAGAAAACTCTGAGTAACCCGGTTGTGTAAAAGAATCTTGATGGTAATAGTGCTAAAAATTAGTGTGTTGTATTATCTGCTATTGCATGCAACAGGCTGCAGTAATTCATCTTTGCCATTAGTTTCCATCACAGGAAGTCGAGAAATACACAAAATACTAACTCTGTTTTAGACAGAGATAACATAGGCCAAAGACATCTCCTGTGAAAACTCCCCTTCTGGTAGAAGTTGTGGCCTATTTGAATTAAACTGTCTCATACATTTATTTTTAGTAGGTAAGGGTCTATTTTTTTTTTAAATACTAACTCCCCTGTAAATATAACAGCTCTAATTGTTGTGCAGTTGTTATGGGTAAAAGACATAAAATGACAAACTTCAAACAGTACTCCAAAATTCAATGGCCCAAATAAGATCATTCAAGATGAGAATTGTTGCCTTCAAAATAAAATAATAATAATAATAATAATTAACAATTAATAATAAAAAAGCAGCATTCCCATTCTGAACACTGCAATTCAATGCATCAAAAGCTTCAAGGGACAAATGAGCTTTGCCCCAGGGATAATAAATTTGGGCTATGGCACAGCAGGAATGGGGCAGGTTGGTGAGTTCAGTTGAGGACCCTTCAAGCAGTCCATCTCCACTTAAACCTGGAAGAGGGAGTTGAGAGCAAGTGTTTTTGCTGAATGCGCCCAAGTACATCAGCACAGCACAACACAGGGGGAAGAGGTAGCCTGGATTTCTACCAGGCAGAGCCTTAATTGACACGTGCGTACAGCTCATGAATGCTGGTTGATGGGGAGTCCTTTATGTGAATGTGTGTCAGATTGCAGGGTCTTTCAGAATATGGGGTTAGGTTGCCTTCACTGTTGTTCTTTACCTCTAGGCTGGATCCGAATTCCAAGGGAACTAGCACAGGGCTAACACAGAATCTTTAATGTTAGTGCTCTTCTATGAAACTGGAACCATCCTTGACCACAGGGCTTGTTTCTATCTGGGAGAACAGGTTTATGATGAGAAATGTCTCCTGGTGAGAGCTTTGTGTTGACTTGTTGAGGATGACCAGGAGGTCACATGACAGCACACTGGTAGGTTATAATCAGTCAGGGGCTGCTAGTCTCTCTTGGCCACTGTTTTCATCTGCTCAAGTTGATTGCAGCCACTACAGGAGCCTGATGGGTAAGGGAGAAATTCTGCCTACCTGAATCCTGCCCCCCCAACCCCAAAAAGGTATCTAGAGCACAGAGCATTATGCTCAAGGGCTGTGTGGTTTCCTAAATGATCTGTGCTCTTGTTTGCTTATTTCCTGAGTAATTGAATTAAACCTTTTGCTGAGCCTGTGGCTGGTTACTTCTGCTGCCTGTCATGGACTGGGATGTGAGCGGTCAGGCCTAGTGGTCAGAGGTGGGGCCATGAACTGAGCAGGGCTGGAGGAAGGCTGAGAACAAGACAGGCACAAGAATGGTCATGGTTGTGGGAAGGTGTTGAATGGCTCTTAATCTAGAGGTTCCTCAGCAGGTCATGGTTGACGCACAGTGATAAGGCTGTATCAGGGAAACCTTTACTGCTTTTCTCCATTTAGAAGAGTACTGACCCATTCAGTGGCAAACTGGCTTAATTTTTCCAGTGCTGTCAGTTTTTGATGTTGAGCATTAAAAATATTTCTCTTACTTGGCCTGATGAGTGCGATCCTCTGCTTTATGATATTAAACTAAATGAAGCAGGAAGGGAATGATCAGTATTTGTATTGCAATAGCCTGCCAGGGGGAGGGCCCCAGTGTGCTAGATGCTTTGCAAATGCTGTGCAAGGCCCATCCCCTGCCATGAGGAACTTGCTGAAGGACTGTTGTGATCTCTCTTTGGCTGATCACGTGACTAAAACTTTCAGTTACTCGAGAATCAGTTTCAGAGTCGTGTTGCCAGGCCAGATATAGTATAGGAATGCACGTTCATTCTTTGTCCAAACCCTAAGTTATGCAATAATAAAACAGAAATCTCTTAAATAAAAATAACAAGGCAGAGGTAGCAACCAAAGCAAGGGGGGGAGTAATTGCATAGTAGGAAACCCATAAGGCAAAGACTGGTAATATCGTGAACTGGTATCGTGAACTTTTGATGACTGCATTTTCTGCATACCAAATGATAACATGTTCTATATCATGAACCCCTTAGAAAAAAGCTCTTTGACCTGTTCCTGTTCCAGTAAAGACCCCTGCTTCAAGTATAATATTTTAAGAGCTCTGAAGAGACAACATTACTGAGCCTATTACTCCAGGGCTGCGTCTACACTGGTAAATTAAGTCGACTTAAGCTTGCTTAAGTCGACTTAATTTACCCTGCATCTACACTATAGTTTCCTTAAGTCGACTTAAGCAAGCTGCTTAAGTCAACTTAAGGAAAATAAAGTCGAGTTAATTAAAATTGTCGACTTTATAAAACCACCTTCCTAGTAGACCTAAGGCTTAAGTCGACTCCCTAGAATCGACTTAAGCCAATGTAGATGTGGGATAGCCCTAAGTCGACTTAGGCCTACCCCAGGGCTGCCGGGGGGGGGCACAGGGGGAGCCTGGAATGCCCCCCCCCACCTGGCAGGGCAGAGCGCTGCCCACCCTGCCCCTATGCCCTGCCAGGGTCCCTGTCCCCCTTTGCCCCATTGTACCTAGGTACAATGGGGCAAAGGCTGAGCCCCTTGGCATTGGGCAAGGGGTACCCCCCACCCCCGTGGATCTCCCTTAGGTCCTCCTAAGCCCCTAGAAGTTGACCTAGGCATCCAGCGTGGACGCTCTAGGTCAACTTTTGAAGTTCCCCTTTAAGTCGACTTTATTTTTAAGTGTGGCCACACTAAGTCAACTTAAATTACCAAGTGTAGACATAGCCCAGGATTCTCTTTTAATGTCCTTTGAACGCAATGTGAAGACACTGTTCCCCTCCCTGTTATCTGGCCTACAGATTCTCTAGGAGCAAAATAAAATTGCTAAAAATTGAGTTATCCATCCTCCAAAGCCTCCCATGTATCATTTTATTTTCAGCTGTCATTTCGAGGTAAACTTCAGTCTTTCTACAGCTATCGTTTAAGAGTTAAGTATGCTATATAGGTATTTTAGTAATATGTACATCTGTTTGACTCTCCATCTATGGGATGAGCTCTAAGAGGTTCTGGCCACATGTGATTATGGAATATCCCATGGCACTCTTTTACATCAACAAGGAAGTTCAACCTGGTGTCTTAGCTAATGCGCTATAATGACAGCTTCATTGTGTCTACTTTAATTCCTGTCATTCTGTGTTACATTATGTGGTACCAACTTTGCACTACTAAGATTGTTGTGCAGAGTTGCTGGTAACATTGCCATTATGACATGCTACTTTCTGGTATGATCCGCATGTGATACTTGAACAGTTGTGAGTAGTTCTGCAAAGTGCATTGTGATTTTTGGAAAACATTAAATCAATGTATTATATTTCAGTAGCACCAGAAAGTGCTAGATACTGTCAACATGCTGTAATGAACTTACAATCAAATATAACAAGCAACCTATGGAAGGTGAGAAGTTTGCTGAGCTCAATTGTTCCTGTGCTGTGTACATTATGTACATTCTTTTTCACCAAACAATAATAATTAAACCCCAGACTAAATGTTTCCAATACCAGCAAATAGGACACGAAGACTGAAAGAGCCTAACATTAACGACTGTATAATAAATCAGATGCTAAAGTCCTTACTCGTTAAAAAAGAAAAAAGAATTCACCACATTGGCAAAAATTCACTCACTTCAGTGGAAGTTTACCCTAAGTAAAGACTTGAATAATGACCTCAGAATTTGGCATAGTGCAAGCAGGTGGAAACAAACTTGATCTTTTTTTCCTCTCTGATGTGAGATTCATGTGGCAAGGTTAACTACAGTACAATGAAGTATAATGTAATAGCATGAGAAAACAGGGTACTAAAACCAGACAAAGAACATTATTTAGCTAAGTAAACTTTTTTGGTAGTAAGGTTTAGAGATGTGTGTGTTTATGATTAAACACCTAATTAAATCTGAATATCTCACCTTGATAATGAAGCAATAAAGACACATCAGGCAATGCATTTCAGGGTGATTATAGCCAGCCCTGGGTGTTACGATAAGGCACAGAGCCAAAGATTAAGTGATTTAAACCACTTGAGAAATTCATAATTGCCCTGAAATTTGCTGCCTGGAGCCTTTATGGAAGAGAACTCGTACATAAAAACAAGGAAAACAGTTAATCGGTATTTTGGCAATATGACTTGGACATCATTGGAAGCTCCAGCCATGCTCCAACTTGTAAAGGCTTGTATATACCTGACACTGCTAAAGAATTCTGCCAAGCGCTGTGCTCTTATCATACTGCCGAGTCTCAAGGGGACTGTGCTGTTTCTCAAAATGATTAAGGGATGTGACTGTTTCAACAAGTGGTTCAAGATTTAAGTAGCACAAAGTCCAGTGTTCTTAAATTGAATGCTGTGAGGGGTTTTTTTTGTTTTTTATTTTTTATTTTTTGGTTTGCTTGCGGTTTTCTACTCGTTCTCTGTGGATTCACACTTCCTGGATTTCCTTTTGGGAACTCAGCAGCAACTACTGAGTTATAGAGGGATTCCACCAGAAGTATTGCTCTCTTTATATTGACTATGAAAATGTATGTAAAAATTATACATGCGTTTATTGTATACCTGTCTCTAACTCTTTCTATGTCTCTCATTTTCCTATGAGATAAGCTATTGGGCAGAGAGAATGTTTTCAAAAGGGTTTAATCCTGATTAAGGACTCTGAAAACTAGTTCAACATACATGTTAAAAAAAAAAAACACACTTGCAGTATATAATGGAAAAAATTGTATTTTTAAATAGCTCCTTCAATAATTTTTTCACTTCAATTTCAGAAAATATCTTATGCCTGAGTCTCTATCTTACACCCTGTTTCACACCAGTACATCTATGCCAATGGAGTTGCTTTGGATTTATAGCTATACAAATGACAGGTGAAGCTGAGCCATTTAGTATAATTTGCTTTTGAGTTTTTCCCAGTGGTCACATTTGAAGGTGTTTGCTTTCCTGACCCTTTTCTGCACAGAGTGCAATGTTTTAAAATTCTGAGTCCTGCGTAACACCTTCCTTTTCCTGGCACAATCTGAGCTCAATGGGGATTTGATTAGAACTGATTTACAGACACAGAAGATAGTTCTGCCTGTCACATGTTTATCTTTGGTTGGATGAAATACAGTTGCTCCTGTAGTTGACATTGATAAATGGTGTTGACTCTGGAGTGTGTTCCTTTGATTGCTTTGATGAATGACATCCATCCCATGTTGATCTCTGAGTGATGCTAAAGAAATTTGTTCGTTAGAACCAAGCAGATGATTAACTTTTAAACAATGGTATGGCAATTAGGATATTGAAAGTGTTTCTCTGGAGTGTGTCTGTGGCCACAATCTGTATGTGTCTTGGTTTACCAGGTGTAAATCTTCCTAAATTCTTAGGCTGAGATCAACTGGGTATGGGCACAATACTGTCCTATCAGCCCAGGTGATGCTCATGAAGATTTTGTGGGGCAAAGAAGAGTGGGCAAAGATATTAGAGATAAGCCAAAACTAGACTCTTCTAGGTAAAACTGGCTGAAATTTGGTTAGGTTTTGGTATATGTTCTGTGTTATGTGAGTCAGTGAAGTTCTGGAGGATGTTTTGAGCTATGGCTGAGGGGGATGGATTAAAGGGTCTGTTTCTCACCCCCTCGATCTCTAACTGGAAATGCCTTTTTGACCTAGGTGAAAGAGAAAACTTTCCCTTCTATTTTCTCATGTAAGAGTTGAAGAAGTGACACATGGCAATTTCCTGCTATCTCTTTGGAAGATCTCATTGTATTAAGCTTGTATATCATTGTGGGACAGGGATTGTATGCAATTCCACAAGGGCTGGGGAAGGAAGCGCATCCCTCCAGCAACTAAGAACAGTGGAGGAATGGACGATGATTTGACAAATTCTCTCAGGTTGTAATGCTTCCTGAGAAGTATACCTCTTGGGGAGTCTCGCATATGCCGGTTCAAAGTGGATTCTTCAGAGACCAACAGAAAAATAAAGGCCTTTTGGATAAATAACCTAAGTTTAAATAGATCAAAGTTGTCTTTTTGATCCAGCAAATAGACACGACCTTTTGCTCAAAGGAGAGGAGAGACAATCCTTAGGGATAGGCTGCAAGGACTCACCATTGCCAAAGAGCTGAGATTGGAGCTGGGGTGACCTCTGGTGAAGTTTTTAGCATGCATGTAGGTTCTTTTCTTGTTAATATGTTTTCTCTGTAATGCTTTCACCTTAAGAATAAATGTGCTTGCTTAGAAAGAGCAATGTTGTAGCCCACAACTGCCAGCAATTACATTATTCATATTTTTTAAAGAGTATGCAAAGTGCAGACACTGGCTTGCTTAGGCAATCTGGCTTTCTGGGAATAGCAGAGTGAAGGCAGAAAGCTGGGAATCTGAAAATTCCCCACATGTGAGGGAGAAAGGTGATGGCTGGGAACTAGAAGCTTGAGAGTGGGTACCCATAGTGCACCAGGCAGGGAGAATACAGATGCTGTTGTCCTGAAGGGTGACAGAAGCATCTTGTCCTTAATCTGAAGGCTCTGCAAAAGGTCCTGCTTAACTCAGTTTGTCTCCATCCTTTTT
Source organism: Pelusios castaneus (assembly GCA_007922175.1). NCBI lineage: Eukaryota > Metazoa > Chordata > Testudines > Pelomedusidae > Pelusios > Pelusios castaneus. The sequence goes on along the minus strand of ML685852.1, from coordinate 7,287,628 downwards.
TTACTCCCTGTGATTTTCCTAAGTCTCATGTCTAATCATGTCTTGTCTGTATTCTTTTCCCTTTGGTCAGTCGTGCTGCTTCTTCCATGTTCACACCTGGAATGGTCTCTTTAAGTTGTTGCAAGAGAAAGTAGGCAACTGAACTTCAGAGGTACATGGGATACTTAAGTGCCCAATTCCCACTGTGATTTGACAACCTAAGGTTTGTCTATACTATAATTGGACACCTGGGGCCAACCCTTGCCCAGATGACTTGGGCTATGAGGCTGTTTAACTGCTGTGTAGATGTTCAGTCTCTGGGACCCTTCCACCTCTCAAGGGCCTAGAGCTTGGGCCCAAGCCCAGACATTTACATTGCAGTTAAACAACCCCACAGCCTGAGCCCTGTAAGCTCAAGTCAGCTGGCATAGACCAGCCGTGGGTGTCCTTTGTGCCTTTGAAAAGCTCCCTGTCACACATGCACCATCAATCCTGTCTAAAAATGGTCTGACCCACATTGTAAGCTCCATGAGACAAGAAACAAGTCTCCAGCTGTGAATCCCACTTGTGTAGCTTTCCAGTTTTTCTTCGATGGCATTGCTTCATTGGTAGCATTCTCTTTATGTAGCATGTAGAGTACCCTGAGTACTGATGTAACTTTTTACTTATCTAAGTGGTGGTGTTGATGCTCAACATATGATCATCTGTTTTTCAGGTTGTATTTGTTGCTCATTTTCACGTCGCACCTTGTGAATTTTTTTCAGTTTGAATTTTTCTTCATGAATGCTTGTGAGGTGCATGAGGTGCAGTTTCTGGCCCTACCAAAGCTGTGGTGTGGTAGGCTGAGTCTGCAGAAATTTCTAATATTCTGGCTCAAGGTTGACACAGGAAGTAGGCCTGTATTCTCCACCTCACTTTATTTAATCAGTATCTCCCTTTCTTCAAGATGTTAACAAACTGAAGGGAATTTGCACAAGTCCATGGGGCCGGATGAACTGCATCCAAGGGTGCTGAGGGAGTTGGGGGAAGTGATTGCAAAGCCGCTGGCCATTATCTTTGAGAACTCGTGGCGAACGGGGGTGGTCCCAGAGGATTGGAAAAAGGCAAATATAGTACCTATCTTTAAGAAAGGGAAAAAGGAGGATCCGGGGAATTACAGACCGGTCAGCCTCACCTCAATCCCTGGGAAAATCATGGAGCAGGTCCTCAAGGAATCCATCCTGAAACACTTGGAGGAAAATAGAGTGATCAGGAACAGTCAACATGGATTCACCAAAGGCAAATCGTGCCTGACCAACCTGATTTCCTTCTATGATGAGATGACTGGATTTGTGGATGTGGGAAGAGCCGTTGACGTGGTATACCTTGACTTTAGCAAGGCTTTTGATACGGTTTCCCATAGCATTCTCGTCGGCAAGTTAAGGAAGTATGGGTTGGACGAGTGGACCGTAAGGTGGATCGAAAACTGGTTAGATCAACGGGCTCAGCGGGTAGGAATCAATGGCTCGATGTCTGGTTGGCAAACGGTAATGAGTGGCGTGCCCCAGGGGTTGGTCCTGGGGCCGGTTCTATTCAACATCTTCATTAATGATCTTGATGATGGAATAGACTGCGTGCTTAGTAAGTTTGTGGATGACACCAAGTTGAGGGGAATGGTAGATACTCTGGCGGGCAGGGACAGGATCCAGGGAGACTTGGACAAATTGGAACACTGGGCCAAAAGAAACCTCATGAGGTTCAACAAAGACAAGTGCAAAGTCCTGCACTTAGGATGGAAAAATCCCATGCACTGCTACAGGCTGGGGACCGATTGGCTAAGTAGCAGCGCTGTAGAAAAGGACCTAGGGGTTATGGTGGACGGGAAGATGAATATGAGCCAACAGTGTGCTCTTGTTGCCAAAAAGGCCAATGGCATATTAGGCTGCATCAGTAGGAGTATTGCCAGCAGATCAAGGGATGTGATAATTCCCCTCTATTCGACACTGGTCAGGCCACATCTGGAATACTGCGTCCAGTTTTGGGCTCCCCACTACAGAAAGGATGTGGACAAATTAGAAAGAGTCCAGCGGAGGGCAACAAAAATGATTAGGGGGCTGGGGCACATGACTTATGAGGAAAGACTGAAGGAACTAGGCTTATTTAGTCTACAGAAGAGAAGACAGGGGAGATTTGATAGCAACCTTCAACTACTTGAAGGGTTGCTCCAAAGAGGAGGGAGCTAGGCTGTTCTCGAGGGTAACAGAGGACAGAACAAGGAGCAATGGTTTCAAATTACAGCTGGGGAAGTCAAGGTTGGCTATTAGGAAAAACTTTCTCACTAGGAGGGTGGTGAAGCATTGGAATGGGCTATCTAGGGAGGTGGTAGAATCTCCATCTTTGGAGATTTTTAAGGCTCGGTTAGACAAAACCCTGGCTGGGGTGATTTAGGAGGAGAGGTCCTGCTTTTCAGCAGGGGGTTGGACTAGATGACCTCGTGAGGTCCCTTCCAACCCTTTGATTCTATGATTCTATAATTTGAAGAAAGGCACCAAAGCTGCTCTTGGCTGCAGAGTGTGACCTATTATAAAAGCTGATTAGTCATAACTGTGGTTTGACTAAGGAACAGTTGGGCAGAAGGGGGAGAATATTGGTAAACACCCAGGATGGAAAAGTTATTTAGGGTGATACAGGCAATCTATTTGGGAGCAATTAGAGGAATTTTTTTTAAAAAGGGAAAAATTAGATTGGATCTAATTGACGTCATCTCCAGGAAGTTTGTCAGAGGCAAAAGCCACATTTCCAGGTACACTTAAATGCAGATTGTTTTCTACTGTGCATTTTCCATTCTTAAAAAGACAGAACGGATGGACTTCAAGCCTTAATATTGTAGATCATTTGCATATCAAACTTCTAGGATCATAGGATTCAACAGGAGCGTTTTATGTCTCCAAAAGTGCAGTTGTTGTTGGATTGAAAAGTTAAAGGAAATGGGTGGCCAAAAAAGGGTAAAGAAAAACAATCTTTAAAGAGAGAGAAATTTTACACCAGGCTGTGGTATGGGGGCCATTGGTCATGATAGATTTCATTGGTATCCTCAGTGGCGTTCCAAACTTTGCAGCTTGAATTATTTGACAATGCCTGGAAAGAGTTTTGAAATTTCCCTTTGCTCCCCTGCTAAGAATTTTTATCTTAAATCCTATACTCTTTGGTACTGTCTACTCTGTCATTGATTACTGAGTAAAGGCCAATCACAGGTCAGCAGCTACTAATTTACAAATCCCATCTCTGTCTCTAGAATTGTTGAAACACTTTTGGATGAATTAGACAATGATCAAAGCTCAGTGCCTATATCTGGATTAAAATAAGTAGATTACCAAAATATGCTACAGGATCATTTGAATGAATGTAGCTTCTCCCTGGTGGTGACGTGGATATGTGAGAGATCATGCTGTACATTAACCCCCTTTTTACATTCCTGCTTGTGAGCTGCTTTTGTAGGGTGTATTTTTAATTTCAGGCATGTTCAATGAACAAATAGATTGAATGTGTTATCTCTTTGATGCATGGTTTTCTCGCATGTCTGTTTAGTCTTCCACTCTATCATGCAACCAACTCAGCGCTATCTGTGTGGTATATATTTGGGTCATGGAACTTTTCATATGCCAAAATAGAAAGAGAATCGCCACAAACCTATTTCTTGATTTAGACTTCATCTGATATATTCAAGCATTTATTTCATTTACATTGTTTAACTTTTAACGTAATATGCCTACAAATTCCTGTTATTTGAATGCAAAATAACTCATGAAAGTAGATGGATATAGTCATGTTCAGTTTGTATTCAAGTAATATATTTCAAAGAAACACTGTACCATACATTTCATACAAGCAAACCAAATAGATTCTTTCTTGGTAAAGTAGTTTTTAGTGTTTGTGTCACATTGTCTATCATAGCAAGGCAATTACATAGCAGCGAACAACCCACCCTTGAGTTTTTGTTGTGATCCTAAGCAGATAATTGAAAAAGCCACAAGTATACCTTAGAGCCAGCTGTTTTCTCTTGGCATTATATAAGGATGTAAATAGGCAAGTGTTTGCTGATTCAAGAACAGTTTATCTCCAGGGTTACCTGCCCCAGAAAAAATATAGCAGTCACACTACAATACAGTTAGAAATATTGTGTAGGAAGAATGGAAAATTCAAAAAATTGATAATGACTGTCTGATACTCTAGTTTCTGCCCTTTCAGTCCCCTACATACAAGTTCACTCTTTTCTCCATCACTTCACCCCCAATTCCATCTCCTTCTCCCTGCTCCCATGCTGTGAACCGTTCTGTCTCCTGTTTCCATATAGGTGGCTATCATTACTGAGTGTAGTCTGGTTTCACTCCATTTGAGAACAATGAGAGTGGCCATTGTTGCTAAGGCGAGCTAAACTTCCTTTTACACAGATGGAAGGAAATCGGTGGCCATCTTAACAAGACACAGCCAGTCTCCTCAGTGCTGCTGAGAAAAGTGGAAGAGAGCAGCCATTTTGATAAAAAGGCAATTTTCCCAGAGAAAGTTTGGAGATTTTATAAGACTAAACATGTTTATGGAAAATGGGGCAAAAATGGCCCTTAATCTCTTTCAAAACTAGAGCTACTCTAGATTATTCACCTCTCTGCCAATTTTTGTATAATTGTTTTCAGGTTATTAGTTGACAGAAATCTGCCCTGGACAAACTCCAGCCACAGACTAATTTCAGATTCTTCATATTGAAAATTATAAAGAAAAGCTATAGGAAAAGTGTATAAAAATCAGAGGCTATAAAAATATATGAAATGTCTCACTAAAAAGACCCTCTTTATAGGCCCAGGACCTATTTAAAAGCATATTTCAGAGCACAGAGTTAACAATACAATAAGCATCTCCATGTTGAGTGCAAAATTTGACTCATTAGGCTTAAAATACCTTGTCAGCTTTAGAGTTAGTATCTCCAAAAACAGAGTTGAGACAAAATAAAGAGAAACCTACACCACCTATCTCATTACCGTTGTGAGAGATCAAGGCCAGCTGTTAGTTATAGAGTAGAAGAGGGGAGGTATATAAGCCCCCGGATATTCAAGGCTGTGTAACCTAGTGATTAACCAGGGTAACTGGGAGCACCGAAGAGCAATTAAGAGGCAGCCAGGTGTGTAATAAAAGCCTCCCTGCCCCAAACAGAGGCTGTATAAACTGGGGAAGGAGCAGGAGGGTTGTGCTGCAATTGAGAGGGAGAGCAGAGAAAGGAAACCTGGCAGAAGGGGACACTGGGTGCAACAGCCCAAAGGGGCAGAGGAGGTGGGGTAAACAGCCCAGGGGAAAGAACTGTAGAACTGGGACTTTGTCAGCAGCACATAGCTGCATATCATAGGGCCCCTGGGCTGGGACCCGGTGTAGAGGGTGGGCCTGGGTCCTAAACCCCCCTTCCCCTCCAGGAGGGGCACCAGTGAAGGCCCCCAAGGGGGTGTGAAACAAGGAAGACTGGGGGGGAAGCCCACTAGCCTAGCGAAGCGTGAGACCCACCAGCAGGGTACCAGTAGTTTGCCACACCATGCATTCCTTTTTGTTACTAGAAGTCTTCATTTTCGTGCTCAGTAATTCAGTAGCCTTCCATCAGTCTGATATAAAAAGAAATCTTTTATTCCCATCTGAGTAATAACTAAATTCTTCACTGGGCCTGAGACTGCCAGTTTCAGGATAAGGGAAGCATATTGCTGATTGATGGGTTTTCATCTCTTTGTTTTGGTTGGTTGCAAGTGATGCCCTATTTGAGCGCTGGTGACTGAATGGCTGACATTACTTGTTTACTGGACCTCTTTTTTCCTCCTGCTCTTGGATAGGCCCCCAGAGTACAGGTTATTGCACAATAGTTTCTTCCCAGTACCGGCTGCAACTTTCCCGCAATCAGTTTTATTGACTTGTTGCTTAGCTCATCTTTGTGACCCAAACCACAACCATCATTGCTACAGCCATGAGTTACTATTCCATCATCTGATAGCTCAGACGGAATCTTTGCCTGTCATCTGGACCAGTCACTAAAACGGGGAAATACCCACTATTGGCCACAGTAGACCACCTTTCCTTCTGGATGGGCTCTAACAATGCAGCTCTCTATGTAGTAGTTTTTTTTCTAACAATATAGTATCTGTCACCATAGTCCTTAGGTCCTGATTCTGCAGCCTCTTATGTGAGTAGTCCCATTGAAAGCATGTTCATGGGATCAGACACTAAGTGCTGAGCAACGCCATCAGCTCCACCTCAGGATTATCCATAGCTGACTTCCTCTGGGATATGGTGGTTTGTCACTGTCCCAGAACCTGGGAAAGCTAAATATATGCTTACATTTAAAGTAGAACTCTTTCCCAAAGTGTCGTTGTTTCTAAATGTGAACAGTTGGATGCAAGCCCCAGCTTCTCAAATTCCCATCTATCCCCAATTAGCAAATTTAGATTAACTGGCAGGCTGGTTTTTTATCACAATAAAGTATAAGCTTGGAAATGCCAAAAATGTGTTCTCATATAAAGGCTGGTATTTCAGCTGATAGGCTAAGTAAGACTGACTTATGGTTATTTCTATGTTGGTATTAATTTTCATATAAATAGAAGCACCAGATGTGTTACGTCCACTGCTGCTGAATACAGCTTTATTTCACGTCTCAAAGTCATCTCCTAGGAAGCTGGGTTTGCCGCATCTTGGATAGGTGGATTAGCTTCAGGAGAATATTAACCCTGTAGCTAATGATTTTTGGCACTTCTCTATTACTAAGTTCTTTTTTTCCTTCCGTAGGTACTGAAAAAGTAATGCCTATAATACAGTACTCACGTTGTTGAGCTCTGTCAATATAAGACAGGCACTCTGCTTCATCCTCTTATTCCTGAAGATCAAAACCTTTTCCCTTTGAAGGGGAGGGGAAGAGTCAATCCTCTTCATTAGTATGTAATCAGATTTGCATATTTTAATAATGTCTTTATATGGAGAGTGTAGGTCTTCCTGGTTTTGTAGTTTTCCAGGGATTCTGACATGAGGCTGTTGCAGTGAATTGATACTTCTCTTTTATTCCACATTGATTTAGATATAAATTAAGCAATAATGTGAATGTAAATATTATTCACAGGGCACAGAGAACGTTAAGCAATAAGAAATATTTTCAAATCTCATCTGGCATATTGACTCCTTATATCTGTGCTGAAGTAGGTTTGAATCTTGGACAAACTTGCTCTGGCACTGGCGACAAAGTGGTTTAGTTTAAGGTGAAGGAGGAGTGCCCGCAGACCATATAGTTTTTAAGGAGTCCTGCTAAAGAGAATACTCTTCAAAGTAAAGATGTTATGGTTGCACTACAGTTTCCTTTTCCAAGTGTGGGATCTGGGAGGAGCACAAGATGAATATGTTCCCACAGTAATGTGCTGTTTTTGAAACTCTCTCTTAAGAATGTACCCCTATCAATCATGGTCTTGTTGCAAGATCTGACACAAGCCGAAGACATATATTTGAAGGCATGTTGTGGATTGGCTTTAGAAATCTGGACAAAATGGTGCTATAATGTGATTTTTCTAAATGCCGTTATCTATAACACTTAACCTTGTTGCTTTGATACGCTTAGGAGACAGGTATTATAGAGGTGTAGAAAGACTTAAGTCTTATCTGCACTGTGTGTTTGAACAGGACAACATTTATGTGCACTAGGGAACTTTTAGTGTGAGCCAGCAAAGTCCACTTAATGTGAAACACGCTAGAATGTATCCCCTACTAGTGTACTATGTAGATATGCCGTAATATATCACATAGGAAATCTAGAAGAAATCTGGAGCTATAACTGTTGAGGTTTTTTACTTGTGTTTTAAGCATGTGCGTGTACTACGGGCTGTATACTTGCCACAGTCAGGCGGTACAAACTTTGGTTTGAATCACAGTATTACAATCAGAATTCTTTATAGTTGAGAGGCAAGTTGGGTAAGGTGATATCTTGTCTTCCTCACCAGCAGAAGTTGGTCCAATAAAAGATATTACCTCACGCACCTTGTCTCTCTAATATCCTGGGACCAACACAGTTTCAGGAACACTGCAGGCAGTCCTTTATATAGCATTCATTAAAATGGGGAATGTTGTGCACCAAGTACTTTAGAGTTTAACATGTACATTACATTAGGCCTCTGTTTGGGGACGCTTGCATTAGACTCATCTATAAATCACAATAGGCCTACTTTATCTTTATGTATATTTAAAAAATGATAATTTCATTATAGTACTTTGATGGTCAAGATATTACAGATCCAGGCAAACTTTTTATTTTCCTGGTATTTAATGAAATGAAACCTGAGTCTCTGGTGTGGCAACATAAAAACACTTGGCTTATTCTAAGCAACCCTTATTAATTCCATTCCTTTTACCAGGAGAGGCAAATGGTTTCACTTCTTAGGGGTCTGTGTGAAGGTTTTCTGTTTTGATCTATGTGGGGCCCATAGATCCTACATTGGATTTTGTAGCAGAGCTACTGAGTTTCACCTGCATAAAAAATGGTGGAAAAAGCAAATTATATAGCATTCTAACTTCAAATCGCAAATGGGAACAAATCAATGTGAAACTTGGCTCAGTATCCCTCAAAAATCTTGTGAAGGTCTTGGTTTGAATTTTAAGTTTGTAACAAAACCTCAAGCCAGATGTGTGATGTGATTTTCATAGCTTTAAGTTAACAATCCTGGTGTGATTCCATATGTATAATTCCTCCATTACTATACTGTTCTGGTAGATGTTTCAGTTGCCATTTTCGTTAGTACATTAATTGTGCATATTATGAGATGTTCGGCATTAATACAAGATCTAATCAGATATAGATACAACTATTTAAAACAAAAAGAGGGGGCACCATTTTATCCCTTATAGTAATCGTGTAGCTCTCCTGTCAGGATGAATTTTCTGAAATCTATGGATCAGCCATTTTGCTCTTTCATTATGCATATGTCAGAAGAGTGATTCATCTTCCAGGATGGTTATAAAAATTATGCAGTGAATCATGAAGAAAACAATACTATATACCAGCATGTGTTTCCCTACGCATTCCTGCATGCACTTGGAAGAACATGGTATGCTTTTTTTTTTTTTTTTTCCCATTGCTTTGGGCAGTTCAAGAGGGAATATGAAAAATGTGTTGGGTCAATACCTCTTCCTTCATTGCCCTTCATCCTACAGTTCCCTTCCCTTTCAGTTGGACTCCAGCCACCAGACCATTTTAGTTCCTTCCTATTTAAACAAGAAAATGTCATTGATAGAACTTCAGCCACCAATGGATGTTATGGACACCACATGTCACCAACCAGGTTACAATCCTTGGACCAGCTTAAGTTGTGGGGAAGGAGCGGGGGGAGAAGTCAATATAGACATTTGCCTTTTCTTATACGTTCGTTGTCTGTGGATGTGCAAGTCTGACTGGTCATATTTTACATTCTGTCTGAGATCATGAACTTTCTGTACATGTATTTACTAACCTGCAAACTCAGTTTTGAAAGGGAGAACTAGTTTTTTTCTGTGGTCTCCCGTTGCCTCTACACTGGACTGAAATGCCAATATGTAGTGATATAGGGCTGACAATCAATCATTAAGGGCACGACAGTCCTTAGGGGTAGGGCGGGGCTCCATCCCCCGCCTCTGAAATGCCACAGGGGGCAGCGCAGGGTCTCAAGGGGACAGCGCAAGGTGGTCACACCCCCCCCCCGAACAAGGACAGGCCCTGATTAAGGACTATCAGCACCTGAAAAAGCCTCACTGGGGAAGAATAAAGAGTAAATGCACCTAAGAGAAAGCAGTTCGCTCCAATGTCCCTCAAAAGGAGGCTGAGTATTTGGAAAGTGGAAATTCCCCAAGCAGGGCAAAGAGACAGGTGACTAAGCAGGAGGTTATAAAAGGAATGATCACAGAAGGGAGACAGTGAAAGACACCCAGGAAGTTTGGGCAGGAGGAGAGGGGAAGAGAAGGACCCAGCTGGCATTAGAGTAGCGGGACTGGGGGAAGAGGGCTTCACATCTCAGCACGCAAGCTGTGAATTGTGACAGAAGGGTGCTGGAAATCCCCAGGTGACCGACACAGCCTGGAGGATGCTCTGGAGCAGTGAAGAAATGGAGAGGGGAGTGGAGGGAGGAAATAGGTACAGTATTATTATTTTTGCATAGATCTGTGCAGTGCTTTTTTCCTTTAAAAAAAAAGTGCTGGTATGCTGGCAGTAGCGGTGGGGAGGAAAGGGGGTGTCAGGACCCTCCACCACTGCTGGCCCCCAGTGGCCTTCCCAGGATCCACCTTTCCTCCCTGACTCTCCCTGGACCCCTTCCCTTCCCTGCTCCTCTCCTCCCCCCCGCCCACTCACTGGTTCTCAGTCCCGCCTCCGCCCCTTTCCTGCTCCTCTCCGCCCCCCAGCCCTTTCCCATCCCCCACCAGTTCCCTGCTCCTCTCGGTCCTCTGCCCCTTCCCCACCCTGCACCAGTTCCCCACTCCTCCTGCCCCCCGACTGCATCCCTGCTCCGCTCGCCCCTGGCTGCAGCTCCCAGGCATCCACAGGCCAAATTCCAGCCCCTGGCGGGTCAGATTCTGGCCCACAGCCGCTGCTCCTGGCTCCTGCCAGCCCCACTGCCCAGCTGGAGGCTGGGATCAGCAGGAGAAAGGAAACCCGCTCCTCTCCCTGCCCTGCTGAGTCCAACCCCCAGCTGGGCAGAGGGGTCAGCCAGGGAAAAATAGGTATGGGTATGCAATTCTGGTGTGTACCAGCAGAAAAAAAAAAGCCCTGGATCTGTGTATTTCTTGTGTGATTAAGAGCAATGCTAAAATGTGTATGTGTTATGTGCCATACCTTATGTGCCCCCCAAGAGAGTTTCATCTGTAACCCAGAAGGCTTACGTCTTCAGTGAGATTCTGAGAGATGTTGTGTTGGAACTATGGGGGAATCTGAGAGCTCAACACTCGCTGTAGGGGACCGAGTTGCAGCTTTCAGGAGGCAGTGTCAGATGGAGGAACCGCAGCAGCCTGTGTGTGCCCATTAGCCCCAGGACAGTGCCTGGATTCTGTTCAGACTCTAGATGCTAAAAACACTGGATCCAGTGCTTGGATTGCTTTGTGTCAGTCTGATGCGTGGCCAAAAGGAGGCACTTGACTGGATATGTGACAGGAGATGGGGGCGGGGAGGGGAAGAGCGTAACAGAGTCCTTGCTGCATGAATGGTACATGAGCCCTCCTGTGCCATGGGGCAGGACGGTACAGGGCATTGTAAGGGAGATCCCTTGCTGGGTGCATTTAACATAACATTTGAACAGCAGAAACACATGAAGGCTGCAGACCACAGCATATAATCTAGCCAGTGGAGAGTTGATCACATCCTCTAACCACTTCCATGGGACTGTGAAATTCAGCCAGACAGACATCCACGAACCCCTTCATTAACCCTTGAGCATGAAAAAAAAAAAAGAATCTGCCATCCTGTTTCTGTGGAAGACCAAGATTCCTTATGGTTAGTCATCTTGCAGGTGCAGCAAAGGGCCGAATTATTCCCTAGAGAAGTTTGAGTTTCCTGTTTATTGGGTTTGACTATTTTGCACATGAATAAACTCAAATATTTGAAAACGGAACCCATAATGTTGTGATTTTTTTAAAAAATTGGCATCTAAATTGCATTGGCAAATTGCATCTGCAATCTGCAAATACCCATTGATGTCATTACATGTTGCAGACTCCATATTTGCCTGCCCATGGTACATAGTTAGGATTCAGTTACCCCATATTGGGTTTGCCCAATTGTTGTGTTTTGTTTGTTTGGTTTTGGGGGCCAGAAGAGACGCTCCTATTCCTAAATTTGCCCCTCTGTAGGAGAAGATATTGTCTGTAACTGTATCAGCCGATGAAGAAAATATGATAACATATAGGGTTATTTAGATGGTTGTTACACTCTGAAGCTGTTTTACATTTTCCTGTATCCTATTTTCAGCTGTTTTTTCTTCACATAATTTCTAAGTGAAATAATTCCCGTTGGGTGATTGATTCCAGGAATTTGGCTGTCATATCCAAAGCCTGACATTTGAAATCACATACTAATGGACTTTAAATGTGCTGCTGCAAGTTTTAAAGTGGTTGTTTTGATGTTGTACTGGGGCACTAATATTTCTATAGGTAAAATCTATTGTCCCTAGAACCAATATTCTAAAGTTTAATAATATTCATGAATGAATTTCTATTGCAATACATTGCTAAAAGAAAACCAACATACTTTACAGGCTAGCCTTGCTTAGAATATATTCTCCAAGGTTCTGATTTAACATAAACCTTGCTAAGGGAGAAAAAGGTACCATTTAAATAGTGCGATTACAGGAGAAGTCTAGCTACTGTGGGTTTGGGTTTTTTTTCATACACCCTGACATTTTTTTTTTTTGGTCAACCTATAGTTATAGCTCTTCATTCTGCATTGTCCAAAAAGAGTTTCTATTCCTTTGTACACAAGCATTTGCTCTTCCTGAAGAGGCAACCTATTAGCCTTAAGAAACCATTAATAATGAGTCACTGAGTCTGAATCTTTTTGTGTTATAACCAGGTTACTTTGTCTGTGTAAATAAGGAAATACATAGTCCTTGAATAAGCAAATGGGAATAATCGTTCATTTGGATAAAATTGCAGGTTTCTGGACTTTCATCCTGAACAACTACCTACCATGATGACAAACAAGGAGTCCTGTGGCACTTTTAAAGATAAATGAAGGTGTTAGTCCTTAAAGGTGCTACAGGACTCCTTGTTCGTTTTGCTGAACTAGACTAACACGGCTACCCCTGTGGAACTTGCGTACCATGATGGTGTCATTTAGCCAGAGGGCAAGGCTACATTGTTGGTGGCAACGCCAGCAATGTAGCATCGATTGTGCGAGTTCGATTGGATGTTATTAAAGACGCACTCAATCGAACCCAGAATTAACAAGAGGTTGATTCATTAAGACCTTCCGGACAAGTAGCATAGCGCTGAGTTGACGGGAAGGCATTTTCCGTCAACTCAGTAGTGTGGGGACATTGCAGTGAGTAGGCATTAGGCAGTCAAAGGGAGATACACAAGTTATTTTAAGTACTTTATGTATCTCCCTTCAATTACTGCTGAAATCCCCAAGGTGTAGACTAGCCTTGAGTGTCAAGGCAATGTTCAAATATCTGCAGTCACGTTCTGCTGATCTAGACTTCCCACATACAATAGTTTTAATTATGTGTAGAACTCTTCTTTTACTGACTGAACTTTTGTGTAGATTTACTATACCCTGTTAAACAGCTGCTGAATTTCTTCCCACCATTAGCTGCATTTCAGTAATGGACAAAATGATTTCCAGTCCTTTTGGTAATTATTTAATACATAATCTGTTACTAAGACTTGAGATCCTTTGGGTAGGAAGGGATACGGTTACACACAAGATCAGTTTTGAACGCCAGAGTCTGGCAAAGGTAGGTCTCCCTATTTTTGGAATTGAATGCATTTTAATTTGCTGACACACAAACGTAAGACAGCACATTACTGCTGTCAATGCTGCAGAGGCAAATACCTAAGGAAGAGGAAATTGTGTTTAGTCTCACTTTGTGCTTTCTTAACAGACTAGATAGCTACATTCCAGTTCTAGATGCTGTTGGTCACACTGCATTGGAACAGAAAGAAAACAGCTTGATTTGTATCTAGTAGGTAGAGCTCACAGGACTGGCAGCTAGTAAAATAAACAAATAATATCAAATCAAATCTTGTTTGAACTTGTAAGCAAAGTGCAGAAAGCTTTTAGTGGTGACTAAATATGGAACAACATGATTTCACTTTCATAGTCTTTTTCCTGACCACAACCACACTTTGAGGTCTCTAATGGGGCTATAGGTTAGTACTGTGAATGCTACACTGTGTGAAATGTTTACAAGTGGTGAATTAATTGACTAATTGAATCAACAACAATTAGCAAGCGCTCACCTGATTGAAGGGGCTGTGGTCAAGTGGTTCTTGCACATTGTCATTTGCTCAGGAATAAGTCTGTGCTTTGTTGAGATGATGTTACTTTCAGCCAGAGGAGTAGGAGAGGCGTAGATTAGTGATGTGCATGCTGAGGTTTACCCTACATTGTTGCTCTTATGCCACTCTCTTGAAAATTGGATCTGTAAAGGATATTATGTAGATTTGAAAAAAAATTGAAACATGCGGCTTTTTATTTTTGATGTTGTACTCAGCTACTTTCATCTCAGAGGATAAAAGTAATTGAACAATAATCCCAAAGAGAGTGAAATATACAAATCAATAAACTGCTCTCACAGGAGAATTTTATTCTGATACATATACTGGTACCTAACTCTTCTCAAAGCTCCAAAGGGGTAGCCGTGTTAGTCTATTGTAGAAAGACAAAAGAGTCTTGTGGAACACTTCAACCTCCCTGCTCACTCCCTTAACGACTTGTTAATAGCTGTGTTGAAACAGATGAATAACAAATCACAGCTTCAAAGAGAGCCTGCAGAACTCAAATTTATATGCAAATTTGACTCAGTTGCCTTGGGGTTAAACAGGGACTATGGATTTTTCTCGCATTACATCAAGTGAATTGACCTCCCCCTTCCTCTATGTGCTGTTCCCCAGTGTTTTGAATCCTAACACCTACTTTGATTTGCTGTTACAGCCTGACCTGATGCTATGTCATACACTCCCCTGCATTTAATTTCCTCCCACTCTGTAACTTTCCTATCTTCAAAGCGTCTGACGAAGTGGGATTTTCTCCCACGGAAGCTCATGCGATTAATAAATCTGTTAGTCTTTAAAAGTGCCACAAGACTCTTTTGTCTTCTCAAAGCTGTTAGGATTTCATTAGTTGTTTCCATGTTATTTCATATGGCTGGTGATGCCCTGGCTAGAGAAAAGACAGTTGTACCTCCTGAATTTCTCAAAGCAAGAACATCTCTTTCATCTATTTCCTAGAATCTCATTGGGTACTGCGAGCCAGTCAATGCATGGTGTATGGGTTCTTTTTTTAAAAAAAAAAGTCTAGTATACATATAAAAAATAAACCGTACTAATGTTCTTTTAACGTGTGTGAGATACTTGAAGATTAGAGCTAAATTCACTCTGCCAGCATTTGAAACTTCCAGATCTACAGAATACCTGCATTTCAAGCTCTATGCTACTGCCTGAGATAAATTACAGCCTTCTAGGGAACAAATGATAAAGTGCCTCTAGTGGGGTATTATTATTTTAATAGACTAAGCCTTTTCCTTGCCCTCTTTCTCCATCAGAGTCTGCTCAGAACAGAATGAAATCACAACCGGCTGGAGGACAACCAGCCTTCAGATTGACCCTCTGATCTTTTTCCAGATGAGCAATTGTGAAGACATGTCTACACTGCCTGCCTTTTTTTTTTTTTTGTAGTCAAATTTCAAAAGGGTAGCCGTGTTAGTCTATTGTAGAAAGACAACAGAGTCCAGTGGCACTTTTAAAGACTAACAGATTTATTTATCGCATGAGCTTTCGTGGGAGAAAATCCCACTTCATCAGACGCTTGGAAGATGGGAAACTTACAGAATGGGAGGAAATTAAATGCAGGGGAGTGTATGACATAGGATCAGGTCAGACTGTAACAGCAAATCAAAATAGGTGTTACGATTCAAACACTGGGGAACAGCACATAGAGGAGGGTGAGGTCAAATCACTTGTTGTAATGAGAGAAAAATCCATAGTCCCTGTTTAACCCCAAGACAACTGAGTCAAATTTGCATATAAATTCGAGTTCTGCAGTTTCTCTTTGAAGCTTCAAAGGGTGGAGTCTCTCTTCGCACCAGCATTACCCGGTTGCCAGGATGATGTTGCAGGATCGACTTCCTGCTCATCTGAGTGGGTCTTCTCAGACTTTGGCAGCGACTTTGCTACTGTCAGTGAAGATCTGCCCTGAGGAAAAAGAAGTAACTAGGTCCAGATTATTTTCTTTGTATTTCTTCATCAATATTTGAAAGCGTACCATAAAGAGGAGGAAGTAGAAGTCTCTCAGTGGAGGTTGGTGGTTTGCATGTGAAGGAAGTGAGCTGTGTAGGTCACCACTGAAGCACTGTGTCATCACGTCATTTCTCAGAGACCATAGGCTTTCCCCACACCTGCTGAGCAAAAGGGGTTCCTAATTAGAATCTGTTACTGCTTTTTCTCCCTACAATTTGTAAGACACATTCTTCCCTTGGCATGCAGTACACCTGTGTGAAAATGGCCTTCTTGAGACATTTTAAAGCGGTATCTGGATCGGTTCCCTACACAAGCTTTGCAATATCCCTGTAAAGTGTCACAATCTGGACTTGGAGCCCTGAGCATCACTTAATCCAGTGAGGGGAAAACTAATCTCTTATGCTTTCATTGGTAGGCCTGTCTCATAGACAGATCCTAATGGGGTGGAAATGAGCTCAGCTGCCTAATTCTATTAAAAACACTGGCTGTTTCTGTACATGGATGCTCATCTGCTTCCTTGTAGCCTCATTGCTAATGACATGGTAGCACAGAAACAGGTCATGGTTGCCCAAAACAAAACACACAGTTTTTCTCCAGCTTTGATTTCTTTTTGGCCAGTAAGAAATGGCACAACGCCTGAGGCAGTGTTCATCCAGAAAGGCCGTACACCATAGAAAGCCCTCAAGGTGGAGGAATGGAATCTCCATAGCTCACGGGGCATGAGTAACTGTCTTCCTGGTCATTGGTTGCTTGGTAATATGTTAGCTACTGCAGTTAAATATAACGAGTCAGTTTCTCTTCTGAGGTTAAAATCACTTCAGTGCTGAGTGGCATTCGTGTGTACGTACACAGCAGTGATGGCTCACTGATTCTCTGCCCAACTTTGTCGCAGTGTCAGCCAGTGGTTTGGAAGAGACCTTCCCACCAGCCAGAGATGGCCAGAGTGTGGTCCATTTAAGATATGTCCTTCCTGATTCTTGTTGGTCCTGGACAAAGTTCCTAGCGTGTGATCTGCTGCTCTGTCTGCTGGAGAATGAATCCCTAGCTGGGGAGCTAAGAGTATTTTCCACTTCTTTTGTCCCACTCCTATAGGTTGCAGGGAGTGGAGCAGGTTTGTGAATCTGTCTCCATGAAAGCATGTGTCTGGAAATGAGGACAGCTGTTTTCCCTCCACATGGATATTCCATCACTCTTTGTTCATGAGAGCCAGCAGAATGCTTAGCTGGTCGAGCATTAGGTTGGAAATCCCAAGAACCATTCAAACCAAAGGCTAGCAATTAGTTCTAAGGTACATAAATTAAATACTGTGTGATTTTTCTCTCTGTCACAGTGGTTGGCCCTTTCTGGGCCTGTGACAAGCTCCTAGAAAGTAGAAGGAGCCAACTCAGTCCCATCTGGAAGTAAACCTCTACATGGCTGGTTGGCTGCTAAGTAGCCTGAGAAAGGGCGGCCAGAGCTCACCTGAGGTTGTCCTAGGGACAGGAAGTTCCAGAGAAGAGGCATTTATGGGGGAAGCTGAGCAGGAGAACTCTTGAGAACATGAGGCCTGGAAGATGTGCTCCAGGGGACAGGAAGCCCCCAAACAGTGGCAAGAAGCCCAGCTTGTGATGAACTACATGATGCCCCAGAGAAGAGCTACAGCTCATATTGCTTCACAGATCCCTGGCTCCATGGAAAGATTCTTCCCATGCATTGACAAGGGGCTTGACTCCCTGAAAGGGACCGAAGCCAAGACAATCCTGCTGGAAAGGAATGCTCAATCCAGATGAGAACAGATAAACTGAGAAACTAACTCTGTCTTCCAGCTAATAGACTGGGGGAAACCTTGCTTGTATTATTATTGTGTCTTTGGTTAATAAACTAGACCTCCCTAGGTAAAGCCTCATTGAACTGTTTGACAATGTCAGATGAAACTGAGGCTGGGTATACCTAAACAGCCTCACTTAGCTGGAAAGGGCTATAGCTCACACCCTGTGAGTGTCACTTTAGGATTCTTGTACAAGAACATATACGTTGAGCTCCAATCTGCTTTTCATGAATACACTTTCTATGGCACCCCTGCCCCCCAAATGTATAGTGGTTTTCCCTCTGGTTGTCTGTTTTCCTTCTCTGCAGCATCCTGAGAACTGATTAGTTGCGTTCTCCTCCACATTTCAATTGTGGTGCACATGTGTGGGATTTGGAACTATATCTTCTGTTTGGTGTTCTGTACTGGACAGTGCTGTTTTTGTGGCCACCAGGTAAGATGTTACACTCTGTTATTAAGTCAGAGGACGCTGCTGGTGTCTGCTTTACCAACCAAATGAAAAGGGTAATGCATCTGGAGGATGGCCACAGGCGTAACACAGCAGACAGAGGGTTAAGAAATGATAAACTGTTATAGCTCCCTTTTGTAACAAAGAAGCAGTTGAGATCAGGCAAAATATAACAGTTTGATGGAATAATCCTTTTTTTTTTTTTAAATAAAAACAAAAAAACACAGGCAATGCAGAATTCATCTGTTAGCTTGCCCAAGATGAAATCAACTCTACAGTGAGCCTGATGGAGATTTCATCAATTTTTAAGCCTTCCTTTAGGAGCAGCGCCTGACGCACTCAGCATGAGTCATTGCACAAATTTGTGCCTCCTGCTATGTTGAATGTTACAGTGAGAACGAACCCAGAGCATGCCCTGATAATAGAAACTTTCAATAATACATGTAGTGCCACGTGACAATGGAAAGATTACAGGTATTAAAGGCAATTTAGAATAATTTAGAATCAAGCCATTTTCTGAGCAGGCAATTAATCTAGTTGCATTAAAAAAGCTGCTGCGTTTGAACAAAATATACTTGGGTTAAAAGAAAGGCTTGGAATTAAGTGAGACTTTATAAAAAAAATAAAGGATTTTAACCAGACGGTTGTAATCCTGGCATTGTGCCCTGCACATTCAGATTATATTAGGAATATTATGTGCTGTATATGGTGCTTTTTTTTTCCACTCAAAGATCTCAATGCACTTGAAGGGGGACAAATTAAAAAATCTGTATTTTGCTCCTATAAAATCACTAACTTGTGTTTAATACCCTATGAATGAGCATTTGGGTTTTGGGGGCTAGGAGGATGGGAAGGAGTTATTGCGGTAAAAGAGGGGTGGGTAGAAACAAGGTACCAGTTCAGTAAGGTGATGGCTGGGTTCGTTCCCATTTCTGCTGCCGCTTTGTTTTGCGACTTAAGTGCATCATTCCTCAATTTACCCATTTGTAAAATGGGTATAAAGTATGCTCATCTATTTCCATGGTATTTTGTGCATCTGAATCGTTGAACATTCATTGATTTTGTTTGAAAGCACTCTGAGATCACTGGATAAAGGGAGCTGTTGAAGTATTATTGGTGGCTATGAAGCAAGGTATATCAGCAAACCGCTTGCTCAGATATATATAAAGAGATAAAACCTTTCAAGTAGCTAAGAATTTATATTTCAATGTTAGCAAAGTAGCAGAGTTTTACCCTGGTTGGAATACAGACTTTGGCACTCATTTGTGCCATTAGTCTGGCAAAAATTGGCTCTTCTACAGGTACAAGAACATATATGCAATGCATAGACTAGCCAGACGTTCCAGAGGTTGTGTTTGAGCTGTGTATCCAGAAGCCCTGATTTGGGTAAGCATCTAGGTTATTTTTCTGCTCATACACACATGGGGTTGGCATGTATAGACAGTGACCTGGCTCAAGTATGTGTGTGCTTCTGAACATTTAGCTCTGTATTCAGTTTTCTGTAGACTGCCTATCCAAATACATGCGGAACGAGGGGCACAGTATGATTTAAATGGTCTCAAAGAACTGCCAAGTCTGTTGTTACAACACACTCCCAGCATTTTCATTCCATGTCATTCTAGATTTTTCTCTCTTCCTTCTTCTAGCTTTGCTTTCCCTTCCCATAACTAATCTGTTGTTACTCCTCCCTGATATCAGAGACAGCACTGACTTCTGTTTTCCCTCTATTGAATAACAGTGTGTGTGTGCACGCATGTGCACATCCATGTCAATTGCCCCGGTCTAAAGCACGCTGCCAACTGTTCTTTCATGCGCATCCAGTTGCATGATCAAATCTGCTATGTTTTCAGGAGTTAGGTGGTGAAGATACATACTGATGCTGAAAACCGACATTTCAAAGCAAGCAGGCAAACCTGACTGAAGAAGGTGCTTAAAGTAATGAGGAAAAGTCACAATTTACACATTGGGGAATTCTGTACCAATAATTAATAATTCTGTGCACAATATTTTAAAATTCTGCAAAAGTCTTCATATTTTATTTGTCAAAATAACATAACCATGTCTTTATTGGTCAAAATAACATAACCATGTTAGTTTCAATTATTTTCTAATTTATTCCAAAATAACTGTCAGCAACTATGTCTGTAATAATATAGACAACAAAGATTCCCCCTGAAGTAGAAAGTTACAGAAATTCCTATGTCAACCCAGTTCCAGTTCTAGTTCAGCAAAACAAACAAGGAGTCCTGGGGCACTTTTAAAGACTAACAAATTTATTTATCGCATGAGCTTTCGTGAGAAGAAAATCCCACTTCGTCAGATGCTTGAAGATGGTGAAGTACAGATGAATAGAAGGAAAATAAATGCAGGGAAGTGTAAGTCATATGATCAGACTGTTACAGCAAAACAATGCTGTTGTTGAGATTCAAACAGTGGATAGCAGCATATAGGAGGGAGGTGAAGGAAAAAGGAAAGCAAAATTACTTTTTTGATGGGGGGGGGGGAACATAATATCTATTTAACCCTAAGTTGACAGTGTCAAATCTGCATATGAATTCCAATTCTGCAGTTTCTCTTTGAAGCATTGATTTGTTATCCATTTGCCTAAGTACAGCTATTAACAGATGATTGATGGAGTGATCAGGAAGATTGAAGTGTTCCCCTATTGGCTTTTGAATGTTATTTCTGATGTCAGACTTGTGTCCATTTATTCTTTTGCACAGACTGTCCAGTTTGTCCAATGTATAAGATCGGTGGGGGGAGGAGGCATTTCTGGCACATGATGACATACATCACATTGGTGGATGAGCAGGTGAATGAGACCCCGGATGGAGTAGCTGGCTTAATTGGGTCCTGTGATTGTGTCTTTTGTGCAGATATGTGGGCAAAGTTGGCAACATGGTTTGTTGCAGGGATAGGTGCCTGCTTTAATGTTTCTGTTGTTAGGTCTGTAGTTGCTGGTGAGTACCTATATAAGGTTGGGGGGCTGTCTGTAAGTGAGGATAGGTCTGCCACCCAAGGCGTGAGAGAGTAAGGGATCGTCTTGTAGAATAGGCTATCGGTCCCAGTTCCTGTTTCTCTGGCACCTCCCTCCCACCACCCCAAGCCCAGCTGCAGGGCCAGATATCCACACCCCTTTCCCTCCAGAGCCCACTTGCAGAGAGTCCCCCAGCCCAGTCACTCATGCCACTCAAATCCCAGAGCCCAAGGATCCAGAAGGAGAAACAACTTGAAGCTGGGTCCCTGGCTTGCATGGAGTTTCAAGCGTTCTGCCTCCTTCCTTCAGGGTGGGCCTGGAATTGAAGCTGCTAGGGAACCCTCCAGTTCTGACTTCTACCCCCAGAAGTGTCTTCTATTTGTGAGCTGGGCTCTGCTGGGTCCAGTGGCCCATAGTGGTAGCCAGATCTCTGCAGCACCAATTCTTAGGATAAAAAGGAAATTCTTCACAGAACATGAATTCTACATAAATTCTACACAGTGATACAGAATTCCCCCAGGAGTAAGAATTGTTTGTGATTCGACAGTGGCTAGAGAAATAAGGGCGGATACAGAGATAGACAAGTCTCTACAGAGAAACCCTAGGAGCAGCCAAGCTTAGGGTTTGTCTTGCCCGTCGGCGGAATTTCCCAGTTCAATTGAGGGATCTGTGAAGACCCCACTCAATCGATTGGGGAGTTGGTCTATTAACTGCAGCTTCTCAACTGGAAAAGCGTGAGTGGAAGGGAAATGCCTTCCCTTCCAGTCAGCGCAGTGGACCTGCCGGACATCAGGAAGTTGGAGGGAGAGACGCAAGTTATTTTAAGTAACTTGCATATATTGTTTCAACTGCCACCAAAAATGGCAGGAAATATAGACTAGGGCTTAGTCTGATTTAAATTTATTTTTTACCAGTACAGCAAAGCAGGGGACTAAATGCAGCGTGAGTAGATGCCATTCAGAGTAGAAACGCTACTTGCCTTACACATACCCTGAGGAGTGTCCATGGCATATCGACATTTGTACTCATTAAAATGTAAATATTCATAAAATAATAGATGGTCATCCAATAAAATATTATGTTGCAGGGTTTTGTTACTCAATACGCTTTTCAATAAAATCATGCACTATTTTCTATTACTGCTAACTGAAAATAACTGACTTCATTCTTCTTGGGAAGTGTTTATATTTGCGATAAAGAAACCATATAAGTAATTCATGCAAGAAGCTTGGTATATTTCTAAAAAGTTTAAATGAAAATCATATTTTAAAACGATCCATATCCTGTGTTTTACTAGTAAGTATTATGAAAATTGACATTCTTGTAATATAAAACCAGAAATCTAAGACAGCATGTGCAAAAAATGCATTCACATTTGCACAACTAATTTCTATGCACAATTGTGATCATTTACAATTGCAGCAATTCTGTGCGCAAATGTCCCTTCTTGTTTCCAACTAGCCACTTGGGTGCACATTTATAATTTATGCAGTTAATTATCAGACATTCTGAAAAATCTGGGCCATATTATTGGTTACCATGCCGGCTTTCTTCATATTCTTTATGTTGCTCTTTGTTTGGATGATGAAACTAAATTGGCCAATTACACATCAGATCTGATCTTACTCCTCTCTGTCGGAACTCAAGATAAAATCAGTGATCTTTAATGGTACATTTGCTTAAGGAGGGCTGTATTGGACTCTCTGAGTCCCTTGCTCATAAAACCAAATAACAATTCCTTCCACTCTCTGTCCTTCCCAGCCGACTTCTTTGTCAGGTGATATAATATAAAGGATAAACATTTAGTAAATGGAAAAGGCACACAATAGAGTTGATTCTTCCTTCAAATTACACCAGTGTAAATATGGAATAAATCTACTGAACTCAGTGACTTAAAACCTCTAAGTGAGATCAGAATCCAGTCCAATAAGTGCTTGCTGTACTAAAGGGGGAATGGGTGGGGGGAGGGTGTAATTAAAGCAAAGAAATATCAATTGTTTTTTTCCCGGTAGGAATCTGGAGGGGAGGCTTTATTTTTTACAATTTGTTTTTATTGAGAGTTAGACTTGCAGATGAAGAAGTGCTTTCTCCTTGCAGACTGCACAATGACAAAGAACAAGGCGGCAGCAATAAGAGAGAGAGCTTATCTTTAAAAAAAATGTTTTTCTTTGTTTTTCCAGAGCAGAACCATGACAACGAGGAAGAATTTCCACCACTTTACACTGTTTACCATGCTACCATTTTGATACCTCATTTATTTTTGTACATGTAAAATGTCTTTAACCAAACCTGTAGGTTTTTTACGAATCTGGTCTTGTCTGTCCATTCCATTAGAAAGAGATAGACTAAACTGTCCCCCCAGAATGATACATCCAGGGAGAGATCATAAAGATACAATACATTGCAAACACATTTTACCTTTGCTTGCTAGAAATCTACAGGTCTACCTGCTTTGTCATTCTACTTTCATTAACCTCTTTAATTATCTTCCTGTATTTAATCATCAAAATGCTTAATAACATACATTTTGTTCCCAGCCTTGGGATAACACCCAGTTATATGAATTCATGATAGATGATTTTAATAAAATCAGTAATTACCCTTTATTGTTTTAAATTATTAGTTGCAGTTTGTTGAGGAACAATAGAGTCTTAGGTATAGCAGGAGGAAAGCTCTTTTTATCATTACATAATATGACAAAGTGCATTTAGCAAATGCTAATATACATGCTTTTTTTTTTTCCTTTTAATATACTGCTTAATTATCTTGAAGCTTGTTTATGAGTTAAGATTCAGCAGCTTCGCTAAAAATACAAGCGAGAGTAGGGATCCTTTTCTATGTAAGGCACAGACCTGCAGCCTTTACATGTTGGATCCTTCTGCTTCACCTGTAGGCTTTGCTGTCTGTGTGATCTCAGTAGGGCAAGTGCTAAATAGTGGCTTTTCAGCTACTTCTTGTGGCTGCAGATGTTCACTGCCCCAGTGGGAGAATTCTGGGGTGTTGGGAGCTAACTCTAGCCGAATGACTACACGGATGTTTTCCTTGGCAGTCCCTACGACCTCCCATGAGAGGTACTTGGGCAGCTTTCTCTGGGCAATTGCAGCCTTACTTGTGGGGTCATGACCCTGTCCTTGTCCTCTTCACCAGTTAATGGTTAGCACAGTTGATAGATCTGGCTTCCCCCAGCATTTGTGCTTGGGTAGGGGATTGAGACTAATTGTGGAGGGATGCTGAGAGTATATATTCATTGTACACGCTCTCCATCCTGCAGAAGAATCAAAATCTAGTTCCTAATCAGTCTGTTTCTCAACTTGGCAAGTTCCCTTAGAGGAGTTTTAGTCTACAGGCTTAAACCATTGTCAAGCCTTTGCAAACCAAGGATGGAAGACACCCGTGTATTGCTAGCAGGGTACACAGGGACTCTGTTTCCATTGGACATTGAAATCCATTTGAGGCGTTAACTTCCCTACAACAGAAGGAAATATTTACAACTTCTTAAAAGTTTGACAGAGCCTGAATTCACAGAAAATTCACCTAGTTCCAGATTTTGTTATAAACTCATTTCATTAAAACACTTGCTGAGGTTCACAAAGGTCTAACAAATCTGGGCCAATTTCAAATGAATTTGCATTGATTTTTGGTTTTGCTTCCAAATCATGCAAGGGCTAGGATTTAACATAATTTGGCAAGGAATCAGGGAATGCTTGATGTCTTCCATAGAGTTTTCTTTAGAAACACCAGCTGTGTTTTGAATGTGGAATTCAAAGTAGAACTTGGGAAATGAGACTAAACACAAATTAAACCAAAAACTTAAGGAATGTGTTTATGGATCAGTATTGCGGAACTGTGAAGTTCACAATCCAAGGAGCTCCATCCCTGGTGGACCGAGATGCGCACCCACCTGTAGCTATCCATAGATGAAATTACATGGTAGGACTCTGCCCTGTTTCTCACAGAATACCCTAATAAAGGACCTATTTTAGTTCTAAGACCTATTCAGGCATTATCATAATATCTAATTTCTTTTGTGTTTTGTCAGAGGTCTAGATAAATATAGGAAGCTCATTCTTGGTCACAAACTGTTTGATCAGCATTCATTTGACTAACTTATTTTCAGGCCTGAGAAGACCTACACTCTTTCTTCCTCTTTCTCTTCCCACCCCCTAAAGTCTTTCTCCCAGTTTTTCTGTCCTTCTCTGTAAATTCTGTTCTACTCTCCTTCCTGTGGCCTTTTCTGTGATCAGGTTGAAAGCAGTGACAACAGAAGTGGTTTAAAATGGTGTTTAAACACAAAATAGGGCTAAATCCTGTTCTAGTCAAATCCTCTTCCTATTCCTGTCTGTTCTCAGAGGAGGACAAAGCAAGAGACTATAATAATAGTTAAACATTGTCACTCTCTTTTGTTTAATCTCAGTTTTAGCCATCTAATCTTTTATGGCATCTCTACATCATTTTTTGGTGTCCAGGCATTAAAATGCAATAGGCAGAGCCTGCATGTGTGGCCGTGTTCTTGTGTGAGTCAGCAAGGGGCTTGGTCACAGACAGACATACTGAGCTTCAGGGGTGGACACTTATCTTTCAGACTGACATATCCACATACAGGACACTCTGGCAGAGAGATGGTTGTCGGAGCAGGCCAGCTGTGATTATTTGTCTTATCTGCTAAGAGATGAACAACATGAACTATGGAGTTGGATGAACAAACCCACTCCAAATTATACATCAGTCCATGTGATTTGGGTCATGCTTCTTAAATGTGCTTATTGTTTTTTTTTCTCAAGTAGTTTTTCTAGTAGTGGTTGGGCTCTCACTTCTTTCGGCCCAAGGATGTACCAAAGAGGCTTTCACTGTCTTAATGAAGTTTGACCTGTTGGAATGTGATTAAGTGGGGAAAGTGTAATCTCAGGGATAAAGTCTGGGAGACCTTTCCTTAGGCTTAGGCACTAACTCAGTGTGCACTGGGACAAATCACTTTACCTCAGTCAGCTTTCCCATCTGTAAAACAAGAATAATGATGCTTTTCTTTTGAGGTCTACGAGTGAAAATCTCTTTACGGGAAACATACATGGAAATGTTGTACTATCTCTGTTTCATAAGAGAACTATGCATTTCATGTGGTTCTCAAGGTTTTGCAAACTTCCTGTGTTTGGAGTCGAAGGAGACTGGCTGTTGCATAATGGCCCACCCAATCAGTGTTCTGCAGAGGGAAATATGAAGCCAAATGCTTTGTAGAGTCGCAAAAGTGGTATTAAGCTGGACGTCAGGAGAGCATGAGTTCTGGCCTTACCGTTGACTGCTATTTTATGTCTCTGCACCTCATCGTTCTTATTACTGATCAAGCTCATATGGAACCCTAGAAGGCAGCTAGTTGTTAGTGCCAGTAGTCAGGAGTTGCTTAGTTTATATATGAGACCACTGAAGTCCTCACTTGCTTCCAGAATCTACGCGCTGGAAACAGCCCAGAAATCATTTCTGTTGACTGGTATTAAGGGTCTATAGAGTACTATGGTTTCATCCCTCACATTTTGTAGGACATCTCTGTAAGGGTTATCCATCAAGAAGGTAAAACTACAGCAGTCATTAGATTACTTAATATAAGCTGATGACTCTGAAATTGAGGCTTTCAGTGTGCCTGCAAGAAAAATACAGGAAACTTAACAGCTAGCACTAAATTTTGCAATGAGAACTCATTCTTCATAATAGAAAATGGACACAGTGGGTTACTGACTTACTCAAGGCCACATTTAAGTTTTTGTGTCATTTTCAAGATACTGGATAAAATCTGCTCTGTAATATAGACAGAACAGTGGAGTTGCCTATGACAGCAATATGTTTTCTGAATGCCAGCCTTGGGGTTACGACCAGAGCCAGGAAGATTGGAAATTTTCCAATTTGATAAGCTAACAACGGTATTTAGACTTGCATCATTCTGATGCTTAACCGAAGCCATCTAACTTTCCAGCCTCTTAAGATTTGGAGGTTGGGTTTGGCTGAACACAGTAAAGCTTTGATGCTTATACAGAACTCACCCAAGCCCTTTTAACTGGACAATGAAAAATATACTGCTCTTCAACATCTGGGACTCACAGTGCCGGCACAGCTCCCCTCTTGCTTTGGTTTCAGACTGACTGGCTAAACAAAATGAAAACAAGCTATTTTTCATCTGCCCTGTATAACATTATTCATTCACCTCTGGAGAGGTAGGTTAAGTTCCTAACTACACAGATGAATTTGGTGGCCTCAACTCAGTGCCCGTGAAATTGTTAACAGGGTGGTCATGGGCCACGTGTGCTCATCCCTGCAAGCTACTTCAAGGGTTGCCCCTTTAAGACTGAAGAGCATGAGTGTAAGAGAAAGGGACATGGGTCCTGTGGCTGCAAGTTGCAGGTAGTGTCTCCATACATGGAACCTGCCTGCTATAAAGAAACTGTCTACCCTTAATAGGAAGAGACCTGGCCCTCAAGGGGCTCTCCAAAGTAGACCGGAAGGGCTACCTAGTGAGGGAAGGAGGTGCCCTTTCACTTTCCCAGCTGATAGGAAACAGAAAAGTGCTTCTTGCTAATCTTTTGTATCATTTTACACATATTAAACTATCTATTATTTCATAAAACTTACGCTAAAGAAAGGGATAGAGTACCTGATTTAAGTGCTTTGATGTTACCTGAGTTTCCTTGGCTGAATCTCGCCAGGGCAGAAAGCCAGTGACATGCCGTGGGCACAAGTCAGTGTGCTTGGACATTTCAGCCATGTCTGGAATAACAAGGAATGTGAAAGAAGCAAGTGTATTAATCTCGGTCCTTCTCTAATCCACGCCTGTGCATGTTTTCCTTACTCTTTCTGTTTTTCAGGGAACTTAAAACAAAACTCTGAGACCTGCTGCATCTGTCACACTCATTTTCCTTCCCTTTGTGCTCTGTGTCTATGTAACCTACCGCTGGGAAACAGGATTTAATCAGTGGACATCTGCACTTGTTAATAAACTCTGCCTCACATTCTCCGTAGGGTCAGGAGACCTGGGCAATGTCACCCCAGAGCAATATGGACACCTTCTGCTTGATGCTCTGTCATTTCTGACAGCACCAATTTCATGCAATTAGGCTCCTCCAGCAGGTAGTTAATCTGAAGGGCAACAACTGATTGTCTCAATTTAGATTCACTGCTCAACTCTACAAACAAGGGCTATGTCGACACTTACAAAAGTTAGTTCGAATTAGTTAATTCGAACTAACTAATTCAAACTAATTTTAGTTAGTTCGAATGAACTTAATTTGAACTAGCATGGTCCCACTAGAATGCTAATTTGAACTAGCCATGGCCATGCAGGGCACTTGCTTAGTTCAAATTAGTCAGTTGCAGGAAGGTCAATCTGCCGATTAGTTCAAACTAAGCAGTTAGTTTGAACTAATATGGCCACATTGACTTAATTTGAACTAACTATTTCAAATTAAGGGTTAGTTTGAACTAAGCAATCAAATTTATTAGTTTGAATTAAGGAAGCCTTTAATTCGAACTAATGAAAGCCTAGTGTGTCCAAGGCTTAAGGTAGTTTGAATTAAGCTTCCTTAATTTGAACTAACTTGCAAGTGTAGACATAGCCAAGGAGTCCTGTGGCACTTTTAAAGACTAACATATTTATTTATTGCATGAGCTTTCATGGGAGAAAATCCCACTTCATCAGATGCTTTGAAGATGAGGAACTTACAGAATGGGAGGAAATTAAATGCAGGGGAGTGTATGACAAGGATCAGGTGAGGCTGTAACAGCAAATCAAAGTAGATGTAAAGATTCAAACACTGGGGAACAGCACATAGAGGAAGGTGAGGACAAATCACCTGTTGTCATGAGAAAAAAAATCTGTAGTCCCTGTTTAACCTGTCTGAGCTCACCTTCCTCTATATGTTGTTCCCCAGTGTTTGAATCTTTACATCTACTTTGATTTGCTGTTACAACCTGACCTGATCCTGTCATACATTTCCCTGCATTTAATTTCCTCCCATTTTGTAAATTCCCCATCTTCAAAGCGTCTGATGAAGTGGGATTTTCTCTCATGAAATCTCATGCAATAAAAAAATGCTAGTCTTTAAAAGTGCCACAGGACTCCGTTTTTGTTTTGCTGAACTAGATTAACATGGCTCCCCCTTTGAAACTGCTTAGCTCTAGTTTCATATGTAGAACATAATGCTTTGTTTTAAACTTCCCCTCCGATTCTTCTTCCAGGGGCTGGGGGAGGGGATAAAGCAGGCACCTGCTATTAATAATCTACATCAAGCTTTCTACTCCTACGCCTCACCTTGAGGCACTGATGAGTGAAAGAAATCATGCCATTTTCCCCACTCAGCAAGGAGTGACAAAATAGCCGCTATCAGGACCATCCATTCATGGTGTAAGTGTGAGAAGCAAACTCGGAACATGTCAGGCGACAGTATGAAAAGAGCGTCTTGTTGCCAAGTCCTGAGACCAAGACCACATTTGGAGATTTGTGGATCACAATGTTTTTGGCGTTTTTTTTTTTGTTTTTTTTCCCTTGCTCATTTGTCCAGAGTTAATGCTTAGTAAAGGTAACTAATCTGGAAAGCATTCACAGCAGCTTATCAAAGCAATGATGGATCCTAAAGCATAGGTGACATTCACTTATTGCCTTAATCTTTTTCAGTTCTTTGCTATTGAATGAACCATCAACATTTCACAATAGTTCCGTGGAACTTAAATAAAAGCTAGTATTCGTGTATTCTGCTGCTGTTCCCCCTCCCACTGAATCCCAAAGACTGCATTCCTTTTCCTAGCTTTAAGAGCAGTTACAACAGCCCAATGATACTTCTGTCTTTGGTGTTTTCTCTCTTAAATTCCGCAGAGCCATTTGAAGTTCATGTGAGCGTGGAAACTTATAGCTGAGTTCATGGAGATTATATAAATAAATTAGATAGTGCCTAGACAGTCAAATTAAATTATTCTGATTACTATCTTGCTGTGTTTTTTTCCTCCACTCCAGTTCAAACATATGGTTCACAGCCTCTTTCAAACACAAAGTGCTAGGTTAATGCTTTATAGACCATAAAGCCTTCATTTAAAAGCTAAGACTTGGGCATTAGGATGGCATTAATCATTTCGCTTCTAGCTGTGGATGATTTTGTGATGGTGGCCATTCAAGTCATGTTGGAAAATTAAAGCAAGATATAATTGGCGTGGGGCCATTTTAAGGACCAATATCTTGCAAACACTGTGCTAGAAACAAGTGCTCTATCCCAGTGAAATGCAAAGGTTTCTCAGGCCAAGTCTGTACGGAAGGCAGCAAATTCGTCACTGTCAGTCAAACTCTCTAGTTTGATTGCGTGGTCAGCAGTTGGTCTCAGTAACTTGATCTGGAGTTGGACTTAGTAACTCCACCCTGTAAGAAGAGTAGCACGGAATCGAAGGGATGGTGTTTCTCTTCCACTCAGTGCAGTAGAGCCAGGTAGGTAAATGGGAGTTAGAGAGTTGAAGGGAGGTACGTAAGTTATTTTACATAGCTTGAGTATCTCCCGTTTACTGCTGCCAAATTCCACAGTAAGTATAAACAGACATCAAAGGAGTTAAGGAGGAACAGGGAAAGAAATCTGAGCTTCCCAGTGGTTCAAGGCACATGTATAAGTCCCAGGTGATTTGTGAGATCAGATATTAAAACCATCTCTAGCCCCTTGGATCAGCAGGGATTTTTAGGACTGGCCCAGAATAAAATTTATAGGAGGTCTCACACCTGGAGCCACTATATTTCTCTATGCCATGAAAGGGCTCACAAAGCATATGGTATTCCTTTCAGTTGTAAGACTGAGAAATTCAACATTATGCAGACTTCTCATTTCAAATTTTGCATTAATAGCACTTTTGCTCTTCTATTGTGCTTTCCATCTGAGGAATTAATCACCTCATGTGCAAACATTAACTAATTACAGCTTGAACATCCCTGTAAGGCAGGTATTTGTCTTTAAAAAAAATCCACTTTTTAAAAACTGAGCAGAAGCTCAGGGCTGTACACAAAAACACTCGTGCAGTCAAATGCTTAATTGGTTTGCGATAACCATGTGGTGATCCAAGTTATGGACATCTGCCCTCTTGGAAATAATGCACAAACAGACTCGACCAAGGTCATACAGGAAATTCTGAGGCAAGCTAGGAATGTACTCAGATTTCCAAACTCCCAGTCACATGACTTCATTGCAAGCTCACCCTTCCATTATGAAACAAACAGAACCCAGCTCAAGTCTGGGGTGGGGAGGGGAAATGTGTATGGGATAGTCATGAAAGAGAGCTGATTTCCTGGTGTCTTTCACTCCAAGCCTTTCAGGACTGATGGACAGGAAATGGTTGGAAAGCTACTCACTGCCCCAAAGGGGGATAAAGTCCAAGGAGGTACTTCCTGTCACCCAATAATGACCATGCCAACGAAATATGGAGCAGAATTATTGGTTGAGCCCAAACCAACCCACTCTGATTCCTCTCCTCTCCTCTTCCTTAAATGCTGGGAGGGTGAAGAGCGTGAATAGGAAGCCATCCACAATGTGCCTGAATCACTGATGGTTTATGGTCAACTGTATCATGCATTATTTTACAGACTTTGGGTCACAGACTGTAGTATGATTCTGGCGTGATATCTCCATTACAAGACTGTAGGGATTAAACTCATTGGCTACTCATCAAATGTTTACTTCTGGCAAATTAGTTGCAGGACTACAGATTGATTAGAAACACCATAATTTTTCTTGTTTGTTCTCAGCTTCTTCTTGGAGAAAATAATTCATTACCCCATTATAAAAAGTGAGTGGAGAGGTGATACAATAGATTCCACTGTACATGGCTGCCACTGAACATCTGGTAATAAGACTACAACAAAGAGGTGTATATTTCAGAAGCTGAAACTGCTGAAGGAATAAATAGACGATAGCTTGGGATCACTGTCCTTTAAGAACAACAAACAATTCCAGGCTTTAAAATCTGTAGAAAATGGTTTATGCTACAGAGGAAATGAGACTGGAAATAGAAGAGCATTTTCTAAATTATATGGTTTTGGTTCTCAGAGAAAGCGGAGATGGAATCTGAGAGAAGAGGGCAAGAGAGAATATAAAACCTTCTAGTGTTTACTTCAATTCGCTCACTTAATTCCAGGCAGGTTCCAGTTCTCTGAACCTAGAGCTTGAATAGACGTGGGATTTTTTCCCCCCTCCTGCAAGAAACTGAAAGGTGATTTGATGGCCAACATCTACTCCTGGGTCGGGCTGCAGATAAATCTGAAAACTGCAGCCCATTCCCAAGTTTTCATCAACACTGCATTATCCTGATTTATTTTGGCTGGACTCAGAAAGTGGGAGGCAGATCAACTAGAAATTGGGTGTCCTAAAAATAGTTGTTAGAAGGATACTGCATCATGTAGTACAGATTGTCAGTAGAGAAGGGTGTCTAAATTTAAGTTACATATTTAGCTTAAAAACTTTTTTGTGAGTCGGACCCACATCTGTTGTTAATAGGCAGGTTAGCCCAATGAAAGATTCAGTAGTTCAAAATCAAGGGAAAGGCCCCCAGGCTGTATCTCACAGAAAAGTGGTAAGTATTTGTTGGAAGTTGGGATGGAGATCACACAGAATGGGTTTCTGACATTTCTGGTGCAGGTAAAAATGACAAAGTACAGAAGTGAGCAAGAAAAGTAAGTGGAAAGTTAAAAGTCAAACTTCAGAACGTGCTGTGGAATTCAGGTTTGGGTGAAAGTCTGGGTGTGAGGTTACATTAAATCAGAACCAATCCCTACCCACGGCACCAGTGCATTTAACAAATCTTACCCCAATAAATCAGGTATCCCTAATTATTCATTCTGTATCATGAATATTTTAAAGAAAATACCTATAATTAAATCACCATTTTACATTTCATGTTTTTATTTTCCATCGCCAGCTGCTACGATGTCTCCTAGTGCAAATGTATTTGCTGTTGCCTAGCTGCATTCTGAGATCTCAACCCCCTTAGTGACTGTGGTGTCTGAATGCAGGGGGTGTGTGCTGGAGGTGGAACCTTCTTTACCTTTGTTGTTTTGATATCCTTTTCCTTTGATGCAACCTGAAAAGACTTGTGCCTGTCTTTGCACTTTAAGGGGCTGGTGTTTTTCACAGCTTAGGGCTGTAGAAATTTTCATTTATCACATTCTGGAAACCCCTGTTGACAAAACATCTGTCCTAGGGATAGGAAGTAATCACTAATGTTCACTGGGAAGGAAGATAGGTTTGGGTTTTTTTTTTTGTTTTGTTTTAGGTTTTTTTGCAACATCTTTTCTATTTCAGGTTAATGGTTGTGTCTCGAGTACAGTTTGATTGTTTTATATGCTGCATTTAGTCCTGCCTGAGAAGATGAATCCAGTCTCAAGGCCAAGATCATGATGTTGGCGGCAAAGTGATTTGGCTGGCATCACACCATATCAATTATTAATATAATTAATTGGCTGTTTGTTCTCATGTTTAGAGGTGGGAACACACTTCTTCATATTGATAGGTGAAGGCAATTGTCCATTCTGATTTGGTTTCTAAACTTCTGCATCTTAAATGTTCCCCAGGTCTTGTCATCACAAATCACAGCAGTGAGTTGCTGCGGTGATGGATGTTCTGTAGACAGGAGGATCGATACCATAGCTTGTCAGGAGTCCATCATTATCTTCAGAAGCCCATAACTTTGGAACTGCTTAGTCATGGCAGGACCACCCACACAGTCCATGGTTGACTGCCTACATATGTGTCTGGACAGTAATATCACTGTTATAAAAGGGAAAACTACATTTCCTCATGAACAAACAAAACCCAGAAACTTGAGTGAGGATCCTAATTCCATCTAAAATCTTGGCTGTTAGAAAATAAACATTCAGTTAATGAGGCAGTGTATCTCCTAAATGACCACCCATGGAATCTGGAGTTGAAAGCACTGAGTCTAATCTTGCCATATGTCCACAGGCAGGTCAATAATGTCTATGTTTTCTCAGCTGGTGTCCCTAAGAGCATGGTTTATGGAGGTATTAAGGGAGAAAAAGGGCAAATAGAAAGAAATGAATTAATACAGGGTGACCAGTGGCAGTTCTGCTAAAAATCAGCACAAGGTCTATGAATAAGGAAGCTAATCCGTGATGAGCAGGAGCTAGAAATAAATATCTCTGAATGTAGAAGCCTTCATTAAAACTAACTGTGGTGCCAACAAATTTATTCATTCCCTTTTCTTATGAAAATCAGCTACTAATAGGCATAGAGCATGAATGCTCAGGTGAGATTCCCCCACACACTGCTTTCCTAGTGCATCCAAATCCTTCCTCCTCTTCCAAGAGTAAAAATAGTTTCTCCTTCCTGTGTGTGCTCAGTTTTTGTACTTTTTTTTTTGAGCACTCTTTACAATTTAAAATTAAAAAAAATAAAGTATGGTTGTTACAAGGCGGAAGGAGAAAAAAAAGTTCCTGTTGAGCTCTAAGGATAGGACAAGAAGCAGTGAGTTTAAATTGCAGCAAGGGATGTTAAGGCTGGATATTAGGAAAAGCTTCCAAGTGTCAAGGTAGTTAAGCACTGGAATAATTTGCCTAGGGAAGTTGTATAATTACCATCATTGGAGGTTTTGAAGAGCAGGTTAGATTAACATCTATCAGGAATAGCCTAGATCATTGGTTCTCAGTGATGAGACTCATACCACCAGTGGGATGCTGAAGTAGTCTAGGTGGGATGCGGGGCTTTCACTAGTGCAGTTGAAGTATTATCACATCTTTCCTGGTGATGAAATTATTTCTTATCTTTGTGTTTTGCAGTTATAGCATTAAAAATGTCAACAGTATTGCAATTTTTAACTGCTAATGGGATTATTATTTTTGTTTGTGTTTTAGTCATAGCAATAAAATTTATTCCCAACACTACTAATGCTATTTTTTACATCCTTAAAACTGATAAATATAATATCAGAATGCCTGTAAACATACAACTGTTCTTCTCGCAAAAAAGTGGGCTTTTTGTTTGTATCATGGAGGGGCCCACATTCTTTGACAGAGTGATTGGTAGGACGTAAGATACGAAAGGTTAAAAACCTCTGGCCTAGTTAATACTTTATCCTGCATTGAGTGCAGGGGATTGAACTAGAAGACATCTTTGGGTCCCTTCTATGATTCTGACTGTATCGTGTGCAGCTCTTCAGGAGTAAAGATGCTTCCTTCACCAGTGACATCAGTGACACTTGCTTTTCAGGGATGAATTCCTGGGGAAAGCGGTGGTGTTCTCACCTTGCCACAAATAGCTCTGGAAGCTCCTGCGATTTCATAGCGAGTTTAGTAAAGCCC
Source organism: Pelusios castaneus (assembly GCA_007922175.1). Taxonomy (NCBI): domain Eukaryota; kingdom Metazoa; phylum Chordata; order Testudines; family Pelomedusidae; genus Pelusios; species Pelusios castaneus. The sequence goes on along the minus strand of ML685852.1, from coordinate 7,252,143 downwards.
TTAGATCAGTGGTTCCCAACCTTTTTGGCTTGAGGGCCAAAAATAGAATTTTTAGAACCCTGAAGGGCCACCAGTCTACTTAATTAAAATTTAATTTAAATCACATTTTAATTACAATTAATCCATTAAATCAATGAATTAAATTTAAATGTTGTTAATTAAATTGATTAGTCGCCTTTCAGGATTCTAAAAATTATATCTATGGCCCTTGAGACAAAATGATTTTTTTAAAAATATTTGAAAAAAAAAAATGATTTTTTTTAAAAAAAAAAGGAAAGGAAAGGGGGCTGGATGCCCATGAACAGAGCCAAATTGTGGGCAAGGGTGTGGGTTCCAGCCAGCAACACCAGTGTGGCCCACGCTTCTGCAGTGGCTGCGCCGTCCTGCGCACCCTCCTCCACCGCCCCCGGCATACCCCACAGCTGTGCTGGCCCGAGCGTCCCCCCCTCCCACCACACACACCCTGCAGCCATACCCGCCTGCAGCCCTACAGCCTTTGACCTAACCCCCAGTCCCTAATCTGGCCCTGGCTGGGACCGGAACGGAGGCGGGTGGCCACAGACAAGATCCCAGCTGCACTCCGGGACCAGGTGGCTGTGGCCTGGCTCCGAGCCAGCAGCCGGTAGTGCGGGCCATTTTAAAAAGCCTCGTGGGCCACTTTTGGTCCGGAGGCCAGGGGTTGGGAACCCCTGGCTTAGATGATTGGAGAGACTTCCATCTCCCAGGTCTCATGATCCTCTTCACTTTCCTGGCAAGTCTCCATGAACAAGAGACCGCTTTGTTCCATTGCAGAATTGTCTACCTACCTCTTCCCCATCTATCTGCCTGGAGATGCCAGCTGCTATTGTTAAGTGCAAAACAGGCATTGTACCAAATGCCCTTTATCAACAGGAACTAAATCAAGATCACAGGTTGAAGGTAATGGTGGAGGGGAGGGTCTAGAAATTTGGTATGAAACCACATTGTACCTAACCCCCACCAGTGTGTTAGATGGTATTGTGCTGGGCAAGGCATCATCTTCGATTGAGAAGCTAAGCCATTAGTTCATTGTAAATTCTGTAGCCCTTTTTGTATAGTGGGTTTTAGATCCCAGTGGCCTGACTAAATTCCAGTCTAGGTAATTCTTTTGCTTGCCTGCATCTCCCATGATAGGTTCAACTGGGTATAATTTTTTTTTCTTCACTTTTTATCCCTTAGATTACACTCTAGGTAGTGTTGCTCTATCCTGTTGTCTGGTTACCTACTTTCTCCTCAGAAATAGCTGTTGTTATTATATGTATTGTGCTAAATATGTATTTCTATGGAAAATGTTAATAGCTGGAGCAGGGAACTACGTGTCAGTTCTAGAGTTTGAGAGTGGACGCTCTGTGTGCCTGGACCAGCGATTGAACCTCTCTGTGCCTCAGTATATCCCAATGAATGACTATGATGTGGAGATTGGGGCTTTAATGATTGTAAGGAGCCCTGCAACCACTAGTTGACTATGCTATGGAGATGCCAGGAGTGATTATAAACACTGGAATATAATAGCAATTACTGTATGAGAAATTATTTCAAATTCTAAACTGTAGATTCAGGCTTTACACTGCCTAGTTTTAATGTCCTATTTTTCAAGTGCACATGTGCTTCTTTTAATATATACGAAATGTTCAGTTCAGAAGTAGTTATTGCCCCATTGTTAAAGATTTTGCAGTGAGACACAACTCACCAAACATTAATACGCTCTCTGCTCATACGTTAGCAGATATGGAGATGCTTTGATTGTTCTTTACTTCAGAACAAATTCTAGAGGGCATCCCTCCACTTTATTTCTCTTTCTCATTTTCTTTCAAGAACTATTTTGGTTTCCTTATCACTGTTCTCAAAAAATGTAATGTTTTCCATAGTTTGAAACTGACTGAGGACAGAATATGTGGGTAAAGCATTTTAAATTATGCTCTAATATTAAGAAGTTGCTGATAAAAATTATATATATTTCACTATCTTTCTCTTCTTCATGCTCATACATGTGCATTCGTGTAGCATTGTTTCAGGAATAGTTGATTAAAACTGTAAAATACCATACACTTTTAAGAAATATGATGTAAAGCTTGTGTGTATATATAATATAATTACCACCAAATGCATCTTAATCATTCACTCAGTCATCCCTCAATCTTTGTGTAAAATACAACTACACACTCTCACATTCACATTTAAAGCACAGGTTTGGTGGTCAAGGCATTTGAACTATGCTATAAACATAAATAAAGAATGCCACCGGAAAATTATTCTTGCACATGCATCTTTATCTCAAGAGAACGAATAAGAATAATGAACTTTATGTGGACTGTATATTACATCTGTAGCTGAGGCATTCATCTAATAAATGGTACTTCTATAACCACTTCTCTTGCCCTTCAACCAATAATTAACCTTTGCTGCAGCTACTATGAATGTTTCAGGTCCACGGCACTTTCAAATAGTCATAGTTTTTTTTTAAAAGAAGCCTGCCAGAGGAATGCTATATTCACTCTAAAGTTATATTGGCCTGAGGTGCAGAAATATACAGGTCTTTACCCATATGACCCTTTAGGGCTAGAGGTGTGAGGAAGGGAGATTCCTAGATGTCCAGTGGGGATACACAGGCAGTTCATTTATGGCATAGCATCTATTCCAATTTTTACAGCCTGGTGTATCCATAGCGTTTGGTACTAGTACTTGTTCTGAAAGGTCCTGTTATATTTGGACATGAAAATCATGATTACCATCCCCTGCCCCCCCCCCCTTGATACATTTCTCAGCGGTGTAGGATTTAGGATATTAAAGTAGTCTGGCTTTACACATGCCATAAGTACCATAGACCAGTGCTTTTCAACCTTTTGTGGATTGTGACACACTTGTGGCATGTTGTGAGCCTATGGGACACACCAGCCGACACCTCCCTGGTCAAATCCAGCCGTCTCCCCAGCTCTCCACGACACACCACTGTGTGATGATGCAGTAATGTATCCCGACACATAGGCTGAGAACCGCTGCCATAGACAATTCATGCAGAGAAATACATGCGTGCCTGACTCCTTTAAAGCCCTTTCATTTCTTTCACTTGCTGCACAGATCCAGTCCATGGACCACAGAATGTAGAAGTCGTTGACATCCGCTCCCGGCAGCTGACCTTGCAATGGGAGCCCTTCGGTTATGCAGTAACTCGTTGCCACAGCTACAATCTAACAGTCCAATACCAGTACGTGTTTAACCAGCAGAAGTACGAGGCAGAGGAACTCATCCAGACCTCCTCACACTACACCTTGCGAGGCCTTCGGCCTTTCATGACTATCCGGTTGAGGCTAGCACTTTCTAATCCAGAGGGCAAAATGGAGAGTGAGGAGCTGGTGGTGCAGACTGAAGAAGATGGTAAGAAAATGTTTGGTTTCTTTCATGGTTTAAAGTTCCAAGGGACTGTTCAGGGTGAGGGAGGGGAATGACTTGGGAAAAATTGCATTGTGGGCTCGGACATGGTGGCTCACCAACTCTGTATCTGATTTTCTTCAGCTGCAAGTAAAATGAGGATTCTTTATATTTACCAACTTTTTGTAGTGTGGCTAATGTCTGTAAAGTATTGTGAAGCCACAGGTAAGTGTTCGTGTCTGCCAGTCAACAACCAAAGGCCTGGTTCTGGGAAGTGGTGTGTGCTAAACTCCCAGTGGCCCCCAGAGGCAACATTCTCTAGTCCCTCCTGTGGCTTATTTTATTTATTGTAAGGGAAGCTGGTTAATGTAATATTTCAGATAGTAGAAATGTGTACTGCAGAGCCAAAGACACAGTATTCAAAGCCTGCCGAAACCTGTGATGTGGGGCTTGTTACAAGTTTACATAACAGAATTTTACTTTCTTCCCTCTAAAAAACAACAACAAACTGGGAGATCACACATGAACTGTGGTAAAGAATGTAACTTAGACTGTAGAATCAAACACTCCAGTTAGGAAATTTGAGATTTATGATTGATTGTCCAACCTTAATTCTGCCACTTTGTGCATATGGATTATAATACAGCCTTTAATTAAAGCACTGCATACTGTCTTTTCCATGGGGGTCTACCCTCATTCCGTGCATAGGTTGGATGCATGGGGGACAAGAATTAAGGATGCATAGGCAACTGCAGTTCTGGCATATGCAAACTTTTGAGTGCTTATCTTTGCAACCCAAGTAACATTTTACTGTAGCCTTTTATAGATCATTTTAATTTCCAGAATGCACCTGTTCCATAATTCTGGGCAATCTAGCCTTCACAGTATGCTAACATCATATACACCTATGTTGCTAAATTATTGAGGCCAGATTCTGACACTCTTAAGAGGATATATTATGCTTTGAAGATATATTATTTATTAATATTTGTATTATTGTAGCATTTACAATTCCCAATAATGGACCAGGACCCCATTGTGTGAGACTCTGTACAAACACAGAACAAAAAGACAGTTCCTGCCCGGAGGGTCTAACAATCTAAGTATAAGATGAGACAACAGATGGACATAACAGACGGGGAAGCACAAAGAAACCATGAGATAGCATTGGTTGGCATGAGAAGCAGCAGTCTCCACATACCAACAGCCAACCATTGTCAAGTTTTTTGTAGGTCTCAGAGCAAAGGGGAACTTGAAGGAGAATAATGATGTAGTGTTGTGGATGTTTACACGGAGCTTCTTCCAAACACAAGGCACAGCATGGAAGAAAGCATAAAGGTGCTTGTTTTGAAAATATAACGTGCCTGACATCATGGGTTGATCAGAGGCAGGAGTCGACCTTTCAACACAGAATGAGTGAGGACAGGTTGTGAAGGGCCTTGAAAGTGACAACTGGCAGCTTATGTTTGATGCAATAGCGAAGATGGTGCCAGTAAAGGGATACAGAAAGTGGGAGGACGTGGTCAAAGTGAAGAGCTAGGAAAATGATAACTAAACTGTTAACCCTGGTTCTGCCCCTGTACTTTTTTCCCATGGTCTTGTATTCACCCTCAGACTTCTGGCTCTTCTAGCTATCACCACTCCTGTGTGGAGACACATGCCTCTCCTTTCTGATCAGGGTAGCTTCAGGGTGAACAGTTCCCCGCCTTTGCTGTGTTATTCCTATAAAAGACCTTCTTGCTTTCTCTTCAGAGACTAATAGTGTAACTGCCCTCAGTTAGGTACCACCCAGCAATTTCTATGCAAACACATTTATTCTTAAGGTAAAAGCATCACAGAGGAAACATTAAAATCAATAAAAGAACCTACAAGCTTTCTAATAAGCTTGCCAGAGATCCCCCTCAAATCTAGTATGGGCTCTGGCAGGTGATTAGTCCTTCCAACCCTGTTCTGGTCATATATTCATAAGAGCCTCAGTTGAGAACCAGCACATTCATAGAAAATTTAGTTCCCCTTTATACAGTTCAAGGTGTTTTTGATCTGGAGTTCCCGGGAGCTGATAATCAGTAGGGAATGAGTTTTTATCTCCTGGGATAGCTTCAAAAGGCCTTACAAGTACCTCCTATGAAACCCACTTCCTATGTATTGTCCCAAACAGTTCTTTAAAGTTCCTAACAATTCCTCAAGCTTTTCATTAATCAGTCTCCTAGAAAAGTTTCATACAATTTTACTGTACCATAAACAATTACATTTTTACTAAGGTAGACCCCCAAAGTAATAAACAATTCAATAAGGTTTCATTTAATTCAGTAAGGTTTGTACGTGATGTTGCAGGACAAATTGCCCTCTGTAACAAAGCCATCTGAGTCGAGACTTGAGCAAAGAGCCCTCCTGGGCTGCAAGTATCCCCTCTGTCTAATGGACTATAAGGAAGCCTTAGCCATTAGGTACTGCTGAGCTAAATTTATCTGTGATGAAAGTGGCTCTGGCCTTACAGTGTATCACAAGAGGGGACTCCAGGAAATGGCAGACCTTTCTATTAATTCAGGTAGTGATCATAGTTTTTGTCAGATAGGACTGAGTGTGCATTTAGTTAGTTATCTTTCATGGAATTCAAATTTTGCTTGAGTAAGTGGATTTTTAGTGACCTGGTAACCATGATGAAAGATAAATCTTTAATTATTACTCTACTGGAGAAATCCGTCTTTCATGTTGATAAAGGCGAGCAGCCCTGGAGCATCTCTATGCCAAGGTGCAATCTGGCTGTCTATGTAGATAGTTTTACTGTTGTGTGGGTGAAAGAGGGGGGTACATTAATTTCCTGACTGGATTTAAGTATTTCTTGATGTTATAACCAGAATTTTAGAACATTGTTGCTATTTAACTCACTCTGCTCTTCCTTTTCCTTGGAGGATTCTATATAGGGTACGTTTCCCTGCACAGACCTCTTAATTCACCGTATTTGATGGCTCAGCAGTAAATGCAGAAGATTCAGGCCTGGTCTATACTTACTGGCAGATTCTGGGCAGTTGATAGGAAGTTCTTTCCATCAGTCAGTGTTTACTCATATAGTACTATTTTTTAAAGTTTTTTTTATGTCCCCTACTCTCCATCCCACTTACTCTTAATAAAACATCTGGTCTGGGGGGGGGGGGGGTCTAATATCTCAAACATGCTTAAAACCTCCGCTTAGTATGACTCCTAAATGGGATAAAATGTGATATATCCAAAATGGAGGGTGTTATAGCCTTTCATATTATACTGCTGAAAGAGAAGTATCGTGTGAGCAACCTTGTGACCAGACACTAGAGCAGACTTCCTCTGTTATCCATCTCCCACCAGCTGGTTGGACAAACTCTCTGTACATCTTCTCAATATGAGCATCTTCACAGGATGTTAAATCTCACATTTGGATGTTATTGTTACTTAAGTGTGTAATGCAGGAATTGATGTGCCGTGTTACCTAGTTGAGTGTTCAACTGCACAATTTGGACCTACCACTGAACTGGCCAAGGCTGACAATTGGCCTTCCAGTGTTCATCTTCTTCACTGCATGATTTTGACTTAAATCATGACCCTACTAATCAATAGCCTGCAGATTTGCAATGTGACCCCAATGGGAATCTCTTTGGCCAAGGTGTTAGACACTGAGATCTCCTGGCAAATCTTATCCTTGAATATGACACGACTTGCTCTTTCTTCTGGGAAATCTTCTGGGAAGAAAGGAGTGGCTTTTGAATGTGTTCGGCAATGTCTGGCTATCATTGGTAGCTGCATTACCTGTGCACCAAGATGAAGCCAGTTTGTTTTTTCTGAAGCCAGAGGTAATACTGACAGTAGTGGGGGAAAAAAAATCCCCAAAACATAAAAATGAGAATGCTTCCTGTTGCGGATATGTAAACAAAGCCATTCATCAGTTAAAGAAGAAAATGATACAACTGTGCAACACCACTCCTTCAAATGGGGCATTTCCTTCCATCAGAGCTCCAGTTCCTAGTTTAATGGTAAGTTAATTAAAAGACCAAAAAAAGGCTGTAGTCTTTAACGTGCCACATGTAAATATTTCTTACAAATAAAATTATGAAGTGAATAACTTTCTTCCTAAAAATCAAGGCCAGTGTGCATGTAGAGCAAAAGGGGAAGAAAAGGAACCATTAAAGAATTATTTGTGGTGATTATGGAAGATTACCTAAAACAGGAGACAGAAGATAAAATATGAAATAACATGATCCAAAAGGCCAGGAAGAACAGAATATTTGGCATAGCTCATTCATTTACATTAAAAGGGGATCTTTCTGGCTCAGTCCCTAGTTGTTTTATGTTGGCTTTGCTTCTACTGAAGACACAGCTCTTATGCAGTTTTAAACTCAATGTCATACCAAAATATATAGAGCATGATGCCTGTTACATTTGATGCTTTAAATAAAAATCCTTTACACTTTTTCAAGAAAAACGACTCCTACATGTACTTAAGCAAAACTTAGATAACAGTACCAATAAGTATTTATTTATATAAGATTTAACTTAGACAATGTGTTGTTGAAGCAAAGCTTGCAAGATTAGATATTTTAAGTGTTGACCCAGCAGCACCCCTAAGTGTGTTTGTTGGCCCTTTGTGCTCCCTGAATTAGGGGCTATCTAATCCAGTAAGTAGAGTACCAAATTGGGTTTTGTTCTCAGCTCCACCACTGATTTTCTATGGGACTTAAAGCACATCATTTAAGATCCAATTCTGCAATGGATCCACGTGAGCAGCCCTGGGACCTAAGCATGTTTGTGCCTTGGTTTCAGTTTCTGCTTCTGTGAAGCGGGGATAATAACGATTAATCACTTTTGTAAAGAAGGTGAAGGTGACAATATTATGTAAGGGCTAAATGTTGCTATATGACGTAAGTTGCTGTATTTGAGGCTATGTTAAATCAGGCACATTTGTTGAATTTCTTTTTTATTTAAGGAATGTATTTTTATTGTCTTAATATTTTAAAGGAATGAGAAGTTGAAAATGGAAAATGTCATTTAACAACAAAATGAAATATCTATAGAAACCTTGATATATTATAAACGGTCAATTTATAAATGCATAATTGTTTGGCAGTAGAATTAGGAAGTTTCTTTCATGTTCATGTTGGCGATAGGGAAACCTAGAGTATGTGGAGGTATAGAAAACATTAGCTTAGTAAGAGATTATGTTGTCTTCTGAATCTTCTATAACTTCTGACTGATAAATACTATCAATAAGTTGCCTCTGTCATGCTGGTGAAGCTCGTCATGGTGGATCACTGTACATCTTTACATGAATGTTCATTATTGTTAATATTCAGTGAGTGAGTTTTCATGTTTGTACACCAAGGTCAACAGTGGGCCAATAGTAATGGGCACTAATGTCTTTTTAAATGTTCCCGTTTGGCCCACGCTGCATGTTTTCTCAGCTCTAGAGCACCAGCTCTGGAAGATTTCAACCTCTCTGGGGGACACACATGTGACTGTTGTGGCAAATTACTGACTTTCCATTTGTTTCTTTTATAGTTCCTGGACCTGTTCCCCTAGAATCCATCCAAGGAGGACCCTTTGAGGAAAAGATCTATGTTCAGTGGAAACCTCCAAATGAGACCAATGGTATCATTACACTCTATGAGGTAAGGAGAACAGATTGTTGTGAAGGATTAGGTACCAGAGAGTCTGTTCCATTTGCCCTGTGGCACTTTAAAGACAAATAGATTTATTTATTTCATGAGCTTCGTGGGAGAAAATCCCACTTCGTTGGACACTTTGAATATGGGAAATTTACAGAATGGGAGGAAATTAAAAGCAGGGACGTGCATGACATAGGATCAGGTCAGGCTGTAACAGCAAATCAAAATAAGTTAGCACACAGTTCTTTCTCAGGAAGTATATTTTATAGTTAAGGAACATTTGGCTTGTTAGGGCACAGTCCATTTTCAAGCCCTGCTGCAATCCTATCTGCTTTGAGGAAGCTAGAAATGTAAGGTGGGATCTCAGCTTTCATTTAAAAAGGGCTTAAATCTTCTTTCCTTGTGAAGGTGGCTTTTGAAGGCATAAACTAGTATAAATGGATGTGAAATAATTGCTAGGAAAGAATGAGGGTGGTTTCCACTTCTGCCACAGGACATTGGGGGAGTTAAAGAATCAGCACATACTTTATATAAATAAACTGGTCATGTTGGAGATGTATCCCAAATAACTATCTTGCTCATTACCCTACAATCTTGCTGGCTTTTTACAGAGTGGGGTGATATGAATGAACAGGAGCCATTTCCAATTTGGTTTATTTTCTGTGTTGGAATAGCTCACAGAATTATTTTGGGGGTAAGCACGTGAATGGTAAATTGTGACACAGCCAAACAGAGGGCGTCTTCACTGACAGTGGCATATTTGCTGCTGTCAGTTTGAACTTCCTGATTAACTGCTCAGGTCCCCTCCCTTCGACTCAGCACAGTGGAGAAGCCGAGAGTTAGGCATTCGAACTGGGGTACGCAAGTTATTTTAAGTAACTTTTGTATTTCAGTTTGATTGCTGCCGATTTCTTTGCAGATTTCTCTCCCTCCTTATTTCCATTTCCCTCAGTCCTAACTAGCAGACAACCTGCTGTCTCAGACCTAGTGGACCCCTTGGGAGGCAGAGCGAATGATGTCATACATGGCTTGTTTTGCAGAGTGAACAAATGAAGACTAGTTTGAGACCATCAAGCCTGTACACATTACAGCCTATGCAAGTTCTATTGTCTGCTGCCCAGAGGTTAAATGTGATTTCTTAAACTAATATGTCATCTAACCTCGTGTCTATTAAAAATGTAGATTGAATTGATACAGTAAAAAGACAGCATAGGAAAGAAGTTCCTCTTGATAAATGTGTACCATTTCAGCCAGCTCAGTAACTATAGCAATGCAACCAGATGCCTCTATAATAAAAGCAGATTTCAGAGGGCTGGGTGCTACCGTGAGGTTAATGCACTGAGCCTTTCACATCTGGAAACCTGATTTTTAAAAGTGACTTGGGTCAAAAAAGAAATTGAGTTTGGTGGCGTCAGCCTAATCTCCAGTAGGGGTTTGTGTATGTTGCCAGACTCCTTCACAGTTTTCAGTGGCAAGCAATCTCCATTCAGGAAAAGTTCTGGACTAAAATAAATAGTGTTGTAGTTCACAATTGATATAGTAGCAAAACTACGGGGGCTAGGCAAGATTTCACCTCACCTGTCTAGACTATAGCTGAGTCAAGGCAATAATATTAGCCCCTTGTTATGAGCCTCAGATGCACAGAGTTTTAAAGGAACACTGCAAATCCTTACATGCACCCAGCTAATAATTATATAACAGCCTTTATTTTTGCTGCTTAGGAGCTGTCCTTGATGGTATAAATTGCAAACAAATTATTCTCTGAGAACACAGATGACCTGTAGAAGTGTGAATTTAAAAATAAATAAATAGAGAATGTAAATGGTAAGAGAGAGAGAAAGAAAACACCTTTTAATTTTTAAAGGGCAGTTTGCTGCTTAAACATTATCCATAGGCGCAGCTCATTGAAAGGACCTTATTAATACGAGTGTCTTTTCTGGCCCAGCGACTTTATAGAGATACCTATATATCTCCAGGAGGGTGATGCCTCATAACGATGACTTTGCCTCTTCAGTCACGTCTCTTCCTTGAATCTCACTGGAGGTGTGCACACACAAATTCCCCTTCCTGATTGGATGGCTGCATTGGTAGGGGAATGAAGGTGAATTCCAGCTATGCCGCTTTCTCTCGTCTCTTCAATAAGCAGGGAACCCAAGCATTAAAACATTCAGAGAATTAAAAAGGAACACACAAACCTCTCTCTAAGCAGATATGCTTTCTACTGGGGGGGGGATTTGCAAAATGATATGGATGAGACAGCCTCATCTTCCACAGCCCTCCAAGACAGGTACTCTCACATGAATGATGCAGATGGAGCTAGCATGATATAGATTTTGAGTGAGGGGGTCAGAATATTCTCAACAGTAGATTTCAAGCTGTGGAACTCCATAAGAGAAGAGGTAAATTTAAACCCAAGGCTCTCTGTTTTTAGAGTAGAAGTGGAGATGGATCCTTTTAGTAATACCCATTTAAATAAAGCACAACTCTTTGCACGTATAGATATACACCGCGCCTTGTTGCCAGAGGGAATTGGGTAGCAATTGAATCTGTGCTTCCTAATTATATTGTCTAGTGCCTTGATATATAGGTAAATACCTTTCACTGTCTATGATGGGTAGATCTGCTTAATCTCAAGTTCAGTTTCATGGGTAGTTAATAACCATCAGTTTTGTCTACTCTGGTATTTATCTTTAAAATGGCACACCATGGCTGTAGCATTAGTGTAGCTCCGTCAGTAGCAGCAGTAAATGAAGATCCAGTTCAGGCATTCCTACCATGGCATTGTCTTGACCTGCTCTGAATAGATTCATCTGCCCCAGGGTTAAAATGCTAGTTGCTGGTCAGTGCTGCTAAGTCTCTTGTTTCCCATCACCAGTAGCCTGCACTAGTAGTACTGCAGTGGTGGGAGATTTTAAGGAAATGTGCCAGTAAAGCAACATCCTTAATCTATGAAGCAGAGTGGTGGTGTTTTCAATGAAAGTGCCACAAAAATCAACTTTCCTGAACAAAGCACCTTCAGGAGTAATATTTTTGAGTGAGCCAAGGAAGCTTTGAAGCTCAATAATGATCTAACTAATTTGCAGCTTTCTAGGAACTTCTCAGTTGTTGCTTCATTTGTTGGTGGGGATGCAATTGCCCCAAAAGCACAGGCATCTACCAGGTTTTTCAAAGAAAACTCCTGCTGAGTGAAGCCCGGGGAATGCACTTGATGCAGGAGCCAATGAAGTCAAGGTCCGCTTCACTTCGGGAAATAACGGGCCATATTCACAGGCATTGTGTAAGGTATTATAACTTAGATTTCTTATGCTCAGTTAGCGCCTTCCTTAGACATCATTAGGGCTACTTGTACTGACTTTACTGAGATGTGTTACACCTTTTTATCCATCAGCACTGATTTTAGCCTATTGTGTTTGCCTCTTTCATTAAAATTGCTGTTCCTATACATAGGTGCACATAACAGACAGGCAGATTGATAGATGTTCACACAAATATACAGGTAAATAAAAAGTGATGGATTGTGCTGATATATTGGTTAGATTAGAAAATTTTATAGAGAGATGTGTGTATGTGACACTCATAAAAGAGGCCACATGACAGCTGTCTCTCTTAGTTTGTTGTGATTGGCAAGATCTAATAAAATTGCATTATGGGGTCTTTCCTATCCCAACCCTCCCCACTTCCGCATTTAAAAGCAGCACAGATATTCAGTGATTTTACCAGTCACATGAAAGTTTAAAATGCCTGGTAAGAATTAAACTGACTTATGGTTCATTGTGAGTAAGCCAATAATATAATCATTTCTGTACATTGTGGAAGTATCACTTCATGGGACATGTATGAATGTGTATATTGTGTATGTAAATATCATTGTTGCCCTAAATCAGTGACATCATCCATCCAACATTGCATAATACAAAAGCATATGCTGTCATGAGTCACAGGAACACATGACCTAATTCAATATCACTGATCAGTTTTGTGCTAGAGTTTTTCTATTTTAGGCTATATATTTGTCTAGGCCACTTGTTAGACTATTCAGATTCTGATAAATAGTAACCCTCCCCCAACGCACACAAGTATATTGTAGAGGTCTGAATCCAATTTCTGAACTTAAGTGTCCTAAAAATCAAGCACCTATGCAACCAGCTACCCATTTTAGACCAGCTAAATGCCTAATGAAAACCCAAATATTACAATTTTGGCACCCAATTTTAATTTTTTTTCCCTTTGTGTTTAATGATCTTCTGGGAATTGTTGATTGTAGAGGTGCACCATACTTCCCGGATGGTCGAGAATGAAAAGAAGAAATATCCAGCAGTCCTCTATGTGAAATATTCCTCATGTTACTTGACTGAAGCTGGAAGTAGTGTTATGGTGCATTTCAATCCTAGAGGCATTTAAAGAGTATCTACAGTATATTCATCTGCTCAGTTTAAAAAATAAAATTAGTCTCAGATTGAGGAAGTCCTTCCAATGAGGCATACCTAGTGGAACTTTCTAATTAACAAACTATCTCTTTAAACATCACAAAGTGTATTCTTTTCACCAGCCATGTTCTTAATTTGCTATTATCAAGTCCTTTATAGACTGTGCCTAGGAAAAAAAGGGGGTGGAGGGGTGGGATGGGGTAATGAAATGTTAGCTTCTAACTATCCAGCTTTCTTAGTCACAGTTTCCAAGTGCAGCAAATCTTTGTATTAGAGTGCCTGGAATGAAAGTATGAGAGGCTTTCATACTCTTTAATAGTATATATGCACTCTTGTTTCTCTAATCCCAGTGCAAATTGAGTTCAAATTGCACTTTAGAGGCTACAAATCTTTGTTTGTCATGAAAAATTGGGATATGCCCTCCATCATCTCTTCTGTTTCCAGTGCACTATTTCTCCTGAGTTACTTTGCTCAGTTTTTCTGTGCAAGGGAGGCAGTTACATGAAAAAAGTCATTGAATTAGCGGGACATGTATCAGACAATGTTTGTGGGATGCACTTCCTGGATTTACAGTAAAAGAGGAATAAATTTCTTCCTATGCTAGCCCCTGAAACCACCGACCATTATAATACAAACCAATGACAGCAGTAGAATAACGGCAATGGAATTTTAAAAAGTAGACTTTATTAACCCCCCGCCCCCCCCAATTCTGTGAGTTTGTTAAAGTCCCGTGGAAAGAAAATCCAAAGAAAAAGGAAATTCAAAAGATCTGGCAGTTTCTCAAAGAGACAAAAGTAAAGATGCAACTAGAAAATATCCTGATGTGAAGGAAAGGCAGGAAAAATAGGAAGAGGCTAATATGGCTCCATTAGGAGTTCAGTAATGACCCGAATATCAAAAAGGTATCCTACAAAAATTAGAAACACGGATGAACTGCAAGGAGGAATACAAAAGAACAGCCTAAGCATATAAGGACAAAATCAGAAAGTCTAAAGCACAAAATGAGCTAGCCCTTGCAAGGGGCATAAAGGGCAATAAGAAGAGGTTCTTTAATTACATTAGGAGTGATAGACAGATTGAAGAAAATGTAAGTTCTCCACTTAATGGGGAAAATTTAATAATGGACGACACCAACAAAACTGAGATAATTAAGACCTATTTTGCTTCACTTTTCACTAAAAGATTAATGGTGAACAGATATTCAACACTAACAAGGACGAAGGAATGCAAACTAAAAAAGGGAAAGAACAGATTAAAGCAATTTTCTTAAATTATATATATTCAAATAGGCAAGGCCTGATGAAATTCATCTGAGGATACTTAAGAAACTAGTTGATGCAATCTTGGAAGTGTTAGCAATTATTTTCAACAACTGATGGAGGACAGGTGAGTTCCCAGAGGACTGGAAAAGGGCAAACATAGTACTTATCTTTATAAAGGAGAACAAAGAGGACTTGGAATTATAGACCAATCAGCATAATCTGAAGACCTGGAAAGATACTGGAACAAATGATTAATCAATTTATAAATGCCTATAGGATACTTGGGTTATGAGTAGTAGCCATCATGAGTTGTCAAGAACAAATCATGCCACCTAATTTCCTTTTTTGCCAGAGTGCTGGCCTAGAGCATGGGAGGAAGCAGTAGACATGTATTGTGATTTTTGTAAAGCTTTTAACAAAGTACCACGTGAGGTTCTCATAAGTAAATGGCGGAAATCTTGTCTAGATAAAATTACTACAGAGTTGGTGTGCAACTTGTTGAAAGACCATTCTCAAAGATGAATTCCAGAGGGGTACTCGTGTTAGTCTAGTTCAGCAAAACAAACTAGGAGTCTTGTGGCACTTTTAAAGGCTAACACATTTATTTCTCGCATGAGCTTTTGTAAGAGAGATCTCACTTCATCAGATGTCTGACAAAGTGGGATCTCTCCCATGAAAGCTCACATGATAAATAAATGTCTTAGTCTCAAAGATGAGCTATCGTTCACTGTCAAATTGGAAACATGTATCTATCAGTGTCCAGCAGGGGTCAGTCCTGGGTCTGATACTATTCAATATTTTCATTAATGAGTTGCACAGTGGAGTAGATCAGCGATTCTCAACTACTGTGTTGTGACACAAAAATGTGTTGCAGCACAGCGGCAAGTGGGATAGGCCTCCCACGGGGCTGGTGAGCTGTAGCAATGAGCTTCTGGCTGTTAACACTAGCAGCCTCGAATCCGGCAGGCTGCTTACTCATCCAACCTAAGAGCTGGAGGTGGGACATTTTTAAATCTCCCACCCTGCCTGCTGAGCCCAGGGATGGGAGAGAAGGTTTGTCCATCAGCTAAGGGGTGGGGCAGGGCAGGGCCCCTTGTTATAGTTAGTGTGGGGCCGCCGGTACCAGGCAGGGTCTGTGGGCCATAGTGGAGGGGCTGCAGGCACAGATCAGCATGGCCAGAACCAGGGCTGTGGTGAGAGCGGGGGCTGTGGGGGAACAGACTGGGGGATAGCAGGCTGCTGGGGAGGGGCTGTTGGGGAGAGGGGGAAGAGATGGGGGCTGCTGGAGGTGAGACGGGGGGCTGTCAGTCAGCAATATGATGCAATGGAAAAAAAAGGCTACTATCATTCTGGGGTATATTAACGGGTGTTGTATGTAAGACAGGGGAAGTAATTTGCTCACTTTACTCGGTACTAGTGAGGCCTCAGTATGTGTACTGTGTCCAGTTCTGGTTGCCAAACTTTAAAAATCCTGGACAAATTGTAGAGAGTCCAGAGGAGAGCAACGCAAATGAAAAAAAGGTTTAGAAAACCTGATCTGTGAGCAATGGTTAAAAAAATAGACGGGGCGTGTTTAGTGTTGAGAAAAGAATGCTGAGGGGAGACCTGGTCAGTCTTCAATATGTTAATGGCTGTTATAGCGAAGACTGTGATCAACTGTTCTCTACATCCACTGAAGGTAAGACAAAAAGTCGTGGGCTTAAACTGCAGCAAGGGAGATTTCGGTTACATATTAGGAAGAACTTTCTAACTATAATAGCAGTTAAGCTTTTGAACAGACTGCCAAGAGAGGC
The DNA here is from genome assembly GCA_007922175.1 of Pelusios castaneus. NCBI lineage: Eukaryota > Metazoa > Chordata > Testudines > Pelomedusidae > Pelusios > Pelusios castaneus. The sequence goes on along the minus strand of ML685852.1, from coordinate 7,235,641 downwards.
GGTGGAATCCACCTCTTTAGAGAATTTTTTAGAACAGAACGGACAAACTCCTGTCAGGGACGGTCCATTTTTACTTGATCCTGCCTCAGTCCAGGGGGCAGGACTTGTGGACATCTCAAGGTCCTTTCTACCCCTAGATTTCTGTGATTAGCTGGTATCAAAACTGCAGCCTGGGAATCCGATTCATGCTAACATATGCATTTCTGTTTCCTGCTTTTCCACCCACTCATAACTTTTCAACACATTATTGTTTGACGGACATTTTTTCCAGGCCAAGTTATGTAGGAAAATGTGTTTCCTGGAAAACTTGAGGGGGAAATTAGTTTAGTCATTTTGGGTTGAAAAATGTAATTAATGCTCGTTCCCCGCATAATATAGAATAAAATAAAAAACTTGCAACCACTTAATTTGCTACTCTGTAGTCAAAATTGTAGACAGATAAAAATTGCCAGAAAGAGCCCTCAGTGGAGAAGAGGTTGTGGATATTCCCATGAAAATGTGTTTTGATTTGTTTAGGTTACAGTCTGTGTTGCATTCTGTGCCTATGCAATACACTTTCCACGAAGCTTTCTTGCTCAGCATACTGTGTGTTCATTGAGGGAAGTTTATGCCGTACATACCTGGATGGCTAAATGAACTAAGTAGCAGGAGCATTAAAGGCACATGGTTAAGCACCCATAATCTGCAGGAAATCAGTTTAAGATGGTATGTGCAAACTTCACTCTACTCACTTTTACATAGGTATACAATACAAGCTTTGTATAGCTGCATACTATTACTCTAATAATAATAATAATTAATAGTTAGAAAGTCGACTTAAGCCAGTGTAGACGTGGAGTAGCCCTAAGTTGACTCTAAGATGACTTAGGGCTCTCCAGGACTCCCCCACTGCCCTCCCTGCCGGGGGGATGGCACGGGGAGCCTGGCATGCCCCCCCAAAGGGCAGGGCAGAGCTCTGCCCACCCTGCCCCTATGCCCTGCCAGGGTCCCTGTCTCCCTTTGCCCCATTGTTCCCAGGTACAATGGGGCAAAGGCTGAGCCCCCTGGCACTTGGCAAGGGGTGCCCTCCCTGCCACCATGGACAAGTCCCAGGTCCACCTAGCCCCTACAAGTCTACCTAGGCGTCCTGTGTGGATGCTGTAGGTCGACTTTGTAGGCCCCCCCCCCAAAGTTGACTTAAAATTTAAGTGTAGACATGCTAAGTCGACCTAAATTTACAAGTGTAGACATAGCCTTGGACTTCTGTATATTATTGTATTTGGGTCTGTGAAAGTCGGTAATATGGAGAATACATTATACTGAAATCTGTATTGTGAATGCCTTAATAATTCAGTCTAGCCATGAAAATTTTCAGACCTGTGGTCTGCTTATGTTTGCAGCTACATTTGCAGCTCAACTCCATAGCTGACTGCTTTATCCCCTGAATTGTACCTAAAAAAGGTTTTTACGTATATGTGCCAATAAATTAGCATAGTAGTCAACTGCAGAATTGCATCAAAGAAGCGATGGTCATTTGAAAATATTTTTTTTACTATGTGGTTGCTGACTGTAATGTTTAGCAAGTTCTCAGGAAGCAGATTGGTTAGACGCTGCCAATATCCCCTGGACCTCTCCTGGTCAGGCTGCAGGCCAGAACTTGGAAAATAGATGGTGCTGGTGGCACTGATGAATGATCTTTTCTTGGCAATCAACAGGGGCTATAAATCCACACATAATTCTGGACCTCTGTACAGCATTTGTTGCTGTTGGCCATCGAATCCTGCTGTCCTGTCTCCAAGACACAGCAGGGGTTAATGAGATTGCTTTCCGGGTGCAGTCTGAGAGCAACACATAGACATGATGAACACCTGCTCTTGCAATTTAATAACCCTCACCAGCAGAATCCCATGGGGATCCCTCCCTCAGCCATTATGTTCAAGATACTATCTAGATGAAGCTGGTAGAGTTCAGGATCCTGATCAATGGAAGGAAGGAAAGAAGCAGAACACACACCCTGGACTTCAGAAAAGCAGATTTTGGCTCCCTTAGGGAGCTGATGGGCAGGGTCCCATGGGAAGCTGATCTGAAGGGGAAAGGTGTCCAAGACAGCTGGCTGTATTTTAAAGAAACCCTGTTAAAGGCACAGGAAGATAACATTCCGATGTGCAGAAAGAACAGCAAATGTGGACGGCGACCAGCGTGGCTTAGCAGGGAACTCTGCGGGGAGCTGAAACATAAAAGGGAAGCTTACAAGAAGTGGAAGCTTGGACAGATGACAAGGGAGGCGTATAAAGATATTGCTCGGGACTGCAGGGATCAAATCAGAAAGGCCAAAGGACAATTGGAGTTGCAGCTAGCAAGAGATGTGAAGGATAACAGAAAGGGGTTCTATAAGTATATCAGCAACAAGAAAAGGATCAGAGGGGGTGTAGGTCCCTTACTGAATGGGGCAGGCATCCTCGTGGAGGATGATGCGGAAAAGGCTGAAGTACTCAATGCTTTTTTTACTTCAGTCTTCACAGGGCGGGCCAGCTCCCAGGCTACTACACGGGGTAACGCGGACTGGAGAGGAGAGTGGCCCTCGGTGACGGAAAGTCAGGTTAGGGAACACTTAATGAAATTGGATGTGCACAAGTCCATGGGGCCGGATGAACTGCATCCGAGGGTGCTGAGGGAGTTGGGGGAAGTGATTGCAGAGCCGCTGGCCATTATCTTTGAGAACTCGTGGCGAACGGGGGTGGTCCCGGAGGATTGGAAAAAGGCAAATATAGTACCTATCTTTAAGAAAGGGAAAAAGGAGGATCAGGGGAACTACAGACCGGTCAGCCTCACCTCAATCCCTGGGAAAATCATGGAGCAGGTCCTCAAGGAATCCATCCTGAAACACTTGGAGGACAATAGAGTGATCAGGAACAGTCAACATGGATTCACCAAGGGCAAATCGTGCCTGACCAACCTGATTTCCTTCTATGATGAGATGACTGGATTTGTGGATGCGGGAAGAGCCGTTGACGTGATATACCTTGACTTTAGCAAGGCTTTTGATACAGTTTCCCACAGCATTCTCGTTGGCAAGTTAAGGAAGTATGGGTTGGATGAGTGGACCGTAAGGTGGATCGAAAACTGGTTAGATCAACGGGCTCAGCGGGTAGGAATCAATGGCTCGATGTCTGGTTGGCAACCGGTAACGAGTGGAGTGCCCCAGGGATCGGTCCTGGGGCCGGTTCTATTCAACATCTTCATTAATGATCTTGATGATGGAATAGACTGCGCGCTTAGTAAGTTTGCGGATGACACCAAGTTAGGGGGAATGGTAGATACTCTGGAGGGCAGGGACAGGATCCAGAGAGACTTGGACAAATTGGAACACTGGGCCGAAAGAAACCTCATGAGGTTCAACAAAGACAAGTGCAAAGTCCTGCACTTAGGACGGAAAAATCCCATGCACTGCTACAGGCTGGGGACCGATCAGCTAAGTAGCAGTGCTGTAGAAAAGGACCTGGGAGTTATGGTGGACGGGAAGATGAATATGAGCCAACAGTGTGCCCTTGTTGCCAAAAAGGCCAATGGCATATTAGGCTGCATCAGTAGGAGTATTGCCAGCAGATCGAGGGATGTGATAATTCCCCTCTATTCGACACTGGTCAGGCCGCATCTGGAGTACTGTGTCCAGTTTTGGGCTCCCCACTACAGAAAGGATGTGGACAAATTAGAAAGAGTCCAGCGGAGGGCAACAAAAATGATTAGGGGGCTGGGGCACATGACTTATGAGGAGAGACTGAAGGAACTAGGCTTATTTAGTCTACAGAAGAGAAGACTGAGGGGAGATTTGATAGCAACCTTCAACTACTTGAAGGGTTGCTCCAAAGAGGAGGGAGCTAGGCTGTTCTCGAGGGTAACAGAGGACAGAACAAGGAGCAATGGTTTCAAATTACAGCTGGGGAGGTCAAGGTTGGATATTAGGAAAAACTTTCTCACTAGGAGGGTGGTGAAGCATTGGAATGGGCTATCTAGGGAGGTGGTAGAATCTTCATCTTTGGAGATTTTTAAGGCTCGGTTAGACAAAACTCTGGCTGGGATAATTTAGGGGGAGTGGTCCTGCTTTTTAGCAGGGGGTTGGACTAGATGACCTCGTGAGGTCCCTTCCAACCCTATGATTCTATGATTCTATGATTCTATGATATAATTCCTAGAAATGCCAGTGCATAAATGAAAAAGACCCTTTTGTAATACCGTGGGGGACTAGGCAGTTTTTTTTGTTTTTTGTTTTTGTTAGTGCAAAAAAAAAGGGCTAGTATGCATGAGGTTCTGTTTGAGTTATCTCCTTTCTCTGAAGCATTGGACAGCAGGGATGGAGGGCTCAGATGTGTCACTGAGCATTCTCTGTCTCAGGTGTTTGACTGGTTGGTTCTTGCACACATGTTTACAGTCCATTTGCATATGTGGGGTTGGGAAGGAATTTTTCTCCTGGGGCAGATTGGCAGTGACCTGGAGGCAGGGGTGTAGCTAGGTGGGATTTTCCGTCTTGGCCCCTGACTCAGTAGAGTGGGCCAGGCAGCTTCTGATCATGTGACCGGAAGCTGAGGTAAGGCCCACGCCCCACAGCGCCCAGCAGCGGTGTGAATTTCTCCGCTGCTGCTGCAGGGCCCAGCTGACAACCAGCACCCGTGACCATGACACATCTGGGAGTGGAATAGAGGTGCCGGTGCTGCTCCAATTGCGACTGCAGCTGCAGGGCTCAGCCAAGTGTCGGCACATCTGTTCCACTTGCAGCTGCAGCTAATGGCTGCTGGCTGGGCCCCACAGCCGTGATGGAGAAATTCACTCTGCTGCAATGGATGGGCCTGATCTCCAGCTGGGCAGATCCCAGCCCACCCCGGGCACACCTGTGGCTACGCCGCTGCTTGGAGGGTGGGCAGTGCTTGCCTTCCTCTGCAAGATGGGGGACAGGGCACTTGCCATCGTCATCTAGCTATATCTCATTTAATCATTGCCCTGCAACTGCACGTTCATCTGGGCATTGGTGCACCTCGGTCCCTTCTGTTCTCTGCGTGTGGTGTATAGTAGTTTTGTCTCCTCGGGGCTGTAATCCTTTGGTCTGATTTGGCTGTTGGGTTGAGTGTGTAGATGCTGAGTGGCCAGCGATATATGGGAGATCAGACTATGATCCTATGGTCCCTTCTGTCCTTAAACTCTATGACTCTCTGTGCACAGTAATACAGGAGCTGAAACTGCTGCTATTCTGGAGAGACAAAATGGCCCTGACTCTCCCATGAGGTGTTAATGGCATTGAAGTCAGGGGAGTTACAGTTACATTGGTTTAAAATCAGTGAATTGAGCTGAGAGGCACGCTCATTATGTCTAGATGTTTGTTATATGGTGCCGGATGAGAAAATGCTTCAAATAACTGTGGTCTATCTATACTTTTTAAAAAAACGTATTTATTTACATTCATACCCTTATCTTCTCTGTACATAAAAAGACTGTCTAATCAAACTAGAATGATCTATTTCTGGTCTGTTATTTCATTGGGCTTCTATTTAGGAAAGCATTTAAACACATGCTTAATGCTAAGAGTGTACTTAAATGCTTTCCTAAGTGTCTATAGACTTAGGGACTTAAATGTGAGCATCAGCTGTATTGGCTTCAGTGGGATTTCACACAGGCTTAAAGTTAAGCCTGTACTTAAGGATGTCGTAATTAGGAAAGTGTTCCTGAAGAGGAGCCTTAAAGAAGTGGTTCTCATTGAGGAGTAGGCATATCCTTGGGCTATGAAGATATCTTACAAAGGGTGCATCAAACTCACCTAGATATCTACCTACTTTTATAACAGGCTACATTGAAAAGCAATAGTGAAATCAGTAGATATTAAATTTCATACAGACAATGACTTTCTATACTGCTCTATGTTGTATACACTGAAATGCAAGTACAATATTTATATCCCAATTAAATTATTTTATCATTAGATGGTAAAAATGAGAAAGTAAGCATTTTTTTCAGTTTTTGGTGCGTTGGTTTTTTTGGTTTTTTTTTTATCTGATTTTGTAAGTAAGTAGTTTTTAAGTGAGGTGAAACTTGGGGTAGGTAAGACAAATCAGACCTCTGAAAGTCATCTGGAAAGGTTGAGAGCCACTGCTTTAAAGAACTTTTGATTTAAACTTCACTGAAGTATATAGAATTCTGAATCACACTTCTCTCATTTCTACCTGAAGATGTCCATAACTAGGAAGCAGAGAAATAAAGCTTTGGTCATTTCATTAACCATTTGTTAATTATGCTCTTTTAAATCCTGTATAATGCAGTAAGCCTGTGATCTGAAATTCATAAATAATTGATTTGAGAAACTAACTTAAATGAGTGCAATTTATTAAAATATGACAACGAAGTAAACTGCACAGATGGGCTGAAATGGCAAGTAGTGTTTAAAAACAAAATTTTAAAAGTATTAAACTATTAAACATTCCAAAAAAAAAAAAAAGAAAAAGAAAAAGTACAACATGAGCCACTTAGTCTGACCATCCTTCTGAATTTTTCTCTCTATTGTTCTGTTAAAGCCAATGGATTTATGGTGATGTATCTTCAGTGTCAGGGAGAAGATTTAGGCCAGGAGTCTTCAACAGAAAAGAATATTTTTAGTGAAATGATTTCAGGATTTTATTTTTAAATTGTGCATGCATGCTTCTTTCTGAGCCAAAGAGAATTTTAAGAGAATGTTTGAAAGCACTTTATTCTTCATTTATATGCTAGAGTACAGTTTTAAAAATATCTTTGGCAGCATCTAATCTGTTCATTCACAAATTGATATACTTCTGTGTGCCTGCCAGTGATTTATTCCCCATGCTGGATAGAATATGGTTTTGATCTGTTCTTAGTCATCTTTTGTGCATCTGTTTCTCTCACCTTGATTTTTAATCCCATTTCTTCAATTTAATCTTTCTAAGCACCGATCTGCCCAGGCAGCTATGGTAAAATAGTTGAACCTCTTTAACAGCTTCATATTTGAGCTTGCACAATGACACCATGCAGCTCCAAAAATAAAGCAGTTGAGTAACTTGAAAAAGAACCTCACATATATCTCTCCTTTATAGTTATTTTCTTTTCATCTTTGAACATTGATCAACTTAGCAAATTTATATCATTAAAAATTCAAAACTGATGGCTTGATTCTTCAACTCAGTGTAATTTAGTGAATGGTGCTTTAAAAAAGAAGAGAGACCATCAAGGGACACTTCACTTGGCGTTTAGAGGGAAGCAAAGGAATTATTAAAATGTGAAAGAAATGTAGTTACCCAGAATAAATATAAAAATGGTAAAAATCCACTTCTTCGGTCCGCATTCCAAAGCTGTATCATAGTCAGTGGAACTGCAGTCAGAGGGTCCTCATTTCCTGGAGGGGCTGTTATTAACAAAACACCAGAGGAATAAGGAAGGGGTGGAGTTAGGATGGAAGGAACTCGGCCAAAAGGTCAGATTAACTGACAGGATTTAATAAAATCCTACGTGTTCAGCTCAACCTGTGTTCAGCTTCATTGTTTGTGAATGAAACATGTTGCCACTATCAGAGCTGTGAGGGCTCTGAAGTGCAGCAGTTAGCTGTGGGAGCCATGGAGCTCTGGCAGAAGCTCTTCTTCCGCTGACCCTGGATTTTGCAGACGCACAACTAGCTCATCAATGGACTTGGTGGAAGAAGGATTTGAACTGTTCGCAGACCTGTCCATGCAGGCGCAGGACAACAGCAGGAAAGTAAAGCTGTTATTTTACTTGATTGTGGAAGAAGTCAGAGAAGTCTGCTGCACTCGGAAACCCACAGTGCCTCAAGCCCCACAACAGTCCTAGGAGCCTATTGCTTCCAAAAGAGAATAAAACTGTGGAGCGACACAGGCTTTTCGCTAGAGGCCAATCTGAAGGGAAGGAGATTGAGCCGTATGTTACAGCCTTCCATGCACTGGCAGCTACAAGCAATTGGGGGATTACAGGCAGCAGACGTCACAAGAGAGAGGATGAAAGACTTAGGAGGCATTGCACCCTCAGAAGCACATGCAGGGAGACAACAGCATAAGAAAGCAGGTGGCCATGGTTCCATACCCACCGAGAGAGACTTTTACTGTAGAAGAGACATCATGAGTGTGTAAAGGAGAGGTGCCCCTCACTAGGGCAGCATTACACAGAAAGTGGCAAGATTAATTAGTCTAGTAAAGTGTGTAAAAACAGTGGATGTTTCCGGAAAGATTTATCCAGGCTTTCAGAAGAGGAGAATAGTACATCAGACATCGGTGATGATATTATGACTCTTTTGTTGAGTCTGAGAACATATCAGATTCAGGCTGTTGAACCAGAAGATTAACAAAGGACAGTACCAAACTCTGGGCATGCAACAGTGTTAATAAGGAAACACCCAAGCAATTTCAGCTGGGTTGTGGGCTTTCCTGCAGTGTGATTCCTTGGGGTGAACTGGACTTGTACACACCCATCACAGAAAGCAGGCACACTCTTATATTGTACAACATTGTAGCCCATAGGAAAATGTCACCCCCAAATTAGTGGACTATCCCAACTCACGTTTGTGGTGGTGGATAGTAAGCTTCACAGATCCAGCCAAAGAGGCCATGGATCTGTTAACAATACAGGATCAGACTGTTACAGCTGCAGTGCAAGAAACAAAAGATATTGTCCAGGATGATAACAGATTATTAAATAACACCCAGCATCAGCAAGTTAGTGGAACGGGATCTGTATATAGTGCAGCATGCTAATGGCTTCAATCTTCCAGTCTCAAGAGCAGGTCTGATGAGAATCAAAGAGGCTACAGAAAAGGACATTCAACTCTAGGCAGTCAAGAAAGTGATACTGCTGCAGAGTAGCCAGAAGACAAAATCGAGTACTGCTAGGAACAGAACAATATTTTCAAATTAAAGATGAGCTAAGTGTGCAGGATGGAATAACATTTCAAGCACAGAGAACTGTTGTCCTCATTTTCTTATGAAAGGATGTCATGCAAAAAAAACATGCCTCATACCTGGATGTTGACAACTGTCTTAGACAGGCTCAAGAGCGTGTTTGCTAGCTGGGAATAAATACACAGCTGCACTCCCTGACAGAAGGATGTGACATCTGCCAGTTGTGTGATAATCACCAACCGAAGGAGATTGTGCTATTACGTGAGCTGCTCACTCAGTTATGGGAAAAGGTGAGAATGGAGTTACTCACCTTCAAGGAAAAGCAGCACTTGATTACACTGTTCAAACTTGGACTACTATTCAAACTTTTGGGAGGTCACTGCCTGGCCTGATAAAAGAAGCAAGTCACTGCAAATCCACCTGGTGAGATATGGCGTTCCAGATTGACGTATTTGCTGATAATGACCCCAGTTTGCCAGTCCTTTGACTTCAAGGAATTTGTATGCTAATGGAAGTTTGACCACCAGACCTCCTTGCCGGCATACCCATAATGTAATCATAAAGTAGAATGAGACATGAAAACACCCAAAGAGACTTACACCAGGCTGTTCCTTCTGATTTTAGACCTTTTCACCTATCCCATCCTAGGGCTGCTGAAACCTTCCAGAATTGGCACGGTTGAGGAAAAAGGACCAAAACTCTACTACAAATGCATGGGAGACCTGTTGCAGCCATATGGATGGAAACACTGGCAAGAGGAGAAAGCCATCAATCAGAGAAAGCAGGCAGGTCTGCCAAAGACATATTATATATACTCATACATCATATGTCTCCATCTGTTTTGTATAGCACAGCAGAAAGAGCTATTTACATTTCTCAGGATACAACCACTCTCCACAGGGATCGTAGGCCTCAGTTCAGGTAGACAGACACGTGTTAGATCTGCCACGTTAGCAGGGTAGTCAGGAGTATACGAGTATATATCCAGAGTGTCCAAGGGGGTTTAAGCTGCCCCTCTCGCTCCTTCTGATGACATCGCTATTTTTAATATGCTAATTTGTGCAGAACGAACGTGTCTCTCTTTCTGAGCTGGGAAGCATGTTTCTAGCTACAGTGTAGATAACCCCTTATGTTGGATGCCTCTAGTGATTTTTAGAATTTTAAAAACCCAAAGCCATTGCTTCTCCCAAATATAAAATGATAAAGCAACGACTCTATATATTGAGTAGTATTCTCAGCACCAAGGACCAACAGGTAGAGTACTGGAGATGGAGTAACACCCTCAGCGTTCGAGTCTTATCAAAGCAATTTCTATAGTTGTCATTTTATGTGCTATTAAACTGAACAATGTTGCGTGCCAATAAAATCATTTGAAATAACAGCTCATTAAAAGCACTCCTTAATATATGGGAAGCTAATTAATGTCAATAGAGAGGTAGAGCTTGCAAGGCAGAATTGAATATATAATGGTTGGAAAGTAGGTAAAATGAAAAAAAAAAAGTATTTTATCATTAACAATCTATTAGTAAACTTAATGAGACCCTTAATGGCCTGAATATATTGCAGAGGAACTCACAATTGCTTTACTTACTTTATTTTCCTCCCCCCAACTTATCTTACATGTTACATTTAGTTTCATGTGTAAGAAACAAAAACAGTAAAATTCCCAGGGAAGCGTCAATAGGAAAACTGTGACTCCAACCCCAGAAGAAGAGACTGCTCATGATTCATTGTGGTGTGGGGTCTCTATTCCAGAGCCCAGGAAGTGATGGGCATAGGACCATGTAGCACCTTCAGTCTCTAGGGGATGTCTCCACTGCAAAAATAGAACCCATGGCAATGAGGTTCAGAGCAAGGGTCAACTGGCTTGAACTCATTGGATTTGCACAGTGTGGCTAAAGATAGCAGTGTAGAAATTCAGATTTGGGCTAGGGCTCTGAGACCCTGCCTCACTTCACCACCAGTTTCAGAGCCCAGGCTGCAGCACAAGACCAGCCATACATACACTGCCATTTCTAACCCTGCAGCATGAGCCTGAATCAGTTGACCCCGGTTTCGCCCCCCCCCCCCCCCGCGCCCCCTCCCCCCCCCCCCGCCGGGGCGGTGTATTATGTCAAGTACTGAGCATTAATGAGCTTTTTATTTATTATTCTCAGTAGATAGGCCAGGAAGTGAACGGAAGGGCATCAGTAGGAGTATTGCCAGCAGATCGAGGGATGTGATAATTCCCCTCTATTTGACACTGGTCAGGCCGCATCTGGAATACTGTGTCCAGTTTTGGGCTCCCCACTACAGAAAGTTTGTGGACAAATTAGAAAGAGTCCAGCAGAGGGCAACAAAAATGAGTAGGGGGCTGGGGCACATGACTTATGAGGAGAGACTGAAGGAACTAGGCTTGTTTAGTCTACAGAAGAGAAGACTGAGGGGAGATTTGATAGCAACCTTCAACTACTTGAAGGGGTGCTCCAAAGAGGAGGGAGCTAGGCTGCTCTTGATGGTAACAGAGGACAGAACAAGGAGCAATGGTTTCAAATTACAGCTGGGGAGGTCAAGGTTGGATATTAGGAAAAACTTTCTCACTAGGAGGGTGGTGAAGCATTGGAATGGGTTACCTAAGGAGGTGGTAGAATCTCCATCTTTGGAGATTTTTAAGGCCTGGTTAGACAAAACCCTGGCTGGGGTGATTTAGTGGGAGTGGTCCTGCTTTTTAGCAGGGGGTTGGACTAGATGACCTCGTGAAGTCCCTTCCATCTCTATTATTCTATGACTCCTTTATTCTTGAAGCGGTCTCAGAAGGTTACCCTTGAGAGGCATTTGGGGAGGGGTGTGGGTGGAAGAGAGCATGAAGGCAGCTTGCACAGCTACACATGCTGTGCCTTTTCTGTAGCTTAAATAAAAGGAATTCTCTCTCTAGGGCTAACAGTCTGGCACCTGTTATCAGCACTTAGTATATTTGCAACAAATTCAGTTAAGAAAAGAATGACTATGAGAATGCAAGATACAAATCACTTGTCCCCCTGCCTTCTGGATATTAGTTATTGGCAGAAGAAAATGTAGGAGTAGCAATAACTTTAGCCCAGACTGAGCTCCCAGGCCACAAATACTCTCTGTCCTCAGGCTAAAAACATTCTAGTTCTGAACTAAGGTCCAGTGCTGGCAGGAGGGGATTCACTGAGCTGCTATGTCCTCTTCATTAGAAGATAACGCTTTCAAATCACTCATTTTCTGTAACACTTGGTGCAATTAAATTCTGTCTTGTACCCCGAAATGGCTGAAACTCCCTGATAAGATTGAAAGTAACATCCATCCCAGCTGCTCTCTGAATTCACCTACAGTCGCAATTGTTCCTGGGAAATGCGGGCAGCCGGCAAGTCTTAAAAAGAGTCCTGGGCTTGCTGTGTAATCATGTTTCAATCAGCTTTATAGAATCGTGAAATTGATTGTCCCCTGACGTTTCATACACTTTGGAGCAGATACAGTACTAGGCTAGTTAATTCCCTGTTTGGCTCCAAGCACACACAATAAAAGAGCTTTCTGCTTTCCCTCCCACTGTCGCGAACCAAGAAGGAAGGGAACTCAAATCACCTTGAAATTACAATTTGGGAATCTAGCAGCAGCAACCAACTCTACGCTGTCGTCCTAATCATCCAGCGAAAGTCACAGTGATTGAGGTGAAATGGGTGCCCAGCCTGCCGATGTGTCAGGGAGTGTGGATGAATAATGGAAACGATGAGCAGCTAACCAAGAGACAAACAATGGTAAGGTTTGCCAAGAGAGAGAGGCAGCCCAAATGTCTGGTGATAGTGACCTGTCCTGGGGAACGCCTATGTTTGATTTCCATTTTTGCCTTCTAATTGGGAAACAACTGGCAGTGCTGTGGAGACAGAGTATGTAGGAAGATGGATATTGCTCAATAGGAACCTCTGAAATGGAGTTTATTTGCACATGGAAATGCAGCCCACTGCCTCAGTTGTCTTCATTTTCTACGTAGTTCAGCCTTCCAGCCAAACCAAAAACTTCACCCCATCTGAGAGAAACAAAGTCCAAAATAAACTCACCAACAATAATTTCAACATCTGTTCTTCATGTGCATTTTTTGTCTCTCTACTCAGGTCTTTTATGAAATTCAAACTCTTCCACCCACAGCTCCCAAATGTTTCTGTTCTGGGACACAGTTTAGTCTGAAGTCTTTCTCCTTTAGTGTAACTTCCATCCAACTTTCTGCTGTCTCTTAAGATCACTATCTTCTTTCAAGGGTTCGGTCTTCTCCCTCTTCCAAAGTCTGACATCAGTGCCCCTCAATGGTCCCCTAAATCCAATGGTGAGATCCAACCTTCTCTCTTTCATGAGTTCTAGCTCAGGCGCCCTGAACATAATCTGTCTGTTCCAACCACCAATGATCCTTGCTTCACTTCCACTGCAATACTTCATACATTTTGCCATCTCTTTGAAAAGCTCCAGGAAACCTTTTAACAGCCACCCAGGCACCTCTTTTAGGCTTTCTCAGCAGGGAGAATCACCACAGTTCGTGTTCGGTGTCTGGTCAAAACAGAGTATGGGTTCAAGATTTGGCTAGTTGCTTTTAGAGGTTGTCTGTATACTCTAGTTTTTATGAAATCCAGACTCTCCTTACATCAAGGTGTATTGCACAATTCGATGGATTCTGTAGAACACTTAAAATACCCCTATCTCTTTGTCCTATAATCAATAAACAGGGGAAGCCTGACCGCAACAATCATTACTGTTGCTTGGTATTCTCCAAGCCATGTAGGAATGCACACTTTGGCAGGATATTAAAGCCCCTTTTCTGATTCCAAAGGGGTAGCCGTGTTAGTCTATTGTAGAAACTATTGTAGAAAGACAACAGAGTCCTGTGGCACTTTAGTCTTTAAAAGTGCCACAGGACTCTGTTGTCTTTCTACAATACCTTTTCTGATTGTGTAGGAGTGTGTGCATTAAATCGCCTAATATAATATAGGTCCAAATGACATCAGGTATTATGCCATAAGGTACTAATGTTCTCCAACTTGCATTACTGCCCAAACAGCATATTCTTTTGATCCCTGAGAAAAAAACTTCATAAGTAGCAGTAATTTTCCAGTGGGAGTCTCTTTTCTGCCAACCAGTGACCAGGTGCTCTGAACAGGGTTAGTGAATTTCCTTCTTCCATAGAAATCACACAGCCTATGTGCCATGCACACCTTTTTCATGGCTGGAATGCTACTGGACATAGGCAACAGAGCATTTTAATATAGTTCTTCACTTGGAGAAATCTCCAAGAACTGTGTGGCACTAGAATGAGTTAGATTTTGGGGGAGGAAAACAATATGAACACAGCTAATGTTTGATGCTTTTCTCCCAAATTTTGCTTTTTATGCCTAGGTGCTTATTTCTCTTTTAGTTAAAAAGGAAACCTTTCTTTCTCCAAGCTGGTTAATTTTATTTACCTTGATGCTAATCTAAATCTGACATACATTTTAGGAGAATCCCACTTTTCAAACTGTCACAATCCTGTATAAAGTCCTTCGAGTTTCTGAAAATATATGGCTACCATTATTAACCCATTCATCTTTTAAGTGAGAGACCATGGTGACATGTACGTACTGCACAAATTACCCAGGCAGCCTTTTGCGTCCTAACCCGTCTATCATTCATGCTTTGCATAATGTGGGTGAGGCTCACCACGTCCTTACTAAGCAAACATGTTGCTTGCTACATCCAGCATGATCCTTTTCCTTGATAACGTAATCATCAGATATACATCTACTTTGCACAAATTAACTTTGCACAAATCCTTGCTCTTTCCCAATCTCTATGTACAGTACATCAGATTTCCAGCTAAATAAAGCTTTTGACTAGAGCAGTGGTTCCCAAACTGGGGGTGTGAGGAAAATCCAAAAGGAGTGTGAGGTTGTGAAATTTTCATAGTGAATTTTTTTGTGTGTAGCAAGAAAACCTATTTGTGGTTATTTTAAATTGTGCAATTATGAATTGAATTTTTGTTAAAGAGAGGTTGAATAATGGTAAAGGAGAGGTGGGGAGGCGTGAGGGTTTCTCAAAAATCAGAAAGGAGGCGTGATGCTGAAAAGTTTGGGAGCCTCTGGACTAGAGCAAGAGGCAAGAGGCAACTGCTTCACACAGCTAATGTGCAATGTTCTAACAGCTTCGGCTTGGTCCAGAGTAATGAGACATAGCCCTGGGCTATAAATCAAACTGACTTGGGAACTGTGGGAACTCATTCTGCTTCGCTTCAGGCAAAGGTCTGCTTTGCTGTTAGCCAAGCTTCTTAGACTCCCAACTTCCTCTGTGGTGGTAATCAAGCATCAAGAAAGCTGCTTATGAAAGAGTTTTGAGGAAGTCTCTGGTTGCCTGCAACTATTTTAACTTCAATAATCCCAGCAGCAATGTGCTCGCGGCAGCAGGGAAGGTGAATCTATTCTTAGCTGCTTTGAGAGATTTTATACCAAGAAAGGAAGGCAGTATAGATCTTTGCAAAAGCCTGTGTAGACGAAGAGAAATCCCCTACAGGTAAAAGTGGGCTGCTAATAGTCTTCAAATGAAGAAGTTGTATTGATATGCAGTGATCTCGGTGTTTGCTTTTGTTACTCTGTGCTCTTTGGTAGAAAAGGAGGGATGATGGGCTAACGATGTGAAAACATTTGAAATGTCTAATAGGGGAAGCATGATATTGATGCTTTTTTAAAACATAAAGTCTGAGATAAAGGGAACCCTCAGAGAAGTCACTCTGCCTAACAAACAACAGAGAGATATGCTGTTATTCTCACTGCCCTTCCCGTGTCATGTACATTGGCGTTTTAGAAGCTCTGCTCCACACTGAAGGCACCTCTGCGGGTCTCCAAGGCAAGACTATTTACTGAGGTTTAATCTACAATTCTGTCAAGACCAAGTATCTCTGAATACCTTCCTTGATACCATACTTGGGGTGCCTGATCCTCTGTCTATGACTGGCCATCTGACTCTGTGATAGAAAGAGAAATATTTCTTTCATGTCAGTGAGTGATTCTGAACTGTATTGGAGTCAAACATATATTTGCAGTTGCATGTGTTACAGTCCCTGGATAGGCTCCTCTTCTGAGACCCTGTTCCAATCCCTCAAGCGCACCCCTGTCAAGTGGTAAAATGTGCCTCCACAACTCCCTGGGGTGGGATCCTGTGATCCAGCTGCCCTCTAAGTGGGTCTCCAGTTTACTGAGCCGTTGAACAGGGCTTGGACCCTGCCTAAGTTCTCTGCAGTCAATAATAATATGCAGTGACACAGAAGCAGTTTCTCCACAACACAGTGTGGCTTATTTTTTTCCAAATGGTACACAGTACTTACAGAAGTAGGTTTAAAAATAACAGTGAGCTCTATACACACATTACCTTTCCTGCGCTTGACATTCCCCTCAAGCCCCAAGGTAGAGACATGACTTAACCATGGTGTCCCCTGTTCTCCCTGGGCACCAATTCACAACTAGCTAGCTGCAGAACCTGGCTGTAAAATCACTGCATGATTCTGTGTCCATCTCAGCTTCCAGCTGAGCTGACCATTTTACCCCTCTCTGTTTGCCTGGGTGCCTTTTAAACTTCTCAAGGTCTTTTGATTTCATCCCCATGCTTAGAAAGAGAAAAACTTCCTGGTTTGGATGGTCCCAGCCATGCAGGTTCTTCCCCCAGCTGATGGTCCAGCCACTGATGTCTTGACCCCTTGGTTTTCCTGTTTGATTTTGTATTGCTGTCAGAATGAATTCATAGAGTTATATCAAAGGAGGTTATAAAGGGAGTTGACCCATAAACCTGGCATATCCTCTAGCCCTTTAGGGGGAAATGCCCACTG
This sequence comes from Pelusios castaneus, assembly GCA_007922175.1. Taxonomy (NCBI): domain Eukaryota; kingdom Metazoa; phylum Chordata; order Testudines; family Pelomedusidae; genus Pelusios; species Pelusios castaneus. The sequence continues at coordinate 7,218,925 of ML685852.1, read as the reverse complement.
ATGGTAGTAACTGTGCTGATCTATAGTAATTTTACAGTTTGGTCAAACAGTATGTGTGAAGGTGCCCGTGCATTAGTATGAATGTGTGTGTGAGCATTTATTTTCCTCTTATTCTGTAAGTTCCCCATCTTCAAAGTGTCTGACGAAGTGGGATTTTTCTCCCATGGAAGCTCATGTGATAAATAAATGTGTTAGTCTTTAAAAGTGCCACCAGACTCCTTGTTTGTGTGTGAGAGAATGTGTTTCTATAAGGTCATTGATTGTGCATCTGTGTTAGCTGAGTTGTTAACTGAAGAAATCCCTTCTATGAAATGCCAGATGAGCCACCATATTGAAAGTTTCTCAGTGTTGATGAACGCTTCTACATAAATGTCACTATTGCTTATAGGCTCGGGGGTGAATTTAATCCATTTGTAATGTGACAGAGTCAGATCTGAGGGCTATAGGAGGGTGAGTAGGCAGGACCATCCGTAGGGGGGAGCGGGGCCCAGGGCCAATTGGCCTAGGCGGGGCCCACACCCCCCAATGCTGGTGGGGAGTGCGGGGGGCAGCCTGCTCTGTCCCCCAGGGATCCCGGTCGCCCTCCCAGGGAGCCAGCCCCGGAAAAGCCGTGGCCACCCTTCAGGCAGTGGGGAGCCGTGGCTGAGGAGCTGAGGCCAAGGCGGGGAACCACAGCCGTGGGGAGTGGAGGCTGCGGCCCGGGGCCCTGGAAGGCAGGGAGTCAAGGCTGTGGCCCAGGGTGGCGGCCAGCCAAGGGCAGGGAGTCAGAGACACGGCCCTGGGCGGCGGGGAGCCATCCCCAGCCAAGGCTGCCGCCGCCTCAACCACAGCCAGGATCCCAGGTGGCTGCGGCTGGCCCAGAGCCTGGGACTCATGCACCTGCCCTGCCCCTGGGCCTGCTTGCTCCGCCCTGGGGGCAGGAGCAGGGCCGGCCTAGGGGCCAAGGGAAGTGCTCCTGGCCCGCCCAAAGGCAGCAGGGAGCAGGGGGAAGTGCGGTCTTGGGGGACTGCGGCGTGGGCCCCACACTGCCCCGCTGGGAGCGGGACAGCTTGGGGCCCGTGTTACTGCGGGGCCAGGGACGATTGCCCCATTCACCTCCCCCCCTTCTCCCCTACAAGGATGGCCCTGGCTGTAGGGTAGATATGTTAGCCCCAGACTTAGCAAAGCCCTGTTCCCAGGGTAGTTGGGGCAGGGCTGCTTTGAGCCAATTAAGGCACCTGACTCCAATTAAGGCACCTGGAGTCATTTGGAGCACCTGACTCTAATTAATGGGTAGAAGATAAAAAGCACCTGTTGCAGTGAGGGAGTTTGGGTGTGTTGTTTGGAGGTGAAGGTAGGAGCAGAATTTGGTGCGTGGAGGAGAACAGAATGAAGAAGAGTGGAGGAAAGCTGACCAGTAGCTTTTACTGACTGCACCTAGGAGGTACAGGCAGTGAGAGCAAGTTTGCTCAGATGGGCCTTAGGGTCCCAGGTCCAGTAGCCTGTGGGGCGGAGAGCCCAGCCCCAAGGTAGGAGGAACTGAAGATCCATAGCGCTGGGGGATTGAAAGCGGGAGAACTGTGCCTCAGCTGGCTGCCCTTACATGAAGTGCAGGACGCATGGGGACTGAGAGGGCTCAGTTGCCATAGTAACTTTTGGTGAGGAACCACCCTGGGCTATGCAACTGACTCATAAAATGGTTAACATCAGACACCCCTTATTGAAATGCTATCTATGAACACTGGTGTTTTTCCTTACTCTGCAACAGAGGAATGTTACCCTGAAAATAAGGGAGAAGAAATAGTATAAAAGAGTTGGGCAACTAATAGCTCCAAGTCTATGTTTGTGCCATTAATGAGGAGAGTGAAGAAGCATAGAAGATCACTGTGCCTGTGTCTGTCTTTAGATAGCTTGGGAAGTCCAATCTGTGTTGTTTTTAGGGCTCAATATCTGGGGAGGACATGAATTGGTCTATGAGGAGGTCACTTTCCTAGGCATCCTTTTCCCTTCTCCTCAGGAATTATGCATTTCAGCCAATGTAATAAATGGCTGCTGCTTCCCTCCCCTTCCCGCCCTCCCCATGTTTAACATTGTATCATACTCTGAGTTTATTGCTTATAAATATTTTGGATTATAAAATGTACTCCTTTTAAATATTGCCAACAGCTAAACACACTGCAATCTGGCACAGCCATTCTGCCTCTGTTGCCCTCAGAGAGCTGTCATTTTGTTGTAGAAGGTAACAGCTGATGTTACAGAGCTTTTCTGTAAGGTGGCAGTTGTTTCTCCGCCCCTTGCCACCAAAGCAGACATGCCCCTGGATTAAAGTTTAAGTGAAGACATGTTGCCTTCTGTTCAACAGCATTTCCTCTTCACGCTCGAGTCCCTGGAGTGCATTGTGTATTTACTGTGAGGGATTCCTCTAATATCCAATAACTATCTTCTGCTTTGAAATGGAGCTTACATTGCTGCCAAGAAGTCTCAAAGTTAGTAAACCAGTGACGTGTTCCTGATGGAAAAAAAGAGAGAAGACCCATGAGATGACGAACCAATTTCAAGAGATTTGTAGAGTCAATTGGATTCACAAACGTCTTGAATATCGGTGAACTTGAAATTCTGCTCAAAATTCTGCTCTTTATGAGATTTCTGAGACTATATGGCTCCATTCAAATTAGATGTATTGTAGGAACAATGTTTACCATGGTATTTTTGTTACGTACTGCTTTTGCGCTAGAACTAACTAAGGGAAAAACATGTGGGGCATAGGCAAAAACTCATGTTCACCAAAATATTTTCAGTAAAGGTGCATAGGGAAACAGCGGTCCGGTAGTAAGGGTGCTAATCTGGAATGTGGGTTCAATTCCATACTCTGCCTCAAATGTCCTGTGTAACCTCAGGCAAGTCACTTAATCTTTCTGTGCTTTAGTTCCCTATCTGTTAAATGGGATTAATAGCACTTTTCTACCCTACAAGGATGTTATGATGATAAACTCATTAAAGATGGTAAGATACTCAAATACTATGACAAATAAAGAGTTTGGTGGCATTTTTAAAGACTAAGACACTTATTTATCACATGAGCTTTCATGGGAGAAAATCCTCCTTTGTCAGACGCTTGACAAAGTGGGATTTTCTCCCACGAAATCTCATGTGATAAATACATTTCTTAGTCTTTAAAAGTGCCACCAGACTCCTTGTTTGTCTTGAAGGACTAGACTAACAGGGCTACCCCTTTGGAACTTATCAAATACTATGATAATGGGGCTGTATAAATAACCAAGAGATACTTGGTGTGACGGAGTGAGGAGACTCTTGGAATTATCTCGGGATGTCATGGGTTATTGCAAGAACCACTGGAGGGTGGATGGGCTTTTAGGTAGACCTTAGCTGGACCACCTCCCTTCCCTACTAATCACACAGGTTGTGACCGGTTGAGACCAAGAGCGGTGTTTCCCTAGCCCAGGAAAAGGACAAAGGACTAGAGAAGGGGTCTAAGGTGAACAAGAGAGAGAAGGGCAGTGCTTTGACCAGGATCTAAGGGAAAGGACCCCCAGAACATAGCCCTGCTCCTCTTGGGGGTCTGGAGTGGTAACATCTAGTGAGTCTGCTAGCGAACCTTCCATGCTGTGAACCTGAGTGCTAATAAACCTTTCTGACTTTCACGCCAGCTGAGAGTCACTTCTGACTGGATGGTGGCATGTGGGGTCTTTGACCCATGGAGGAACTCCCTGGGACCCTTCTGGGGAGGAGGACTCCGACAGGGGAGTTCTAGGCAGAACAGGGGTCAGACCTTCTGAAGCTGGAGTTGGGAGCTGGCTGCATGGTAGTGTGGAGACCTGTGCTGGACTGGGGCAGACTTCACCACAACAGAGTCCTGATCAGTGGGGACTAGAGGGGACCCAAGCATGATTCTGGAGGAGCTCCATCACACTTGGGCATAAGTTTTGGTTGGCTTTTAATTTAAATGAAAAATCTGTTTTCCTCATTTCACGACTTCATTACTAATTTCCTGCTATGGACACCGTATAGTGTTCTCTCTTTAGCATTAACACTCCAATAGAGTGCAGGACTGAAGGGGTGTTAACTGGCCGCTTACATTGAATGGTCCCCTGATTCACATGTTAACTATGTATGCTAAACAATCTTTTCCACTTTAGCTTTGATATTCTGAATACATGTCCCAGATCGAAGGAAGAGTACTGGGTAAGCACCAATGCTTTTGGGTAAGTCTATAGTGACGGTGACAAAATCGCTGCCGTCAGTGCAATCTTCCGGGTTCGATTGAGCCATCTGTGTAGACATGCTCAATTAAACATGGAACAGGAGCTGTAACACCAGCTCTGTAACCATAGTTACACTACGCCCACCGGACACTATTTCCGGTCAGCTTAGTGTAAAGTATAGGGAGCAGTTAAGATGTCGGCAGGAGATACACAAGGTATTTTATGTACCTTACATATCTCCAGTCGACTGCTGCAGAAAAGCGACTAGGGCTTTCTCTCTCTCCGACAGAATTTGATCTGATAAAATATTTTGCCTCATCCACCTTGTCTTTCTAATATCTTGGCACCGGCACAGCTACAACATTGCATATAACACTCCGTTGGCACTTTTGATACTTCACTTAACACAGAGCGCTGCATCTGAGGTGCATCTTATCTCAAGCCCTGATTATATTCAGCAACTGTCAGGTCATTGATCTGTGTTGATACTTGTAGCATGATCAAAAATGATTGGGAGTGAAAAGAAGTGTAGAAGAGAAACATAGATTGAGCGTACAGCCTACGGAGACCTAAACTAAGCAGTAGAGATGGGAGAAATGTTTTAGATGAATAGTAAATTTGCCCCCAAATGCATTTTTTGGGCATCAAAACTATTTATGAATTCAGGTCTTTAGCAAATAGTTTTGGCCAAAAAATAAAATAAAAACAAACAAACAGAGAAAACATTTCAGAAATAATAGAACAGATTGTTTAGAGAATGCTGAAATGAGCTATTTTGACATTTCATTTCAAATCAACTTTTCATTTCAGAAATGTCATTTTGAAGCGACCTGAACTAAGTTTTTTCAGTTTTTCGGTTCAGCCACCAAACCAAAGAATCAATTATTTGCTCAGCTCTACTAAGCAGGTTATTTTTGTGAGAGTGGAAAGAGCACTCACTTTCCAGATTTTCTCTACTTTTTTTTTTCCAGTGTAGGTCATACAAACATAAGAAGCCAAAAAAAAATCATGGCAGATTGTTGTTTTATGCTTTGGCACTCAGATTCCCTTTTCTCTCCTGCTCCTTCCACTTTGTTCCATTCTTTTACCTTTAAGGAATTGGATTGAAATTCTGGTTTTGATCATAACTGAGACCAAATGAATTGTTCAGTCTAGTTCTGTCATGGACACTTTTCCATGTCACACTAACCACTATGCAATTTGGTACCCCAAGCTTGGGAGAGGACTGGAATGCGACACAACAGGATTAAGGTCCATAGGCAGGGTAGAGGTGAGGCCATGGAACAAGGGGAAGAGTTGACTAGCTCCTACCTGCTCTTTGTCTGACATTGTCAAGTATGTTCTTTCTCTTACTTCTAAAAGCATAAGGGAAATCTCCAAACTTGGAAAGGAGGAGAAGAAAAAAGCTTCATATCCTCCACTAAGAAAAGTTGGAGGGATTGTGAATATATGCCACGTTTTCTGGGAAGCTAGGCGTGCAGCCAGATTGATGTTATAGGAAGCGGGATATTAGATTCCAGCAGTGTGCGACTCCAGGCAAACTGTTTACACAAGGGTATTAGAGAGACTCAAGTGTGTTGCTGTTGGAAGTCATCTGAAAGCAGATTGTGGTTGAGCTCAGGAAAACTGAAAACTGACTCCACTTTCTGACTCTAACAGGCTCCAAATACCTGGCTTTGCAAAGCTCTGGGCATGGATGATAGATAGTCCAAGGTAGGCCACACTTGGCAGCATTGTGTGATAAAATCCATCTATAATGAATGAACATGAACTGAAAAGTCTGGTGTGACTGTGGAAAAATGAGTGTGTAAAAATAGCACCTTCATACACAGTAGATCAGCTCCCAAAGTAGAGGCATTTCACCTACTTCCTATAGATATTGGAGGCAAAAAACATATCTTGTTAGCTCTGCAGAGCCAACACATAATAGAATTTAGCTACCTTTCTCCTTGATACCGTGTGCACCCTCAACTATTTGCTATGTATCAATCATTTCTGTCTGGGGAACTTCATTGAAATGAATGGTTCCTGCACAGGAACACTCAGAGCAGGATTTAGCCTCCAGAACAATTATTGATAGAAGAGAAGAAATTCAGAACCCAGGATAAGTTTGTAAGGCTGGCTGTTTGGAGGGCAAAAGAAAACCCTTTACTAACTTCTGTGGCGCTGTGGCCATTTACAACAATTGAGTATCTGGCCCATCCTTTTACTTACCAGTTGTAAAACAATATTATGGAAACTTCATATAGAAATTCTCAAGCCACTAAATATGAAACCATAAAATACCATTTATTTATTTTTTTTCATTTTTACAATTGTTTATTGGAGTAGAACCATGCTTCAGTCAGAAGGAAGCAAAAGTGCTTTGAATCTTTTAAAAATAGTAAGAATAAATAGAAAGTTGGTTCAGTAATTGAACTACCCAGCAGGTGTGTTTAACCATGCCACTCCTTATGAGAAATGTCCTCCTGACTGACATTTCCTTCTGGTTGCTTACATTATTCCCCCAAAACATTATAACTGCAATCAAACACAATTTCAGGTGGGGGAAAAAAACAGTATAAATGTTTATTCCAGTTCTGATTTGTTTGTACAATGAGTTGTATCCTTTAACAAAGGGATATCTTTTCTTTCTGCCATTTGATCAATGGGATTTTTACCTATTAACAGAAATGTGGGATTTTGTTCTCAATTCTGGAGGCCTGCTGTCAAGCATTATTGAGCTATCCTCCCAACCCTGCAGCAATTCAGTTCTTCATTATATCTAAATCTTCTGGAGCCTCATTGATTACAATTTCCTTGCAATTTGGGAATGTAAATTATTACCTGGCTTTGCTGTCTGTTGTGCTAATTTGCCATTAGCGAGATTCTTAATCTTTGGCATTTCAGGCTGTTATCCTAGTCGATTCAGTGGAGTTGTATCATAGGCATATTTTGTTCATTATAAATTATATTGGACCCTATATTCTGAGATGTTGTCCATACAAGGTATTCCTTTTTTTTTTTTTAAAACAATTTTTCAAAAAATGGCCTTACCTTTGTGCTTGAGTGCGCTTCTAGTGTGAACAGTTATATGCACAGGTGATGGAATGTATACAGGCAAGTCCCTTAAATTCTGTCTCCTACTCAAAGAAAAAAGTGTTTCTGTGAACCACGCATGACTGTTAAAACGTATGTGCACACAAATGAAAGCCAGCTTTTGAAAATTCGGCCAATTGAGAGCAGTAAGTTGTCTGGAGATTTGTCTGATGTTACATGAGAAGTAATTAGTGCCTGAATGCTCACAGGGATAGGTCTCAGATGTAATTTTGCTGGGTGAGGAGAGCTAGAAAAATACCTCACTGCCATTCCTTTTATCATTATTACTCAGCCCATCATTCTGTTTGGATCAAATCTGCTGAAAAGCAAAAAGCCCATGTAGATGTCTGTTGAAGATCTCTCTCTCATAAATAATTTTAGAAATAGTATCACTTGAATGGCTAAGGAATGCCAACTTTAACAATAGCTTGGGACAGCAGAACAGTACTGGCAGGTTTGAATGAATGAGAGTAAGAACAAACGGTGAGCTTCCTTGTCACAGTGTCTAGTGTGAGTCACAACTGTGAGTGCCACGGTCAGGTCAGACAGTCAAAACTGGGCAGACACTCGCAATCTGGTGGCATATTTCATAGTTGGATTTAACCAACTGGAGCACTATACTAGTGCCACATCAAGCCACAGACAGTCCCCTCAGGAGCACCAGTCTCTTTTAACACCCATACAAATGGCGCTTTTGTGATGAAAAGTTATTAAAACCAAAACTCACCCCACATTAGGTTCTTGTAGCCCCACAGGTCCAATCACTTACCCCAGGTCAAAGTATACCCTAGATCTCAGTGAAGAGAGCACTATCAGCCAATTCCATTAGTGAACTAACTAAAGATTCATCATCTAAGAAAAATAAATGAGTTATTTGGTGGTTAAAGCAGGTAAAATACATTACTGATGAATTAGAGAAAAATATCTGCTCATTTTCTATAAGTCTCTCTGAGTTGCCCAAAGAGACTTGGGGACCTCAGTCCTCTTGTTGGAAATTTCCCTTGTTAAGAGTTCGTTAGTTCAGAGATGGGATAGGAAAGAGATGGTCAGGGACCTTTGTTCTCACCTTTCATACCTTGACCCCTTTTTGCTGGAAAAATCCTTACGGTCTCATGGCATCAAGTAATTTGTACAGGAGCTTAGTCAACAGTCCTACATATGAAATGCAAATTCTTGCTTGTTCCTCCTGCATACATGCTATCTGAGGTGTTTTTGGTAATGACCTGCAGATGCTCTTCTTTACAGTTCCTTTGTCATTCTTGAAGGGCTAACGTGTGGGCATTTCTCAAATTCTCAACATATTTCTCTTATAAACATGTATCAAAATTTCATAACTTCATACACAATGTCAGTATGCCACATTTTAATGGCATAATATACAGCGTATTGTAACTTTTTCAGTGATACCCCAGAAGGCATACTTTGTAAAAGATTTATTAATTTTTTTTTGTGAAAGTGTTGGCCATATTTGTATAGACAGTCCCCTTCCCCTTTATAGAGCATCACACTCTTGGAATGTCTGGAAAGAGGAGGAAGGGGGAAGCAAGATTATTGTCCTCTGGGCTAGAGTTAACTTGCACTACTTGTACAGGAAGTGTCGTCTAATACCCACAGACTGCTTCCATGTTCCAGTGACTGCAGCTGTAAAGAAGACAGCACTGAAAGGACAGGAAATTTTTGGCTAGAAAATATTGGCATCCCAGAATGAGGGGGTACATGAGTGACCTAAAACCTTTCTGAAGGTAATCTGTCTCTGGCACAGTGAGCATTGTCTGGTTCTATTGCCTGCGTCCATGAGCAGTAGTCTTTGAGAGAACACCAAACCCGAAAGATCTACAACGGTAAAGAAAAGGCTTTATCATTTCATGCCTATAGCTGTCGTCAGTAGCGTTGAGTATGTGGGAAATACCAGTACTTTTTATGTCTCAGATGCAAACCAGAAACCACTCAGTGACAGCCATGACACTTAAGTCATTCCTCTAGCCCAGGGGTCTCAAACATATGTGGCCTGTGGAGTTACTTCCTGCAGCCTGCAATGACACCTGGAATTTGTAAATAATTATAATGTAAAATATTAAGTGTGTTTATTTGCTTACTTTTTGTCTTTCTGATGATACTGCCATCTTGACTTTTAATAGCATACTATTTTATATTACTCCTTTTTTTTTCTTTTTTCTTTTTTTATTATACTTTTGTATCATTGTATAAAAAGGTTTCAGTGACAAGGCCCTCGGGTCAATATCCCAGTCCTTGTGTGGCCCTCATGATGATTTGAGTTTGAGATCCCCCAGTGCTAAGAATTCTGAGACAAATGAAGGCCCTCCTACTACTTCCTGGGTTTTCCCATTAGCTACAGGGGCAGCTAGCCAGGAGAATCTCATGGTACACTGAATAGCAAAATATGCTTGCTTTTATTGCCCAAGAAGTGTGCTACAGCTGAAAAGTAGGGTCAGGTTTTGCCACTAATTCTAAAAGTCTAGAGCAGAATGACACCTCTTGGGTTATGTTTACAACTCTAAGCTAGTAATGTGATCCCCATGCTCATGTATCCATACTCAAACTAACTCTCAACAAGCTAGTATGAGTATAAATAGCAGTACAGCTGTGATAGCATGGGAGTGGCAGCGGAGCCAGAACACATATGTGAGCTAGCACACATACATGTACCTGAGCAGGGAGATCAGACCTCGAGTAGCTCATAAGATAGACATATCCAGAGTGAATAACAGTTATAGACTCATAAACTCTAAGGTCAGAAGGGACCAGTACGATCATCTAGTCTGACCTCCTGCAAAATGCAGGCCTCAAGACCTCACCCACCCACTCCTGCAATAGGCCACCAACCTAGGACTGAGTTATTTACCTCCTTAAATCATGATTTGAGGACTTTAAGATACAGAGAATTCACCGGTAGGTGAACCATGCCCTGTGCTGCAGAGGAAGGCGAAAAACCCCCAGAGCCCAGGCCAATCAGCCCTGGGGGAAAATTCCTTCCCAACCCCAAATATGGTGATCAGTTAAACCCTGAGCATGTGGGCAAGACTCAACAGCCAGTTACCCAAGAAACAATTCTCTGTAATAACTCAGAACCCACCCCATGTACTCTCCCTTCTTAGGCTACTTGTAAATCCACCACACATAGCCAAATATCAGTCAATTTCCAAAATAGGCTAATCATACCATCCCCTCCATAAATTTATCAAGCTCAGATTTTAAAGCAGTTATGGTTTTTGCCTCCACAACTCCCCTTGGAAGGTTATTCCAGAACTTTACACCTCTAATGGTTAGAAACCTGCATCTAATTTCAAGCCTAAATTTCTTGATGGACAGTTTATAACCATTTGTTCTGGTGTCCACATTGGTGCTGTACTCAAATAATTCCTCTCCCTCCCTGATGTTATTCCCTGTGATGTATTTATAGAGAACAATCATATCCCCCCTCAGCCTTCTTTTGGTTAAGCTAAACAAGCCAAGCTTCTTGAGTCTCCACTCATAAGGCAGGTTTTCCACTCCACAGACCATCCTTGTAGCCCTTCTCTGCACCTGTTCCAATTTGAATTCATCCTTTTTAAACATGGGGGACCAGAACTGCACACAGTATTCCAGATGGGGTCTCACCAGTGCCTTGTACAGCGGCACTAACACTTCCCTGTCTCTACTTGAAATACCTCTCCTGATACATCCTAGATCCTATGACTCTGTTTAGCTAAACTTACTGGTCAGAATTATATAAAGAAACTATTGTGGGGCAATAATGCTAAATTATTTAAAGTCAATCAAATGGATTGCATCTGATCACATAAGGGTGTATGTATATTTATAAAATGTACATCAAAGCACACTTCAACTGCTGCGTCTTTAGGCAATGTCTTTCGTGCAACTCATGCTTTTTTCCCCAATAAATTACCCTTAATTTGAATCAATAAAAATCTGCCTTTTCCATTATTTTGTGATTACTTTTTTCAGTCCCTCTGTGAATACATAAATCTGTTTCACTTTCAAGCATCCAAGTGATTTTAATAAGAAATAAGGTGAAACTGTAAAACCCAAGTTTGCCACATGCCTTTTCAGCTTGCATACCCGTGGGCAAGTGATTTATTATTGCCATAAGGCCACTGGCCATCCCTGAATAACACTGGTCCATAGCAAAGCAATCTGACATGTAGAGATTTACCCTTGGGGCCATTGTCATGCAGGTTTGTGATTTCATGGGAAAATATACTGTTGTATTGCATTACAAAGCTTGCTAATACTAAGAAGGGTATTGATGGTTTTACATGCATTGGATTCCCAAACTGTATTGGGGCCCATGTGCCTGTGACACATGCCCCCTCCCCAGCAGGCCTCTGGATTTATAAAAAAAAATGTATATTCCTCAATGATATCTCAGAGCTTGGATCTATTTAAATTAGTGGAAAATGGACTGTTTGCCCCAGAAGCACTACAGACAATAATGGTGTGGACACTGCTCTGGTTATCCAGGGATATTTGCCTTATCCTCTGCTTCTCTGGCTAAAGAAGCCATTCATAGCCATTGGACAGAAGGAAGGAACCATTTAAGTACCTTCTAGTGGTTGCAGAATGATGGGAGAAATCCTGCACTTTCTTATAGCAGGATGTTGTGTTGGGCACAATATTTGTGAGTGTTATAGGATGAAACCTTTGCAGTGGGTGGAGGCTGAGTGATTTGAGCAGAGGGCAAGGCAGCCAACACTAAATACAAATCACCAGGGCAAAATTGTCAGAGATGCCTGGGATACTGGAGAATCAGCTACCAGGTGAAGGAGCTGTGACCAATGCATAGCTGGATTCAGTCTGGCTCACTTGTGTTAGTATTATTAAAAATAGTATTTGAATGATAAGAATGGGTTTAGTGTTTAGGCTTTATTAAATGTTTGCCGTGTGCATTAATCTCACTCGTATCTGTGTCCCACAGCGTAGGGTAATATGAGTGGTTGTATTGTAAGCCTCTATGAGTGTATACATCACCAGATGGAAGAGGGTTTGGTTTCCAACAAAAGGTGGTACATCCAGGAAAACATCCAGCAGCAGCAGAATGACTCCTGCGCAGGACCATCCTGGGGGTGGTGAATGGGGTGACTGCCCTGGGCCCCATGGTTACATGGGCCCTGCGCTGTCCAGCTCCCAGCAGGGCAGTGCAGGGCCCACGCTGCGGCTCTCTTCCATGTCCATGTTTCACCCTGCTCACCGCTGCATTAGGCAGTGAGCCGAAGCCTGAAGGCAGTGGGGCGGGGTGGGAGAGCTTTGCCCAACTTCTGGGCCAGCCCTCCCCATCCTCAGGGTGGAGCAGGCAGGCTCAAGGGCAGGGCGGGGCCAGACAGCTGGCCTGCCCCACATGCGATGGTCCCTGGCTGCAGCTGGGGCCGGCCTCTGCCAGCTGCGCGGCCTCGGCTGGGGCCGGTTCCCAGTGGTGTCAGCCTGAGGTCCTCGGCCAGGCCCAGGGCTGGCTCCCCACTGCCGGGGGGCCTCGGGTTCCCAGCCGGGGCCAGCTCCCGGTCCATGGGGGGCGGAGCAGGCCGGCCTGGCCCCCAACGCTCCCGTCCATCATGGGGAAGCGGGGGCCCCACCTAGGCCGATTGGTCCTGGACCCTGCTCCCCACAAAGTACGGCCCTACTACTGCGTAATGGTAAAGATGAAAAAAGATGTTTGTTGTTTTGCCTTCCCTTCCCTGTGAAGATAAGTCATGCAGATGGATTTGTCCCATCCATTCAGTTAGCAAGTTAGAGGACAAGGGAGAATAGGGTTAAAATCCCCAAACAAGAAGGAACTGTTTCTCTATGATGCTTGAAGTCTGGGGGGCAAGGTTTCTAGGCATAAGAAAGAGATCCCCAGCTGAATATCCTAGGTTAGTCCCAAAGGACATATAAAACTTGCTTATTAGGGAAGCTTTGATACCTTTTGAAATTTAAGGTTGTACTTCATATTTGTATCTGCGTTTTCTTGCTTTAACCTTGGGAATAATTCATTTCCTTTTCCTGTTTAATAAATCTTTGTATAGTTTATTATGATATTGGCTACAAGCATTGCTTTTGGTGCAAGATCTAAGGTGAAATTGACCTAGAGTAAGTGGCTGATCCATGAGGACTTGGAATAATGAATATTGCTGTGAATCTTGATCTAAGGGACCAACTACCACAATGATATGGTCATCTGGGTAGCAAGATAGATAGGCATACCAAAGGTACCTGTCTAAACTCCATTTTTAGGCTGTTTATAATGCCGGAGGAGTTTACATTTGAGTATTGGTTGGTAAAATCTAAGTATACCACTCAAGAGTTAATCTGGGAACAGGTGCAGAGAAGGGCTACGAGGGTAATACATGGAGTGGAAAACCTGCCTTATGAGAGGAGACTGGAAGAGCTTGGCTTGTTCAGCCTAACCAAAACAAAGTTGAAGGGAGATACCTCTGAGAGATAAATACCAGGGAGGGAGGGAGGGAGGGAGAGGAATTATTTGAGTTCTGTACCAATGTGGATATAAGAACCTACAGATATAAACTGGCCCTCAGGAAGTCTAGGCTTGAAATTAGAAACAGGGTTCTAACCATCAGGGGAGTGACGTTCTGGACTAGCTGTCCGAGGGAAGCAGTGGGGTCAAAAAACCTAGCTAGCTTCAAAACTGAGCTTGATAAATTTATGGAGGAGATGGCATGATGGGACTGTCTACTCTTGCAATTGACTGATCTTTGACTTCTGGTGATAGACATGCCAGTGGCCTGAGAAGTGATATTAGGTCAGGTGGGTTCTGAGTTTTTATAGAGAATTCTTTCTTAAGTGACTGGCTAGTGAGTTTTGCCCACATGCTCAGGGTTTAACTGATCTCCATATTTGGGATTGGGAAGGAATTTTCCCCCACGGCAGATTGGCAAAACAAAGGCTTGGGTGGTTTTTCACCTTGTGCTGTAGCATGGGGCACAGCTCACTTGCTGATGGATTCTCTGTACCTTAAAGTCTTTAAGCCATGATTTGAGGACTTCAGTAATTCATTCATAGTTTAGAGGTTTATTGCAAGAGTGGATGGGTGAGGTCATGGGGCCTGCACTGTGCAGGAGGTAAGACAAGATGATCATATTGATCCCCTCTGACCTTAGAGTCTTTGGCTATGTCTACACTGGCAAGTTAGTTCGAATTAAGGAGGCTTAATTCGAACTAACTAAAGCCATGGCTACACTAGGCTTTAGTTAATTCGAATTAAGGGCTTCCTCGAATAGGGTATTCAAACTAAGGAGTTAATTCGAACTAACTAATTCAAAGTAACTAATGCTGCCATGTTAATTTGAACTAATTTCTTAGTTTGAATTAACCAGGCATTGAAATGAATGGGGATCGCTAATTTGAACTAAGCAAGTGCTTGCTTAGTTCGAACTAACATTACAGTGTGGCCATGCTAGTTCAAATTAAGCTAATTTGAACTAACTAATTCAAACTAATTTTAGCAAGTGTAGACATAGCCTTTGAGTCTGAGTCTATACTTGTTCTTCTCTGTTCTTGTAATGTGGTTTTAATACCGTTACACCTACCTGAAGATCCATAGGAGGATGATCTCCAAAGAATTCAGTTGAAAGGAGGGATAAGGATCCTTCACTGATGATTACCTGCAAATTCCAAGTTACATGGAGAAAGATAAAGCAAAGGAGATCTACAGTGTCTTGGTGCACATAGTACACTGAATGTGATTTGAGGTTGATGGGGGTGGAAAGTCTTACCCGTAGAGATGAGATTTTTTTTTATTATTTTAAAGAAGCAATTATTAAAATATAATAGAAAACGTATTGTTCCATCTTCTTTCTTTTGAAGTGCCAAAGTCACCAGATGGAATGGAGTGCAGCATTTGTACAGTACCTGGAAATTAGCAAAACAATTGAAGTAAATTAATTTTAATTGATCTGGTTGCAAGCACTGTCATGTGGGCTAAAAATTGGCTGCAGGACCATAAAGATAAAATTTGAGTTGAAAGAGATGTCTCATGAGGCACTGCGGAGAGCAGTTTTAGGTCTGTGCTAGGAAGACAAGATGATAGAGCCTCAAAAAGCATACAGTGTAAGATATACAACATATGTTGGGTAGGCGAGAGGCATACAATCAAAATGTCATTTTTTAATGTATGTGATATACACTCTGGGTCTTATTTCAAAGAAAGAAAGAAAGAAAGAAAGAAAGAAAGAAAGAAAGAAAAACTGACTATACTTAATTTCTCCTTAGCATATAAGATCCTTGCTTAATATCTTGATCTGAAAGAGAGTAAAAAGCAAATGAATTGAATTGTACAAATGATACTCAAGGCCCAGATTACCTCACTCATACTACTGTTCAATAGTCACTTGCTACAATGCCTACTCCCAGTGGCTTCAGTGGGGCTACTGGTGAAGTGAAGGACTGCTCAGTATTCGTACAGATGGCAGAATTCAGCCCTTAGCTGGGAGGTGTCAGAGAGTAGTGAAGGCAACAACCATTAATACAAAGACAGATGAGAAATATTAGGAAGTGAAATTAAAGCTTGCCAAATAGACCTGGCTCTGCAGGACACTGCATCAGTCTAGTTTATATTGCATGTGTGTGTGTATGGAATGAAGACAACCTGCTCTTCATGTATGGATGAAAGAAAGAAAGGCTCTATATACAAAACTCATGAAATATTGTGGACGAAAGCTGTAGATAATCTTTTCTGAAAAATTCAGTACTTTTTACAACATAATACAGTCATCTCTATTCAAATTATGAATCAACTCCAGTATTCATACATTGGGATAGAAAATAGACCATGTTATAGGAAAAATATCCCATCTTGTCTCCAGGGTTTGTCCACACATTGTGACATATGCAGTTGCTTCCACAAGCAAGTCAGCAAACATCCATTTTGAACATTTCACAATGGGTTGTCAGTCACCCAGCTACCTGACTTGTATGCCCAAATGTGTACTGTGCACCTGCAAAATGGTTTTCTTCCACTGTGGGAGGTCATGGGTTGTTGTACTTGAAGAAAACAGGATAGTACCATTCAACCATAGGTGAAAATCACCTTGATTGTGTTCCTATTTCCTGCAGTTTCATTAGAACCCCGTGTTTGTACAACTGCTGGTCCATTTTATGAGGCCACTCACTCTCCTGATTCTAAATTGTCATGACCCTGAATTTAATAACAAGCAGTCTTCTCAATAGGAAGGACAGTCCAATGGGGTCCCCTGTTCCATCCCAGACTTCCTATGTGACCTTGGGAAATAAGTTAACCCTTCAGTTCCCTATCTGTAAAATGGATGTAGTAGCATTTCCCTTCCTCACATGGGTGTTGAGGAAAATCACATTAAAAGTCATGAGGTGTTTAGTTACTGGGGTAAATTGGGGCCAGAGAAGTATCTAAGATAGGTAGAAAGTAGGCAGCTCTCCAAAAGATACAATATAGGAGGCTAGGAAGGAATCCAAAACCAAAAGAAGCCTGCAAGACAGTCACAATATTTCTTAGTTAAAAATACTTCCTGCAGCAAAGGCCATTGTTAGATGTGCAGGAGACAATCCCTGGCTATGCCTACACTTGTTAATTTAGTCGACTTAGCTAAGTCGACTTAAATTCGACTTTAAGTTGACTTTCTTAAGTCAACTTCGCATATCCACACTTAAATTTTAAGTCAACGTTGAGGGGACCCTACAAAATCGTCCTAGAGCGTCACATTGGACGCCTAGGTCTACTTCTAGGGGCTAGGTGGAGCTGGGGCAGGTCCACGGTGGCAGTGGGGGCACCCCTTGCCAAGTGCCAGGGGGCTCAGCCTTTGCCCCATTGTAGCTTGGTACAATAGGGCAAAGGGGGACAAGGACCCTGGCAGGGCATAGGGGCAGGGTGGGCGGGGCTCTGCCCTCCCCCCCCCGTGGGGGGGACATGCCAGGCTGTGGCTGTGCCAGCCACCCTGGCAGGGGGGCAGTGGGGAAGCCCTGGAGGCCCCTAAGTCGACTGAGAGTTGACTTAGGGCTACTCCACGTCTACACTGACTTAAGTCGACTTTCTATAGTCGACTTAAGTAGAAAGTCAACTTAAAATGAGGTTTTAAAAAGTCAACTTAAATTTTCCTTAAGTCGACTTAAGCAGCTGCTTAAGTCGACTTAAGGAAAGTGTAGTGTAGATGCAGAGTAAATTGTCGACTTAAGAAAGCTTAAGTCGACTTAATTTACAAGTGTAGATGCACCCCCTGTATTAGGATATGATTGTTGGGGTTGGGGGGCGGGTTGTTTGAATCAGCTTCAGACCAGCTTTGCTGTATGTTTTCTTTACTGTGAGGTTACTGCAGCTTTACCCTACATGAAGTCTTTAGCTCTCTGGTGGAATATGTCTCATTTCCAGACAGTAAATATCTAGAAATATCTTAGTACGGGTAAGTTTGAAACATTGATTTTTCCAAGAAAGAAAAAGTGTAACTCACTTTATACTCTGCATTCTACTGCCTGGAGCCTGAATGAAAATTCAGTTCAGGGGAATAATCCAGAAGCCTTGTTTTATTTCAGCTAATCAGATTGGGGCAGAGCGCCACAGCACTGTTAGTAGATATAGCACCTACTGTAGCGACTGAAATATCCTAGGCAAGTACAATAAAACAATTATGGCTCAAGAGATAAAGGGCCTGAATCAATGGTGTTGAGCATCTCCAGCTGCCTTTGATGTCAGATGGATTTTTGGGTTCCCAGCAACATTGAAAATTAGACCCATATACATTCTAGAGGAAAACAATAATAGTCACTTTGAATCTTATTTGCCTTCACCTTGTCCCACTAGTCAGGATCGATGGCTCTTGTTCGTAATCTCCAAGTATTCCTGTCAAGTGCATCTTCCATGCTGAATCTGGCCCTTTTCATGTCCACCTTCAGCATCATGAATCATTTTTTTTTTCCTGGATCTTCCTCATAGTCTTTGTCCTGTGATTAATAGATCTTGACCTTTCTGGTGAAT
Source organism: Pelusios castaneus (assembly GCA_007922175.1). NCBI lineage: Eukaryota > Metazoa > Chordata > Testudines > Pelomedusidae > Pelusios > Pelusios castaneus. Next base: position 7,200,691 of record ML685852.1, on the reverse strand, counting down.
GTATCTCAATGTATTTCATCATCTTACATGACCCAGTTATCTCAACTGATATTCCCTCATCTTTTCTATGAGGGGGGCTACCTGCATCATGGCTTTTATAGTTCACTGGATATCCTATCTTACCCAGAGTCCACCCAAGGACTTTGATTTCAGCAGTGTAAAGAAGTTGTTCTTCATTGGTGCAGTAGTTTCTCTTTCTGCATTCCGACTTATACCTCATGGCTGACCTAATCATGGTCTTATACTCCTTGTTCTTTAGCTCACTTGGCATATTTTTATTGCAAAGAATTACATCAACTCCTTCCAAGATCTCTTCATGAGACTCCTAACATCTGCATGCCCATTCCATATAGCCTAGCACCATACTGAGGTGTTTGACCTGTTGAAGACTTTATCTCTATACCATCCAGTTTCACTGGTTTCTCATTGTCCTGTGCAACAAAGCATAGCAAATTTTCTATCTTTTATCACTCACTCATCAGATGTTTTCTTCTAATACAGCCTTCCATCATTCTAGTTTCCTTTCCAGTTTGTATTTGTCTTCATAACACAACGTAGTGGTATTGCCAAAAAATGCTCCAGGGAGACTTTCCTTTAATACCCTTCATCAAGGTATCCATTGCAATTATAAATAGGAATGGACTTAAGACTGATCCTTGATGTAGACCTACCCTCACAGTCAATGGCTCACTATGACTGCTCTTTCTTCTGTTGTGCTCTTCTCACATGTTTCCATGGGTGTCTGAACATACGTCTCTGGCAGATTACATGACTGCAGACGCCATCATTTCAATTCTCTAGGTATTCGGTCATGAGCCTTCTCTAAGTCCCCGAACACTAACTGCAGTACCTCGTGTTTCTCTCTGTAATTCTGCAATATTCAGGCTGCAAATGCTTCATGCATTGATGGCCTTCCGGGCATAAGCTCAAAGTGGCTGTTGTTTAGTTTGCACTAAAGTTCCTCTCAAAGTCTTTGCTTGATAATTTTTTCCAGCCATTTCATTGTGTCATTTATTAACTTGATAGCTTAGTAATTAGTACATTCTTGCACTCCTTTATACTTGAAGATAAAAGACTAGCATGCTCTTCCTCCACTGATTAGGATTTTTTCCAGTAAAGAAAATTAATTTTGAACAAGTCTGTCATCATCACCAGTCCCTCAATTGGTATATAATGTGGTCCCACTGCCTCTCTTTCATCCTCTCTAGTGTTGCCTGTGTCCCCACCCTAATGATAGATCTTGTGGAATTGTTACTTGAGCATACTTGCTTCAATGGTTTCCTTGGATACTCTTCATTGATCAATTTTCCATTAAAAACGGGCATTTGCTAATGATTTCTCTGCCTTCCACAAAGGCTCTCTGTTTTTGTTTCTGACACACTTCACAGCACTGAGGACCTGGGAGCTTTTTTGCCTGATCATGGCTAATCTGTATATTTCCTTTCTACTCTTACTTCTTAAACAATACTGCCCATAAGACTTTCAGTGCCTGACATTTGGCTTCCGCAGTCTCTCTCTTTGCCTTTTTCTTTATCTCAGAACTTTCCACATTTCTTTCTGTTGTTGCTTAAACCATTCCTTCTTGTTCTTCTTTATTGTTGGACCACCACCAAGTGACTTGCCAGGGAATTTTCTTACTTTCATTTGTTCCAAAGGCAGCTTTTGCACTTTCTGTAATATATTTGTATATTTTCCTTCAAGTCTCATTGGTTTTGTCGTTGTCCAACCTCTGTACAACCTCATCCTTAAATCTCCGACTAACTTTGGAAAAAAGTCCATTAGAAGCAATCTCCGTTGCTCTGCAGTCTTCTCTCCTGGAATCACTTTATAGTCTTTTATGCTTTGTACATTTCTTTATGTCAGAAGTAGTCAATGTGGAACTTGTTGGCGCTGCCTTTGTATGTAATTAAATTCTTCTCCCTCTTTACAATGTATATGTAGGCAACAATCAGGGCATGGGCTCTGTCCAACTGTAAGGCATCCTCACCAGCTTCATTTCTGGTTCCAAAATCTCATCCTCCAGGACAAACAAATTCTGCACCTAAGACTTGAAGTGCCTGACATGTCAAAACCCTTGCAATGTTCTTCCACGTGTCCACTGAGATCTGCTCCAATAATCACTCTCCTTGTGATAATCACTAATCATTTGGTCCACTGCTATCTGAAATTTCTCTTTCTCCTCTGTTGTACACCTACCTCTGGCGCGTATCCACATATCATAGTAAATATTTTTGCTCAGTGCTATATTAAGTTTCATTAGCTGGCCACGCTTCCTTTGGAGAGCCACTATCTTATCCAGCCCCATTTCTGCTATGATTATTCCTATCCAATTCATTTTTGCTGGTGAAGCACAGCACATCATTTTTGGCCCTCCTCAAAGTTCATGCCTTTTGACCTCTTCCATTTCGCCCCTTGTATATAGGCAATATGCACTCTCCTTTCCTTCAGCATTTCAGCTGTTTTTCTTTTTTTCCCATTGTCCCCAAATCAAAGAAAGCCAGAGTTATTGGGCTTATTGCATTAACTGCATGTGCCCAGAATGTGATAGCATTTGTTCATTTTCCACTGCTGTGTGGTGGAGAAGTTGCACACTGCTTCTCAGGGGCACTTCAATACACTCCCTGAAGACAAAAACCCATTGAATACATGTGACTGGCACAACTTTTACAAGCTGTGTCAGTTTTGGGCCTTTCTGTAACAGATATAAATAGTCTATGAGTTGGGATAAAAGCATTCTGGGGAAAAACATCACTTGTAAAAGAGAGAGGCACAAAAATCATGTCTTTCAGCTGAAATACTTCTATTATAATAGTGTGGAAAGGGTGAGAGTAAATGGAAAGCCAGAGACCCTTGACTGAGGGAGAGAACAGCAGCCTTGTTAGCAGAGGGTGAGATGTCCTGGATTTATGGTCTGGGAGGAAGCAGAGTGAACATCTCAGGACTTGAAGGATGTGAGAGAATGTGGAGAAAGTTTAGACAGAGAGTCAGGGACAGTTTGGGCAGAGTGAAAAGTGGTTGGCACATTCGCTTCCCCAGCAGCACAGCTCCGAACCGTTTTATGAAAAAGCATTTTGTTTGGCTTAAAAAAAATGAAAATGTCTAGAAGCTGGAGTGGCTCTGGTGTGATTCCTGTTTTTTTTTTTTCAAGTGTATCTAGTGGAGGTGAATTAAAGGTTGTCAGGAGGACTCTCCTTGTGGCGCACTTGTCCCCCAGTTTGCTATGTTTCGTTTGCCAGGTTGGCTGGCAGCCCCTGCAGGTGTCCACCCTAGCCGTTACTGGTTGTTTCTAAAACTGCCTTAAAATGGGTCACTTCTGGATTACAGGAGCACCTTAGCAGGGGCTCCTGGTGCCAGCGTTGTGGATTTTAGATCATCCATTTTCTCAAGCTTCCCGTGGTTCCTCTCTCCCATCAGCATAACCAATTGACTAGTTGTGGTACCATGGACCCCTGACCTATGCATTGTTCTTCAATTTCTGCTGAGCTCTGCCCTAGCTTGTAAGGGAGCACGGACGGCCTGGATAAGACTGGGCCCACATATTTTCATGACATCTTTGCTTGGCTGACATAAAGCATTTCCCCCACCCCAGTTTCTCTGTCCTACAGAGACATTCATGCTGTTGTATCAAGACTGGAGCAACAGGAGTATTCTTCCTCACATTAAACCATGTGAACGGCTAAATAATATTCATGCCTTCAACCTTGTCTCCCTTCATGCAGCTACTCAGGAAATTGTGGTCCATCTTACTATAAATACCAATATGTGCAACAGCTCTTAACCACTAAATCCCAAGGAAATATTTTGGGTATAAAGATTTATTTTCTTCCCTTCATATTATCTAGTTGCCAAGGCCGACCATTTTTCTGCTAGAATATAGCAGAAGCCAGCCTGGCTTGTTTGTTGGGAGAGGCAATTATGGAGGATTTACTTGTTCTTACTTAGAACATTAAAATAGGGAGTTTTACTGTGGCATGAGAAGTAAGTTCTTCCCCTCCTATGTATGACAAGGGTCTGTCTGTGAGGGAGTTTTTTGTTTCATTTTATGTTTGTCTCCCCTTCTGTTACTTAAAGCTGAATTTGACTGGATCAGCTTGCAGCACTTTTCAAACTCTTTGCAAACAGCAAGTCTATACTTTAGGGAATTATCACTAGATCGGGAAGTATATAGGTATCAATTTAAAAAATATAAAAATGTGTTTGGGAAATTACAGTCTATTTCAGTCCTTCACTTGCTCTGAACAGGTTTTTTCTTTAATAATCTTTCTTATGGCAAGGGGAACCCAAATATGGGACAGCTTGAATAGCAGCTGCACAAACAGTAAAAGTAGTGTCATGGTTTTGAGCAGACAATGCCAGGAAATGATCATTTCTATGCACTTTGCCTTCACATCAATAAACTCAGCCTCAGATTGTAATTGTATATAAAGCATTTGGACACATTCAGCTAATCAGATTATTTGATAATTAGGAAAATACGACAAATCTTGCAAATTTCAATCAAGGATGCTTGACGCTAGAAATGCTGGTGTTTTATTTTCAGCCTGTGCATCTGGAAAGGGAAACCTCATTTATCTAAAGAAATGAGAGGAAGACAAAAAGTTAATGTGTAAGTGAGGTGGTGGATAACAGACCTCAGCATGGCAGGCAGTATATGGTTCAAAGGATGGATTCCAGGCTGAGTCAGGAGAACTGGGTCCTCTTTCTTGCTCTGCCATGGACTTGATGTATGATTTTTGGATAGAGCTTGGATTTTTACATCAGTTTTCACAGCTGCAAAATGGGAATAATGTTGTGTATCCACCCCAGAAAAGTACTTTGTCTACAGATGAAAGATGCTATATGGTCTTGATTCAGCCGTCCATCCCTGTTGAGCAAAGCACTTAATCATGAGTTTAAAACCTCTTGTCATCAATGGGAATTAAATATAGAATCATCGAAACTGGAAGGGACCATGAGAGGTCATCAAGTCCAGTCCCCTGCACTCATGGCAGGACCAAGTACCCTCTTAAACCATCCCTGACAGGTGTTTGTCTAACCCATTCTTAAAAATTTGCAGTGATGAAAATTCCACAATCCCTAGACAACTTATTCCAGTAGTTAATCATCCTGAAAGTTAGGAATGTTTTCCTAATGTCCAACCTAAACCTCCCTTGCTGTAATTTAAGCCTATTGCTTCTTGTCCTATCATCAGCAGTTAAGGAGAACAATTTTTCTCCCTCGTCCTCGTGACAACCTTTTAGTTACTTGAAAACTCTTATCATGTCCCCTCTCAGTTTCCTCTTTTCCAGATTAAACAAACCCAGTTCTTTCAATCTTCCCTCATAAGTCAAGTGTTTCAAACGTTTAATCATTCTGTTGCTCTTCTCTGGACTTTCTCCAATTTGTCCACATACTCCCTGAAGTGAGGCACCCAGAACTGGACACAATACTCCAATTGAGGCCTAATCAGGGTGGAGTAGAGCAGAAGAATTACTTCTTTTGTCTGTCTTACCATAGTCCTGTTAATACATCCCAGAATGGTGTTTGCTTTTTTTGCAACAGTGTTACATCTGACGAAGTGGGTTATAGTCCACAAAACCTTATGCCGAAGAAAATCTGTTAGTCTATAAGGTGCCACAAGACTCTCGTTGTTTTTTGCTGTACACAGACTAACATGGCTACCCCTCTGAAAGTGTTACACTGTTGACTCATATTTAGCTTGTGGTCCACTATGACACCCAGATCCCTTTCTGCAGTACTCCTTCCTGCGCAGTCATTGCCCATTTTGTATGTGTGCAATGGATTGTTCTTTCTTAAATGGAGTACTTTGCACTTGTCCTTATTGAATTTCATCCTATTAACTTCAGACCATTTCACCAGTTTGTCATCCTATCTTCCAAAGCACTTGCAACCCCTTCCAGATTGGTATCATCCGCAAACGTTATAAGTGTACTCTCTATGCCATCTAAATTCAGTGTTTTTTTGTAAAAGAAAAGGTGCCGGTACTCGGCCAGGGACCTGGGGCTGCCGGTGGTGGCGGCAGGAGCTGAGGCCATATCCCTGTGAAAAAAAGGTGCTGGTACTCAGTACCCCCGAGTACCATCACACAAAAAAAGTCCTGTCTAAATCATTGGTAAAAATATTGCAGTACCCCGCTCATTATGCCCTTCCAGCATCACTGTGAACTGTTGATAACTTCTCTCTGGGAACAGTTAACCAACTAGTTTTGTATTCATCTGATAAGTATGCTTAAATGCTTTGTTGGACTGTACTTGACTTGAACATTGCTTAAATGCTTTGTTTAGTTAGGATCTCATGAAGATTGTCTTTATTGCCAGCAAGGGAAGTTGTGATATATTTAATCCTATTAGGATACGACCATACTCCATACAATTTATGTTCATTAATGATATCCATAGCACAAAATAATCAAAGGATTAACCAGGGACCTGGCCAAATTCCAATGAGGGATAACCGTGTTCTTACTGTTGAAAATCCACTGCAGTTTTAACTCTTATGTTCTATTCCACTGGTCAGCAAAGCTGTTGTGCGGTCTTGCTGTACTATGTGGGGCTCTGTATCTTGCAGGGTTGTACCATTAAACAAATGCTGCTTCCTGCCTCACCAGGCAACTGCATTTCAGTGATGGGTAGAGGGATTTCTGTGTCATTTGTAAATCAGTTTGGAAAGCTCACTGAGTGGTCTCTGTGAATATAAGTCCTTGAGATAGTCTTCCTACTTGTGTACAGCTTCTTTTTCTTACTTGACATTTGTCACTCTTGGGTGTTATTAGGGGCCATGTGTGGGACACGTGGGGGTTGTTGCCTCACCTGGTCTTTTTATGTTTCAATTCCAATAAGGATAACTCTGGAAATGGGGACCAAGGTTTTCATCCCTTGTATAAAATAGGCATTATGGGCTAGATGGACTATGGCTTTACTTGGCATTGCTGCATCATGGACCATCTAGAGCAGCGTTTCTCAACCTTTAGTGGACCAGGGAACACCTAAAGGTATTAATTACTTTACGTGGAACACCTGATGAAAACTTCCTTGAAAAAGCCAGTATGTACCCTCTGTAATGTTCGTAATATCTGCGTACTACACATTCCTGTGAAAACAATCAAATTACATAAATTTTACAAATATAATGTGTTTATTTCTGAAAAAAATAGATACATGATGATTATGCACACAGCTGAAAACTGAAAATGATGTTACTCAAGTTTTAATAGTAATTTTAGGCCTGCATGTTTCAACAAAGTTAATTTATTCTTGGAGTAAGGTTCGTCAAAGAAAGTCTTACTGTGGAAGTTATGTCCAAGCAATTTCAATGCTGGTAATAACATCAGCAGGAAAGTTAACATGTCCCAGCTGCAGCAAAGGAGCAAGGCAGCAGCGCATGCCGACGCATGCCTGAGACCTTTGCTGCGGCCTGGGCATTTTAAATCTCCCCGGCATGTGTTGACTCCCCACATTGCTCCTTCCCCCTCCCACCAAGTCTTCCCCCCAAGGGTCAGGGTTGGGTGCGGAACACCTTCACTATGTCTGGGGAGCACCAGTGTTCCACGGAATACCAGTTGAGAAACGCTGATCTAGAGCAGTGGTTCTCAACCACTGTTTTGGGACACATTGCTGTGTCTCCACACAGTGGTAAGTGTGTCACGGAAAGCCAGGGAGATGGCTGGATTTCGCTGTAGAGTTGCATTATACTTCTAAGTGTGTCATGACCTGCAGTTGAGAACCACAGATCTAGAGGGACACCTGCCTAGTGACAGTAGCTGGAAGGGAGCTGCCTGTTGTGGTTGACTATATGCAGAACGTGTCCTGAGACTATGAGGCAGTAGAGGCTGGAGGCTTCTGCCCCCTTTTCAAAGTCACTGTCTGAATGTCACTTGCTGATGCAGGAAATGAGGGGGACGTGCCTCTGTCCCTTTTGGGGTGACAGTATGACTCACAGAGCACAAGAGGAGGGGAAAGGGCTCATTCATTGCATTCTCTTCCCACCTTGTGAACTCATGTAAGAGAGGCCAGAATATGGCTCTGTGGGTGGAATTGAAGACTTGTCTGCATGAACATTGAGTTCATGGCAAGGTAGGGTGTGAGTCTGCCCTGCACTAACCTGCCAGGGACTAAACATCCATGTGTACCCCACTGATGCATGTAAATACTTTGTTGATACACTTTGCCCCAAGCCTTTCTGAAATGGGACTAGATCAAAGCCCACAAATGCATGTCAGGGGGGTGCACATAGACTATAAAAGTCCAACAGGCTTCTGTGGGGTAGATTCACACCCCACCTTGCCGTGGACGGATTGTTCACATAAAGAAGTCCTCAGTGATATTTGCCTACCAGAGAAGACTTGGGTTGAGCCCTGTCCTTCCATTCAGTGTTGGAACCTGTGGCTATCTGATGTGCAGTCCAAACCATGCCTTTTTGATATCTTACTGGTTACTGGTAGTTAATTACCTATGATCCTAGTCGAAAGGTCCTGAGTGCTAAGTGTTAGAAAGAGCTGGTGTTATGGTGAAGAGAGAGTGACGATACTGGGTTTTAATGTGACTGGTAGCACAGAGGCAAAAGTTACACATGTAGGAGGAGGTGAGAGCCCAGCAAGAAAAACGACACTTCTAGCAAAGTGGTGTTAAAATTCAATATATATGAAGTATGTGTGTATAAGAGTGTACTCTCTAGAAAGAGAGGAGAGTTATACTTATCTGCCGGAAGTGTTATTTTTTTCAAGATGAGATGTGGAATTTATAGCCCAAGAGGTAGAACTCATGCAACAAATAAATACAATAAAAGTTGTGGATCTGTCCCATTCGTTTGCAATTGTTCTTTTTGTTGAGTTACAGATAACATTGGCATTACTTTGTATCCTTAAATCTACTTAATTTTCTTCCTCTATTACTTTAATCTCCCCCAAAGTGTTTGGTAATAGTCGGTAACCTGGTGCTTCATCCAGAAAGCGAAATGTGGAGAAAAGCCCTGAGTGAGACTCTGTCTAGTAAAGGTGGGTGGGGTTTCATTTCTTAATTACATTTCAGACTGATGATAGGTGTGGGTCTGACAGGTTTGGAGACACACACTTTCTCCTTTACCTACAGAACAGCTAGTGCAGAGGCATTGCTGGACACATTTTTCTCATTCTATTGTGTTAATTTGCCTCTAACTCAGCCTTTAGGGGGGTATCACATAGGGAGGGGAGGATAATTTAGACTTCATGGCCTAGTCCAGTGTGCTGTGGTCAGCAAGAGATCACTTACTTCTAATTGTGGTGGTGGTCTTTGAGCTGTGTATACCTGTGCATTCAGAACTGCTCTAAATCCCCCGACGTGTGCTGAGTTTTATCTAGCACCCCATGACAGCACCTCTGCCAAGCCCCTCCCTGTAGTGAAGGTTTAGCCTGTATGTGGAAAGGGATGGCAGTCTCTTAGAAAATAACTACTCCTTTGCAGTGATTTACCATGAAACCTGACGCTCATTTTATTCTCTGAAATGTTGGAAATCGTGGTTTTTTGAATGTTGCAAACTCAGCTCTGATTCATCAAAATCATCACTAAGGCTCTTGAGCCTTGTGTGAGAGCCCAGCCCGGTTCATGTGTCAGTGTTAAGTATATGGCAAAACTCGTGGATTCATCTGCAGGGTCTGATTAACAGCCTCTCCCCCCCGCCCCCAGCCGGGGGCCGGCCCCCCCCCCCCCCCCCGAGGGCGCTCCTGCCCTTCTCTGTCCAGTCTTCTTGGAAGGATGGGGGCAAATGAAACAAAATGGAGCTATTTATTAGTTTCAGCTTCTGCTGTAACTCCCCTGCAGACACAGAGAAAGGACAGAGAACAGGAAGGGTCCTTTAATAATTGTGAGCCACAATGTGCATTACATGGCATTACCTCAGCATGAAGGGGTACTTTGGGGGCCCCTACTGAGCACACAATATGAATTTATACCACATGGAAACCATGAACACTAGCCACATTTCTTTTTCCAAAAGCACTGTCTAAATTAACTACCGTTTTTTGCACAAATGAATGTTTTTGCTCTTCGAATCTGCTGGGGCTGGAGAAGAGAACGTAGCTGTGCTGGGCTTTTGGCCACCATTTTGAAACAGTGAAAATGCAGGGGCACAGGGGTTGGCTGGTCCAAACAGCTGAGAGAAGGTGAAAAGAAAATAGGCAGATGGGTATGTGTCTTCTGTGCCCTGGTCCTATAAATGGTCAATAGTTGTCGTTTTTGCATGTCACAGAGGCCTATTGCGCAGGCAGAGCAGCCCCCATTTTGGAAACATACAGGTGGACTGAACCCAAGGTGTGGGCTGAGGGAGAGAGCGAGGGAGGGACGGGTCATTTGGAAGGGCTCATAGCTCACATCCACCTACCAGGTCTGTGGCCGTGGGCATTGAGAACTGATGCCACAGAGGCAGTATGGTATAATAAAAATAAAGTGTAAAGATATGTACTAACGTGCTGAGGTTCCTTCCAGGGGATCTGCCTCGTTGGTCCTGGCCTGGGTTTCTGAGTGTATATATGTATATCATAGGCATGCAGCTTTGGAGGACTTGGGCATCAGAGAACAAAAATTGGATGGGTCTGTGACATGTATATCATGTACACCCTTAAGATTGCAGGGGGTCAATGTCACAGGACCCCTTGAGTTATGTTGCACAGGGACTACAAAAATTAATCAAGCCCTCTACATGGGACAGCTTATACTGTGCCAGCTAACCTAAGTTCTGCAGAACTTCTTAACTGAGAAGACCTCAGGCAACAATAAGGCTATTATTTTTTAATCTTGCTTCACACATTCCACTCTGCACTGTAATAAACTCTACAAACTACTCTTCACATGACATCCCCCCCAAATAAATAAATAAACATAAATTGAGTTTTGGGAGCCTGAAAGAAAAATCCTGGAACTTGAAGCTGATCAAATAGAATTCCTTTGTTTTCCACGCAATTAGGCTTGTCACCTCACTGGGAATACAATATTCCCAGGGTGGACTCTAATGAGAGGCATGATTTAACTGTGTATGTGACTCCTTCACAGTGGAGTGAGACTCTGTGTCTTCAGTTCATGGTGATTTGTGGGGACAAATCTGAATTCAGTGTGTCCACATATCCTCCCTCAACCCGAGTTTCAGGTTCCAATGAACCCATGAACTCCAATGTGGGAAGATGGGCAAAACTTCAGAGCATCATCTCATTTCACAATGAAACCAGATGAACAGGGCCAGACTATCGCAGGGGCTTTAGGTGCTTAAGCCCCGGGCCCCAGCCAAAAAGGGGGCCCCGGCTCCATCCCCTAAAACTCCTGCGATAATCCGGCACCTGCCCGTCTTAGCTCTGTCAGGGTGGGGGCAGGGCCTTGGAGCCAGACGACAGGCTCTGCACTGTGCCCCACCCCTAGCCAGCCCACCCCGTTTGCTCCACCTGAGGGTAGAGCCAGCCAGGTCATGGTGATGCCTCCACCACTCTGGCATGGCCTTCCAGTCCTGTGGCCTTGGGGGGCGCAAGCTCATGCCCCCAAAGTACAGCTTGCAAGCATCTTCTACTCCTGCAGAACTTCTGCGGCGATTTCACCAATTTCATTTGAACCTCATAAAGAGTCAAGACAACCTAATGGAAGTGTAAAAGGGATTGCTATCCAGCTCGCCCTGGCTCTCAGCCATCATGGAACCAGCCACATCCTTCAGACCCTGGACAATACCGGGCTCTGGGACCAGCAGCAACTTCTCTCCATTGCACCCAAGCAGCATTACTCTATGTAGCCATTCCCATCTCAGAACCAACCTGTGCACCCTAAGAACACTGGCACCTAAGAGCTCAGCTCTTTTGAGCTCTATAACACCCCTCACAGTTTTGATCCATGACACTCAATCCCGCATGGATAAGAAGAGCCAGAGAGAAATCGTTTCCCTGTCTGTAATTTTAAGCACTCTCATCCCCTCCGAAAAACGTGCTATTTGCAATGTTGTCACAGTTGCGCTTTCTGTTTTGTTTCACTGTTGCTTTAATTAAAGGTTTGTTCATAGTTGGTTTGTCAGTAAATTGTTTAGTTTAATTTATTTGCAAAGAAATATTGTTATTTTGCCATCGACTCCATAAAAACTTCATTTTTTTATGGTTCCTTCATAATAAAAACCTATTCACAGAGCCTCAGTTATGAGACACTGCATTTAGCTCAGACGTTTTAAATAAATTAAGACCTTTAAATAAAGCTGAAATAATTCACAGGTTTTTTTTTTTTTTTTTAAGTGCAAAGGGAACAGTCCACTTCGACAACTTATACACACTACCTCAGGTCTCACCACGTGTCTATCCCAAGCACTCCTCTTCCTGCCTAAGATGCTCAGGCCTGAGACTCAAAATATGAAGAGCAGGCATTTCTGGCAACATTCTCATACTGTCAGGGTTTTCTGTGGGATGGCTTGCTGGACACATCTCTGCCTTCCACCCTTTGTTAAGGCTGTCTCAAAATATTTTGCAGAACACAATGGCATTTATAGTGTTGGACATTTTTTTTCCTACTGCTTCCAAACTATTCTTTAAACAGCACCATCCATCTGCCAAACCATCAGATGTACGCTCAGTCACCAAACTGCAACTGCTCCGGCAAAAGTAACATGTTCTTTCCTTCTGTCCAATGGACCTGTGTATGGCTTCATTAGCTAGGACATCAAAGGATAACTTGGGTTTTTCTAGAATAACTGTATCCATCTCCACATCGTTAATGGCCACAGTGGTCCTGAGGGCAAATTTTCTTTTCTCCATTAATTTAAAGAGAACTGAGTTCCAAAATATTCTAGGCTGGGGGACTACTCCAGATCCCCATGTAAATCTCTCAAGGTGGTCACGCATTCTTTGGAGCCCTGGGGAGAAATACCTTTGGCTATGTCTACACTGGCAATTTAAGTTGACTTAAGGAGGCTTAAGTTGACTTTAAGCCATGTCCACACTGAGCTTTCATTGTCGACTTAAGAAATTCCTTAAGTCGTCTTTATAACTACCACTCATTAGGTGGACTTAACCCTTAAGTCGACTCCTTAGTCGACTTAAGGGTGGTTAGGTCGACTTAACAAAGCGGACTAAGTTGACTTAAAGCTAAGTCAATTTAGTCCACTTTAAGTCGACTTTAATAAAGTTGACTTTAAGTTGACTTAAAGTCGACTTTATTACGTCGACTTAAAAAAGTCAACCTAACTTTTAATAGTGTAGACATAGCCTTTCTGTTTATACATTCTGTGCCCTGCTAAAGGAGCAGCAAATGATAGGCACATGGTTTCCATAAAATGCCCCAGCATAGGTCAGGAGCCCCCTGCATATAAAGCCATCAGTAATCTCCTGAGCATTACCCACTACCCCAGCTTTATGAGTCAGTTAGACTGCCCCTTATCAATGGCATAGCAGATCTGCCTGAGAATGGCCCCACCTGTTGCTTTTCCTATGCCGAATTGGTTGGCTACACACCTGGTAACATTCTGGGAGGGCTAGTTTCCAGATGGCAATAATGATCTCTTTCTCCATGGATACAGGGCACCACATATTGGTGCACTGTTGCTGAAGATCCAGAGATAAATTCTGCATACATTTCTAAAAAAGGTAGCTTTCCCCATCCTGAAGTTCTCATTACTGCTGCCCATCTGCAGAAGGATCCTCTCCTACCAATTCATGCTCCTTTCCTGGGGCCAGAAATGGTGCTGAACGCTGTAGGTGATGCAGGAGCCCATCCTCTTGTTCCATTGTCCTGCTCTTCCTCCTCATTCTGCTATTCTCACTGCGGAGTGTCCTGCTGCTGCTGTCAAATATCCCCCTGCTCCCATATCATTTGCTTGGTGATGTGGCAGGCGAGGTCCAGTGCTGAATTCGTCCGGCTTTGACTGCTATAATGCATCCCAAGTAGCCTCTGCACATTTGCACTTATCACCATAGTTACAGTGCGCAGAGCATTGTTCGGTTAATGCTGTCAGACAACAATTGAAAAATGGCCCAAGCCCACCCAGAAAGGAAGTATAGAACAAAGAAAACAGAAACGTGGGATATTTAGGAAAAAACTTGAACCTACCTGTTGTTTCTCAGAGAAACAATCTGAGGATGCACAGAATGAAGCAAAGCACCATGGGATGCCCCGGAGAATTCCATGCCTTCAGTTAGTTTGCAGCAAACTGCCGCAGTGTGTTCACACAATGCAAATGGAAAGCAGAACACGTGTTTCGTGAGCATGCTACGGGTGTGAGGTGTGCACTGCAAATTATCTGATGAGCGTCAAAAAGCTCTGGATTAACATGCCCCACGTGTAAGGAATATACATCCTTTATAAGATGTCATTAGTGATTTCTTTCACTTCATTTTCATGTTTCAATGTTTCTGCTTCCATCAGCTTCCATCAGGCTACCTGCAAGTGTGTCCATTTCTTTCTGTGGTGGAGGTACGTGGAGGTCCCTGGGGAGGGCTGTGGAGGTGAGTCCAGCATTTAGTGCTGGGTGGGATGTATCAGTGTGTGAGCTAACAAGCTGATCCAGCCAAATGAAAAGGTTGTCTTTTTCCTGGCTTATGCTAAGAGAACATGATAGTGAAAGAGCTGACACCTGTGACAGTGATCAGGGGATCCTTATTCCCAAAGCTCCTTCTGCAGGCAGCACATCACCACAACTACTCCACCAATGCCTCTGCACATACGGTATCACAAAAACAATGTATAAACAAAACCTGTTTCCAGGGTCTCAGTTCACATGAGAACAGTGTTTTCAAAAACAGCTTACTTGTAGTCCTTGGAGACATGAGTTCAGATCCTAGCAAGGTTATGAATATAATGATTTCTGTAGAAAGACAACAGAGTCCTGTGGCACTTTTAAAGACTAACAGATTTATTTATCGCATGAGCTTTCGTGGGAGAAAATCCCACTTCGTCAGACGCTTTGAAGATGGGAAACTTACAGAATGGGAGGAAATTAAATGCAGGGGAGTGTATGACATAGCATCAGGTCAGGCTGTAACAGTAAATCAAAATAGGTGTTAGCTCCTCAATTATCCATGTCAGAAGATGACTTCAGTGCTGGGGCATTAACACAAATTTGCTCCTCACTCTCAGCTCGATGTTCTAAGAAATCAAGAAATCTATCAATTTAGTGGGAAACAGAAGGGTTGGATGCGTTGTATTAAAAAAAAAAAGATATGTAAACATAAAACTTCAAAAGGATATAGGGCATAATTAATAGATTTACATGGTTCATATGTACTACAGCTTCCCTGAAATTGTTACACACAGTGCCAGTTAAGCAGCAGAACTATTTTAAAATTTAACTATATCTACAAAGCAACATTTCATTTAAGCTGATGATATTTAACAGCTCTGCTAAATGTGTTTGCATGTCTGTGTTTAGGAACCACACTTTGCCTTAAGATCTCAACATTTAATAAGTTTGGAGAAAACATATGCCTTGTGAAATTTTGTTTTTTGCATTTGGTTAAAGGATTTCTATTTTCATTGGTGTTTTTCACTAGCATGGATAATTTTTGGTAAGGAGCAGGTGAGAAGAATTTGTGACTGAGCGGGTAAACTTTCATGGCACTTTTGGGGCAATTGTTTTGATTTCATCAAACACTTCTATTCTTTTGAGGATGCTCTAAGATCTAATATGCTAACCATGTGTCATTGGATACTTGCAAATGAAACATGCAGTCACCCTTCACTGTCAGTACTGTGTTCCCACAAGAGTTGGACTTCTGATATGAACCTGGGTTCCTTATGGTTTGAATTAGATGTTCACAAAGGATGTGGACTGAACATAACTATTTTGTGATATTTTGGGGTGCAATATTGACCAGTGAGAGGTTGTTCCACTGCTTGCCGTGTAAACCCGAATGCTTTAAATGTTCAGTAGTTGAAGCTCCCACCTGGGATGGTCCCCATCAGCAGCAAGCATCTATTCTGTGCAATCCTGATCCAGTACTCCAGTAAAAGCAGTTTGCCTTCTGCAGCATCACAGTCACTCACTAGTTCCACCAGCTTTGGTTACACCTGGCAAGGTGACCTCAGTAATCTTCCAGTCCCAGATTTTCTCCAAACTGTGCCCTCTGCAATGTCTAAACTTTTTCTGGACGCTTCAGAAGAAGAACAATGTTTGTTTACTCCTCTAAAGGGACAAAATGCACAGCTGGAATTAACAATCACTTTAGTTCAAACACAGCACTGGGGGGGAAGGAGGGGGAAGTTAGAGTAAAAGTAAAAGAAGTTTGTTTAATTACAAAGAAATATGTTTTAATTGGGATCAACTATAAGGGATAAAGATTGAAACGGTTACATAGACATATAAGTGAAAAATGCTTTCCAATGCTAAGACTTTACTAAACTATTGTCTACATATTGGGTAAGATTCTTATTGCACGCTTCTTCCAGCAAGATGCCAGACCACCCTTCTGATCTGCATCCTTTTCTGGAGACAAATGCCCGGTTTCGTTGTCACTTTAGGAGGGGTTCTTTGCCCATCCTCTATAGTCCAGTGAACCTTTGAAATGGATTCTTCTGAAGATTAACCCTAGCCCAAATAAAGTTCATTCAAGTGTGAAAAATGGGACATGGAGTCTGGTGTAGGAAGTTCCACAATTATTTTTTCCCCACTGTTCTCTGCTGTATTGCAAATTGATCTGTTCTTGCCCCCTTTGATGGAAACGAATGGCTCTAAAAAGGGAAATTGATTGGGTACATGTGTCTGGAGGTGGTCGGCTTTCCTTTGTCTGGAAAAAACCTGTTTATCCACATCCCAATTTGTCTGGTAAATGTATTTTAATCCAACATTTCCTTCACATTTATATGCTCCCTCAGATGTTTATTGAACATATGCCAGGCAAGAATATTAATGATCAGTGTGGTGTTAGTTTTCCAAGGATACTTTACATAACACATATGAGATACAGTTTATAAATTAATGAATAAGGGTAAAACTGGTCAGGTCAGCTGAACCTCTACCTGATATCATGTGACCCCTGACCTTCTAGCATTGGGATACTCTTAGGTCACACGCATTGTGCACAGTGTAGTCATAAGCTAAATTCAACAGCACCTTGACATTCCTCACTACACATCCGGAATAAATAATGTTTGGACAGTCAGATGAGTACTTGACTCAGTACTTTATTACTCATTTTCTGCTGAGAACATGACTGTTATTTATCGGTGTAGCTTCTCTTATTGCTTCTGGTTTATTACCTTTTCATTGCTTCACTTCTGAACTATGAGGTTAATAAACTGAAGCAACACTTTTTATTAGCTGAATGAAAGTGATCCCAAAGATTATTTAGATTTCCTTTGTATTGAGTTGCCCTTGGCTGTACTGTGTTTTAGCTGAAATGATGACAGTCATGGTTAGAACCACAGCAGTCAGGGCCATGGAATTTTTCACCCAAGACCACAAGTGGTGGCAGAGTCACTCCACAGCCCAGAGTTGCCGATGAAACTTCCTAATGTTCTCTTGTTGTGGAGAGGAAGGAATCACAGCTGTCTAGTGTGCAGAGGGTGTGGAACCCTGCAAATATTCCCAAGTAGTAGCCTCCCCACCCACGTGTGTAGTACACAGAGTGGATGCATCTACACTTGTAAATTTAGTCGACTTAAGGAGGCTTAAGTCGACTTAATTTACTCTGCGTCTACACTTGTCTTTCATTAAGTTGACTTAAGCCAGTGTAGATGTGGAGTAGCCCTAAGTCGACTTAAATGGCCTCCAGAGCTCCCGCACTGATCTCCTTCCCAGGGTGCCTGGCACAGCCAAAGCCTGGCATGCCCACCCACAGGGCAGGATACAGCCCTGCCCACCCCGCTGCTGCACCCTGCTCCTGTCCCATACCTGCTTATCCCCCATGTAGCCAAGCACAATGGGGAAGGTGCTGAGCTCCCTTCCTCTTTTAAAGGGGTGGCTGGGGAAGGGGGGCACCTCTCAGGTGCCACATGCCACACTTCCCACCATGCACCATTCCCAGGTCCACCTAGCCCCTGCCAGTCGACTTAGGTGTTAAGTGTACACGCTCTAAGTTGATTTAGCAAGGTCGACTTTAAGTCGCCCTAAATTTACAGTGTGGACATGCTAAATCGACTTAACAAGGTCGATTTAAAGTCAACTGTGTTAAGTTGACTTAGCAAAGTTGACTTATTGGGACAAGTGTAGATATAGCCAGTGAGAGCACACTGGTTCTGCTGCTTGTTTGTGGAGGGCTGAGAGGTGATGGATTTTGACCCACAGATATTAGAAATGGAATAGAGCTGTCCGGTCCATCCCTGCACCACTGCAAGACAGTTGCCAATAGTGTGATCGCCAGTGATGTGTCAATACATCTGTAAGTGACTCGCAGGAGGAGCTACCTTCACTTCCCTTAGGAAACTACTCCATAGTGTAACTGGTCACACTGCTACGCAGTTTTCTTTATTCAACCTAAATTTTCCATTTTTTTATTCCTTGTTATTACTCCCAGTTTGGCACTTTCAATTTGCATGAGCTTCAGGGATGGAGAGAGCCACGCTTTATTTATTATCTGGGTGACTCTTGCATCTCACGGTATTTGATGAGAGGGGATGGATGGGATTTCACGAGTGCTGTCAGTTGTGTGAAGCTAAATCAGCATGGTCCAAAATCCAGTAGCCTGACATTTGGAACAACAGTAGCATGGCAAACGGTCTACATTCAGCATGGAAATAAACATGTGGGGTTCACTTTCTACCTGAGGAGGAATCCTAAGGGAAAAGTGGTGTGAAAATATAATCAGTCACTACAGGAGCCTTTCACATCTGGAGGCTTTGCACAGAAATAGTTACCTTGCTCCTCTACAGTCAGTGATGAGTCTATGTACGTTCTAACTAGCTTGTACGGTCTGTAAAGAGATTTGGAGTCATTTGCGTGAAATGCACTCTGGAAAAGTAAGATTATTATAGTCTGTCTTCTGTCTGCAAAATGAACCCCTCACACAGTGTCACACACTTGGAAGTCGCTGATCAGGAAACAGCCAGGGTTGCTGTAGCAGTGAACTGTGTGTCATGAGTATGGTATGCTGTAGAGTTGTGTGTGGATAGCCTGGTGCTGGAGTATCGGGGAGGCTGCTGATCAGGACTGAGGTACACTGGCAGAGCTGTGTAGGGATCTGGATAGAACAAGAAGAGAGAGCCAAGACTCCAAGGCTATGTCTACACTGGCAAGTTAGTTTGAATTAAGGAGGCTTAATTCGAACTAACTTAAGCCATGGCTACACTAGGCTTTCATAGGTTCGAATTAAGGGCTTCCTTAATTCGAACTAATAAATTCAATTATACCTTTTGAACTAACCCTTAATTCAAATTCGTTAGTTTGAATTAAGTCAATGTGGCCATGTTAGTTCGAACTACTTGCTTAGTTTGAACTAAACGGCCCACTGAGCTCAATGTAACTGACTAATTTGAACTAAGCAAGTGCCATGCATGGCACTTGATTAATTCGAACTAAAATTCCCCCGGGGAGGCCATGCTAGTTTGAATTAAATTAATTCGAACTCACTAAAATTAGTTTGAATTAGTTAGTTCAATTTAACTAATTTGAACTAACTTTGGTAAGTGTAGACGTAGCCCAGTTGCACAGGGTTTGTTACAGCCCATGTCTGAGGTTCAGTGGGAGAGCCAAGTGAGAAAGAGAAGGGTTGGGCACTGCCTTCCAGCAGTACATCAGACTCTGCCTTCAAGCTATCATCGTTTACTTACATTAACACAAAAGTCACATTTCCTAGCAATAAAAAAATGCTGATCTGCCTGCCATGGGAGAGGAGCTGGGTCTCATCCAAATGAAACAGCCTTGTCTTCAGTGTTACCACATTTTCTTCACTTTTCACCTTGGAATTTGCTACTTAAATATTGATATTTAGCCATGATCTAATCCTATTCACCCATCAATCTCAAACATTTTAAAAGGGGTGGGTATAATAGTCCCCATTTTACAGATGACAAAACTGAGGTATAGAGACACACGGCTTGCCATCCAAGCCTGTGGCAGAACTGGGCATGGAAACTGGGCCCTCTGGTTCTCAGTATGCAATCCTAACCCACTTCCATAATTAAGAGTTCTTCATGTGGAAAGTAGAGAAGGGTTTAAACTTTAACCTGACTCAATTGATCTTAGGTAAGCAGATGTTGAGCCATATCTACTGATGCTGGCACATTTACTTATTGCTCAAATAATGCTACTAACAAATTTTACTTGTAGTTCACTTGTGCAGAAACATATTTGCATGACTATTACCCTGCATTCCCTCTTTGTCTGTCTTTGTGGAAGGGATTGTTTCCTCTGTTTGTTCGTACAGTGCCTAGTACAATGCAGCTGTCATCTTTTGGGTTCTCCAGGCTCTCCTGTAATACCAAGAATAAACCCATTCCGCCTCCCAAAACTCTACCCCAATGAGAAACTTCAGATTATGGCGGGGATGGTATGATTAGCCTATTTTGGAAATTGACTGGTATTTGGCTACGTGTGGTGGGTATACAAGTGGCCTAAGAGGGGAGGGTACGTGGGGTGGGTTCTGAGTTATTACAGAGAATTGTTTCTTGGGTAACTGGCTGTTGAGACTTGCCCACATGCTCAGGGTTTAACTGATCGCCATATTTGGGGTCGGGAAGGAATTTCCCCCCAGGGCTGACTGGCCTGGGCTCTGGAGGCTTTTCGCCTTCCTCTGTAGCACAGGGCATGGCTCACCTACCGGCGAATTCTCTGTATCTTAAAGTCCTTAGATCCTGATTTGAGGAGGTAAATAACTCAGTCCTAGGTTGGGGGCCCATTGCTGGAGTGGGTGGGTGAGGTCTTGAGGCCTGCATTTTGCAGGAGGTCAGACTAGATGATCGTACTGGTCCCTTCTGACCTTAGAGTCTATGAGTCTATTCCGATCTGGATCAAAACTTCTGTTGGCAGAGCTTCACTCTCTAATTTGCCCAAACTGCAACACTGAATCTGAAACGGGCCCTCTC
The DNA here is from genome assembly GCA_007922175.1 of Pelusios castaneus. Lineage (NCBI taxonomy): Eukaryota > Metazoa > Chordata > Testudines > Pelomedusidae > Pelusios > Pelusios castaneus. Next base: position 7,179,749 of record ML685852.1, on the reverse strand, counting down.
TCTTGAACACTGCTTACACTCGAGGAAAACTCTGGTGAATTTTGGATTCATTTCTGAATTAGGTTACAACTTCACTAGCTCTTCTGTAGTTCATGTGCTTCCATGCAATTTTTTGGGGGCAGATTCTAATGAGCAGAAGCTGATTATAAATCTCCCTAACTTTCTTTGTATCAAAAATATTGCCAGGGTTTCATTTGCTTTAAGTATCTGATTTCTCTTGTTCGTCTGTTAATTGAAAAATTAACTGCATCATTGTTGTGGAGTCTCTTTTATTTAGCCACACCTGAAGGATAGCTGTGGTGCCAGATATCTCTACTTCTGCTCTGTGGTCTCCTACTAACGTTACTGAAAGTCAATCCCCTCTGATAGAAATGCGGTGGTCTGTGTGAATTGAATTGTTGCACTCCATAGGTCTACTGAGACCTATACTGAGCCACTAACTGAATTCACATAGCATACTGGTTGGCCATCATATGCACATAATTTTCAGTGGCCTACAGCAGGAAATTTCCTTATTTTACTCCCAATTTCCTGACCTCTGAACTCCTATACAGTCCCTGAAGACCATTCTAAAATTGCTATTTCTACACTTCATTAGTGCAAACATTGCCTGCAGGTTCCAGTTCCAAGACTTACACATTCCCTCCTGCTTGTGACTCAAAACTAAACACTGAATGAACACATTTTATATTGTGCATTTGCCACATTGGTGGCAGAGCCAGGGCTGTGATCTTTGCTCAGAACCTAATAGCGTTTGCCCTAAAAGCCTCTTCCCCTCCCTCTTTGAAGATGTTTGGTTGAGGCATCTGCAATTCTTCCTCCCTCTATACTCCCAATGGAGAATAAAGTGTTCTGCTTACAGGGTGAGGCTTTTTTTAAAATGAACTTTGTCCCCACAACTGACTCTGTATAGCCATTTCCTGTTAAGTAGCAAAAAATTAAATTGCAATTTATAATCATTTGGAAAATAGTGGGTGTGCATTGACACTACTAACAAACTGACTTACCAGAGCTGCTTTTGCAGGTCCCACTCTTCTCAATTCTTGCAGCTCTCTGTCATTATTGATCCTGGTGGAATTCACTCTTCTCCATAATCCAGCCTTGCCTTTGGGTATCAGCTCTCACTTTTTGATCTGCCTCTGTCCAAATAACTGTGTTCATATGTGAAGACACTGCTTCTCCTGCGTAGTGTCAGTAGGGATCAGCCTCTGTATATTTTCCAGTCTCTTGTTATAAAATACTACTTTTTTTAATATTATACATGTATTTTTTCTTCAAAATGCAACATTTTCCTCCTGTCATAATACAAGGGACTTAAAATGTTCAAAGACTTTTCCTGGCAAAGCCAGGAATTAGATTCTTGTGAAGGCCTTCATAAAAAATTGAAGACTTGCCATATATTAACATATATTGATTTATTCCTAGTGTTTCATTACAAATAAGCAAAGATCCTGTAATATCAGGAAAGGTTAGGGGAGCAATAGAGCACAGTATATTATATTGACAGCTCAGTTGAAACTGAGCTGCCTTTGGATTGAATTTGAAACATAGGGAAGGAATTGGCTGGTAAATAAGTCATGAGTTTTACCTCCAATGTGTGTATATCAACAGAGTTGCTACTGGTAGACATAGTGGAACTCAGACAGAATTTCAAAGGTGTGTTTTGAGCTTGTATTTCTCTAAAGGTGTGTTATCAATAGCAGTATCTGTATTCCTGAATATATGTCAGGATCTGAACCATGCTGCTAAGTCTCTGAGGTGGAAATCTGGGGTAGAACTCATACCCAAACCCTGAAAATCAAGGACAAAACCAGAAAAAAAAATCAGTTTGAAACAGTCTCAAAATCACTGGCAAGAAGAGGATGGAGAAGCAGGGATTTGGTTAATCATGTCAGAGTGTTTATTTAATTTTCTGAAAAGAATATTCTCTCTAATTCAGGAATTCTTGCAGTTTTAGAGCCTGATCCAAAACCCACTCAGGTTAATAGAAGAACTCCCACTAACTTCAATGGACTTTTGATCAGGCCATTAGCCCACAGATAAAATAACTGATGGGACATTTACCCTCGAGTCTTTTCACATCAGAGGGAGAAGCATGAGGGTAGGAATTAAACCAGAAACATTTATGAAAATCCTGCAGATTGTGTTGTCAACTTTAGTTTATCTGAAGAAATTAAGAGATTGCTTTAAAAAAATCACTCATCCACTTGAATCAATTTATGTTGCAATCTTAACCTGTTGGTGATGGAAGGAAAAGATTAGGCCCCTTGTTAAATCAAACTTTGGCTAAAACATTATGCTCGGATCTACAGCATCCAGGTGAAAAAAGTCCATTCACTGGAGATGATGAAACTTCATCTCTTCTTTCTCTCACTCTCTAGACTGGAGGTGAAACAGAAAGGGGCAGGCAGGCAAGGGGCCTGTTACATGACAATCCTCTGATGTCAGCTCACAATCACCCTGACTCTGTTCTTTATTTGCAGATTACATACAAAGCTGTTGGGTCCTTGGATCCCAGTGCGGATTTGTCCAGCCAGAGGGGAAAGATCTTCAAACTAAGGAATGAAACTCACCACCTCTTTGTAGGGTTATATCCAGGGACTACCTATTCGTTCACCATCAAAGCCAGCACAGCAAAGGGCTTCGGCCCTCCCATCACAACGCGGATTGCAACTAAAATTTCAGGTACTTCATTGGAGGGTGCGGGGGGGAGAAGAGGACTGGCCTTGATTTCTCCTTTGTAGATCTAGAGTGAGACAACTAATAAAGCAGTAAATCTTGCTTGGCAAGCATAGTATGTAGGATACAATAGGTACATAAAGGGTTAAATTAGCTTGGCTAAAGAGTACATATGCTCTGCAGTCTGTATAAAGTCCTGGTGATTAGCCATTCTGGAAAGACATTGACAGATAGTGAGCTTCACTGGAAATACTGGAGACTTGGAATGTGCCTGAAGTGGAATCACTGGATCCGTAGTGTGGATGATGGTAAGACATGAGGCAAATTTTTGAAGAAAAGCCCCAGTGATCAAAGATGGTCCCTATGGGCTTCAGCAAAGAAAGCAATTCAAAAAGCAATGCCGATAGTCTCGCAGGTTCCTAAAGATAAGGTAGGAAAGGAAGAGCTCTTAGAGGGTTTCTTGCTCGTACTTTTCTGTTCAGCTGGACCCAGCCTGGCGTGAGAATTCCAGGTCTAGTCTTCCTGTAAGTATAAGATCAATGCCTACAGCTACACGTTACCGTCTGGGTGTGATGGGTACTTAGGCATTTAGGGCAAGTTCAAATACCATTTGGCTTTTGGCTTTAATAAAGGAATGTATTCTATATTAATGATGATGATTTCAACAGCATAGAAACTATGTGGGCATATTTTAAAAGGGGGCTCCACCCCAGGTATTTATTATTATAAATAATAATATCTGATTTGTGGATGCAGTCAACGTGTTAAAGGACGTCATTCGTTTCCTCAGCAATTGACTATACGTGCACATTTACACCACGTGCCTAGATTAGAGGCTCCCTTGGAAATGTGGTCTTCAGAACACTAGATATACGGTTATGAAAGACAGCAGGAGCTGCAGAGCAGAAGGTTCTTGCACCTGCAGAGAAAAAGAATGAGTTTAAGAGGATAGAGGAGCTGCATGGGGGAGAACTAAGTACTGGGTTAGACTGGAGAGATTTTAAAATTAAAATGATGGCCTTGAGACAACATGTTATTCACCTGGTTCATTTTGGTCTTTTTGGACACAGTGAGTAATAGGAATACCTTTGGCTTTACTTTATATCCTTGCCCAGAAGAGCATAAACAGATCTTAGCAGGAAAGCTTAAGGCAAACCTTGCATGTAGAAGTTTAGTGTGCAGATGTCTTGAGACAATATGCCCCAAATCATAGTCAGTTGCCATATAAACCAATGCGCAGCAATGCGTTTCTACTTCCTTTTTCTTAACAAGTTTTGAAAGCAGAAAATGTTGGCAAAGCACTAGATATAAATGAGAAAATAAACATCAAGAAAGTGTAATGTGGCCATTCCTTCCACTAATAATCAGCAGGGTTTGAACCCTTGCCTTTCAGCACAAAAGTGCAGCTCTCTTTATTTGAGCTGAAAACATAACTCCCTTAGTTAATGGTGGCCACATAGACTGTTATCCTCTATGTGGACCTACCACTAGAAAAAGACATGGTGCACATTAGGAACATAACATAAAGAAACCATTACACAATGATGCTCATGCTTTCCCCTCTCTGATTCCATTTGCTTTTATTTTAAAGTTCAGTGACTATTCAGAAATCAAGTTAGTGCAGCCCCCACTCTTAACTGCACTGGACAGTCAGTTCAGCCTGTCTTCTTGGGCCTCTGAAATGTCTGGTTCACCACAGGCAGGCTCAGAGGCTTCAAACAGGCAACAGAATAATAAGAAAGTAACACTAGATCATCTCATTGCCTGGTCACTCCTGAGCTCAGAACTTGAAAGCTCTCGTTATACTTGTCATAAGACTGATACCCAAGAAGGCAGTGCTCAGGAAACAGGATCTTTATGCTAGGCTTTTGATAACTGACAGGTTTCCACATGTTGTAGTGTTTTTGCAAGACTTTTTGTAATAAACTGTTTTATCTCTCTGGGTCAAGATATACATGCCCCATAGAAGTGTGTATATATGTTTATAATTGTCATCTCCTGGTCAATGTTAAGGGCCTGATCTTGTTCCCACCACAGTCCCAAAACTCTTAGGCTGTGTCTACATTATAAAAAGTTAGGTCGACTTTATTAAGTCGACTTAATAAGGTTGACTTTAAGTCGACTTAACAAAGTGGTTTCCCTTAACCAGGACTTAGTAATTCAACCTAACTTTCCTTAGGTCGACCTAAAAAAGTGAACTTATGCATCCACACTGGGTTTAGGTTGACCTAAGGAACCGTTAGGTCGACCAAAGGAGGGTTAGTTCAAATACCCCACAGTTCTTATTAAGTCAACCTAAGCGTTCATTAGGTCAACTTAAGGAAGCCCCTTAAGTCGACCTAATGAAAGCCTAGTGTGGACAGGGATTGTTAGGTCAACTTAAGCCTCCTTAAGTCGACCTAACCTGGCAGTGTGGACATAGATTTATTGACTTCAGTGGGAGCAGGATTGGCCCTAATGTAGTAAACATTAGGCACCTCTGTAGTAATTATATCCCTATGTAGCGGTTGCCAAAAAATAAGTCGGTAGCAGAACTGCAAATAGAAGCCAAGATCTTGGTGGTTTTCAGGTTCTGAGACATCAGCTGCTTATAAACAGGCTGAATTGACCTGCAAGTCCACTGTAGAGAAATATGGGACCTCCCACAATGCAGTTTTACCGAGTCTGAGTTTTAGCTGAGTGGAGCTAGGCTATTCATGAAACATGTTTTCTGCCTTTAATTTCTCCATGTTTTTGGGGGGGAGCAAGAAGAAGAGAAAAGTAGCTGAAAAGCTAACTCAAAAGAAAGCAAATACCTGTTTTCCTGAAAATGTTCTCAGTATGAATTAGTGGGATAGACTAAAATACCAAATGGAGAGAGAGAGTGTGTGAGATAACCTAGCTGATTCTCTCACCTGCCTAAGTATCATCTCTTGGTGCAAGATTTATTTTACAGCTCACAAAAGCTTGATGTAGCTCAGTTCTACGCACTGAAGGTGTAGGATGTGCACTCTAGTGATAAAAGCTGGAGAATGGGAATAGGTATTACTGGTTTCTATCTCAGCTCTGCTATTGTAAACTTAAACCAAGTCACGTACCATCTATGTGGCTCTCCATCTGAAAAGGTAGATAATAACGCCATTTTCACAGAAGTGCTGTGGCTTAATTAATTAGACAGGCATTCTCAATGCCATTTTAGGAGATTTGGAGTCTAATTCACATGATTTCTTTTTAATGTGGAGTGGGTACCCAAATCTTTTCAACAGCTTTGAAAAATTCCACCCGTGATGTTTGTAAAGTATTTAGTCTCAGATGAAAAACACTATGATTTGCGTGCTGTTGCCATTACCACCCCAAAACAAAAACTAGTGGGTGATTTATAAATTGGTCTCTGTTCTGCCACAGCACCTTCTATGCCAGAATACGATGCAGACTCCCCCTTGAATGAAACCGATACGACCATCACAGTCATGTTGAAGCCTGCTCAGTCTCGTGGAGCACCTGTCAGGTAAAAGTCCTCTTTTCCCTGTGCTTTTTCTTTTCATCCTGCAAGCCATGTGCACACTTCTCATTCATGACCGATAATGTGGCTGCTATTGACATCTGCTTAATAAAAGGCAGTTGTGTTGCAGAGTCCAGCTCTCAGAACCTTTTACAAACATCCTTGTCTATTTGCATCCTGAAGTTAACTTTAAGGAGAGATTAGTGATATGGAGGCACTGGTTATTGACCTTGCAGTATCCGCTCTAGATGCATGTGCCATGTTGGAGCAATGATATGGAAAATCATGTTCTGGGAAGCTGGGTCTTTAGCATCACCCTGCCAAGGTTAACAGGGCTTCAGGCCTTCTACAACTACAATCTTTCTAATTCTGTCAACGGCTTTCGTGTATGTCATGATTTGCAGATAGTGCTAGAAATACCCGAAAAGTCCTTAAACTGCGTGTATATCCTAGTTCAGCATCTGGACCCACCCACACTCCTCACATCTTCATGTTATAATCTCAGCTGCTCTTCCCGATGCACCACCAGATTCTGATCTCAACAGCCGAGTGAGGCTTATCAGTCTGGTCTGCTGTTTTAATCAAATTGAGATTCCTCTCACAAAGGTATTTGTGGGCAGGAAATCACATGCGTACTGGAGCTGTGACATTGCAGACCATGTTTCCAGCAATCCCTGAGAAGGAGAAAACTTGCATTGGTGAGATATGCAACGTTAGAAATGAGAGTGTGAGAGTACAGATGATGTATTGCCCCTTTAAATGCATGTTCTTTAAGTGAATTTCATGCTGATGAAAGGTGTTCGCACAAAAGACTAATGTTTTCTCTTTAGCCACTACTAATGGCAGTTGGACAAGCTTCCCTAAACTCCCCATTTAATTCATTCTCCATGTCTACTTAGTCCTTCCCAAGATTGCCTAAGGTGTGAATTAGTGCTGCTTGTGAAGGTGGCTATTATGAATATTTGCCCGAAAAGAACTGAGCTAAATGCACCAAAGACATCTCTAAGCCACCCAACAGCCATTGGCTTCCCCTCTCCTCTAGTAACTGCCTTTGATCGGGAGCTCTCACATGTCAGTTGCCATGCTATTGAAAATAGACTCCAAGGGTAACATTTCAAAAATGCCCAAATCCCATTTTCTCAAATGATTTAGGCTCATAAGTCCCGTTGACAATTAGACTGCTTTGAAAAGTTGACTCCATGTCTGCTCAAACCTAGGTAATCTGAATCGCTTTACAAATTCCACAGGTACTTGATTTATTGAAATGTGTTCCATAAATTAATGGTCAAGTGTGTAATGAGTATCAGTTTTCCATGACAAACTTTTTGATACTCCTAAGTGAAAGAGCCGGTAAGTCTTATGGCAGATCTTTTCTTTACACTTCACTTGTTGATCCGCTAACCTTTCCAGTGTTCCAGAGGTACCTGTTTTAAAGTTCCAACTCTCATCCCTTGTATTCCAGACAACATTAGAATTTAGAGCCCATTATCCGAATCCTTTAAAAGGGTTGCTGTACTGGAGGAGAGCGATAAATCGTTCACCGTTTTGTTTTTTTATTCAGGGGCACTTTCCTCCATTTCATTTTACCTCCCACTGCCTTAAGAGTGTTGCTATTTTGTCTTTTTATTGAATAGTCTTGCAATTTTTCTTCAAGCCCAATTTACTACATTTTTACCACATTCCGTGAATAATGTCTTTTTCAGAAAATAAATCCATTATGAAAATATTTCCATGGCATTTCTCTGAATTTTCAGCCTGTCTTCTATTATATTGTGGTCTCTATTATACATTCATTTGCAATGAGAAAAATATTTACATGCTACACCTAAGTGATAGGCTTACCTACTGTAATGACCCCTCTTTTCTTGACTTATAGATAAGTTTAAGAAAAGCAGAATGCAGATTGGTTCCCTGGGGAGAATTCTAGCTTTATATTAACTTTTGCAGGCAGGCTGCATATGGATATCTTTCAGTTCTTAGCCTCATGCACTTTTTTTGTGTCTGACTCCTCTGTTTGAAAGGTATTTTTGCTACAGTAAGGAATTGGAATTTAAAGGAGATATGTTGCAAGTCATTTAGAACAGAGGCTCTCTCTTACTTTGTGTATGTACAGCATCGAGCACAATAGGTCCCTGATCTCAGCTGGGGCTTCGATTGCTTATTTGCCCACCATCAATGCCTAATCAAGTGACATGTACTGTTTGATCATTTGGGGTTGTGTTACACTCCTCTTGGTTGGAAAGTGTACGCAAGGCTAGTGCACACAGCCACTCTAGCTTATTCAAAGGAGCAGAGCCCTGGGCTCACTTATCCTTCACCCTTAGTCAGTGAGGCCATCTGAGCAGATCAGTGTAATGTAACAGGTTGTCAAGGTATCTATACTTCTTGGTTCTCCAGTAGGCATCATGCCACCTAACCAACTCTCAATCCATCATGGAACTCCTGCTCTCCTAACTGCCGCTGGACCTTGAGCTGTCCTGCGTTAGGAAGACATTTCCCCTAAGTGTTGGTAATTCGTAATGGTACAGGACCGAGTTTCGTACACCTTCATCTGACACTTCTGATACTGACCACTTCCAAGGCAGAGGAGTAGATGGCCCATTGGTTGATCCAGTATGACAGTTTCTACTGAGCCTTTTATACATCAGCCCTTTTCTCAAGGTTAACAGATGTTTATTAAAATATTTCTCAGTTGTGGAGGTATAAGTAGTAACCACGCAGTGATGATCACAAACATAATCGTTCTTATTATCATTGCCTCGCTGGCTTTTGAGAGGAAGCATATGAGTGAAGAATTAAAACTAATAATAATAACAATATGGCCACATATATGTTGTTTTGTTAAGTCTGGTCTACTGTAGTGTGAGGTGATAACAATGTAGTGTAGCCTAAAGAAACATAGTTAGATTATTGATGTAGGCTATTTCAAACCAGAGTGTATTAGTTTCATTGGGAATTAAACTAAACTAAATCCAAAGTCATTTTCAATATTAAACATGACTGATGGCCTGTGTTGCTCTATTTCGACCATGGTGAGTAGCTAAAGTGAGGTTGTTTAGCAGGCACATAAACATGATCTTTTCTGTACACACAATCTGTAGCTAGAAATAACCAAGACAAGATGCTCTGATGTTACAGAAATGAGGGCAGTGTAAAAACTTAGGTAATATTTTTGAAGAGTTTCTCAAAATAATAGCAATTGTGAGTTACCTGTTTTCCCCCAGAAGCCCACGCCAGTACCCTTGAAATGTTTGATCAGTTGAGACCCAGAAGAGTCCTTTGAAAATGCTGCCTGCAAACATGTTGGTGACACAAAGTGCCAGGGGTTACAGGAAAGGATGCTTTCTGAAAGGCATCAGAGGACAATCAAGAGACCCTTGGGAAAGGAAATGGGGAACATGAACTCACCTGAAACCATAATTCCCCTCGACTCCGTGCTACTCTGCTTACCAGGGTGGTTTTCAGGGATCAACTTCCCTATGGACTGAGCAGGTCTTCACAGACCCAGTCAGGAAAATCGATCTAATGGCATCAATTTTGCTGCCATCACTGAAGACTTGCCCGTAATGGTATTTCTCTTCCCTTGTTGGGGAACTTGAAATCCTCTTTCTCAAGCCATATTCCTCTTCCACTCACACATCGTCCGTTCAACTTTGTCCCTTCTTTGTCTCTTTTATCGTAGCTCTCTATCACTCTTCTTCTATCCCTTTCTCTTTCTTTCTCCTCGCTGTCCCACAGCCTCCCTAGAACGAAGCCCTCAAGAGCTAGTTGACAAGTGCTAGTGTTATGATTTTGTTCTCGTAGCTGCTTACTTTCTCTACTGGTTTGTCACTGGTATTCTTTGGACATACCTGTGTTTGTGATGCCCCATATGTATCTCTGGTTTCGTGGGAGCACTGTTTGCAAGCCTGATCAGTTTGATCCTGGCTTGGAGGAAGAATGAAATGAACAAACAAAAAGATATAAATCTGTGAGCTTTACTGGGATTCATTTTCTTGTCCCAGTTGGTGGGTTTGGTGCATATATCATGGCAGCTGCAGAGCGAAGTGTGCTGTTCAGCTCATTGCCCTGACATTTCTTAGTGGATTTTTATTGGCTTCACATGAGCTTGTCGGTCCTTTTATGTTGATAATGAATTCACTAAGCTCATGCACAAGGTTTCAATGTATTGTTTTTAAGGTGTCAAAGCCCTTGAATAGCATAAGCATGTTACACCTCTTATAAATGCTTGGAAATAAATAAAAGAAACAAAGATCAGTGACACAGCAAAAAGGATCTGATGTTAAATCCTGCTCCAAATAGTCTTGATGATTCAGCTTGGAACGGTGACAGGCACAGTATAAATGTCATGTCATAGAGAAGTCTGGCTGGCTTTTTGTAAACTACTATTCAAATGCAGAATGTATGCATTACCGGACTTGGGTGATGGGATTGAGGGGAAACAGTCACAGTAGAAATCTTTTAGCTTTAGATTAGCTAGTGATAAATGAATATTATCAGTTGTTTTTGAGTTAATTAACATCTACCCTAATACGCCTAAGGGAGATTTTTGTGAACTCATCTGAGCAGGGTTCTCCTGAACGACATTTTATTTTGGAAAGAACTTGAGGTTAAACTAAGAGGTGTTTTCTGCTAAACACAGACTTCGTTGTTTGCTTTTTCCTTAATGTTTTTGTGAAATAGAGTGCGGGTAAAGTGTCTGCTGCGGAGACTGATGTCCTCTTTGTAACAAGAGAAAAGATACTGCACAGATGAAAGCATCACAAACTTCCCTGAGGGCAGGTCTACACCACCTGCCATTTTCAGCAGCAAATGGAGACATGCAAGTTACTGAAAATATTTTTTTCAGTACTGAAGAATTCTGAAAGTAGTTCAGTTCAGCTGCCCTGTGCCTGGCACCTTCCTTTGACTCAGCACTACTCCAGTGGCTGGGGTGGTTTTAATAGATCGGCTTCCCAATCGACTGAGTGGGTCTTCTCAGACCAGATCAGTCAACCGGGAAGGTCAAGCTGAAGGTGGTGATTTTGCTGCTGGCAGTGGAGACAAGCCTGAAGTTTACCCATGAATTTGCTCTAACACCAATGAACTGAGTTGAAAGCCTTGATCAGATGCACCTCTCTTTGCCATTATCATAATGGGGCCGTTTTTTAAAATAATAAAGGCTGATTTTCTTACTAGTAATATTTGTAATTATCAGTATAATTAAATCTCATGACTCAGGGCAGAAGGTGATCATTTTAAGGGTCAAGAAGAAAAAATTAGTCTTTTCTATATGGTCTTGGCAGAACTTGATTTTAATTTTTTTTTATAAATTTGCTTAATAAGATTGATGATTATTTTAATTATTTAATATTTTCTATTCAATTTTTCACAGCTGTGCAAAAATGCAGTTTAACCATTTTTTCCAAATATTATTCAATTAAATGTCTGTAAGAGACTCACATTAAAGATTGCTCAGTTACCATCTCACATTAAAATACTAAGAACAAACAATGAACTTTATTAACTACTAACTGAATAAATCTTATCCTAAGAAAACAAAACGAAGTTAAACAGAACAGTCCCCACAGAAACACCATGAGAAAGATCCCCAAGAGTCCCGAAGTCCAGGTGGAGTTCAGCCAACTCTCAGCTACACTCTCTGTTCAAGTCCAAAGGCTTGAGTGGAAAGAAGTAGCTGTTCTCTTCTTCTTTGGTGCAGGAATCTTCAGTAGAATTCCATGCAGGCTTTTCTTTCTCCTCTGCAACCAGCACCAAGCAGTCAGCTCACTGGTTAACCAGTCCTCAGTCCCATATGCATGTGCACAAACTCTGCTGCAAAACACTCCATAGGAGGGAGAAAACATCTTGCTGTTCACTCCTAGCTCAGCTTCTTTCATGAGCACTGAGCACATGGGCTCTTCTCACTGCAGCTCCTGCCTGCCCGCCCCCTCTGTCTGCACAGTCTGCTTCTCTCATGTGGTCTGACCACACCACCAGGAAACCCTGTGGAGCAAGCTCAAATGCTACCACTCCCTGTTTCCAGAAGTTTCTGGTTGTGGGCAGCTAATCTGCCCAGCAACAGTAACCCACCCTCAAGAGGTCTCTTAAAGAGTTAGCCTGTTTTAGGCATATGGGTTACGCTGACACTTACCAAATAAATCTAATTCTTTTAAGCCTGTGGGTGTGTGGGTGTGTGAGGGGGAGAGGGTGTAAAAATATTGCATAACTGAATAGTTTCATTGTGTTGTTTCTAACTTTCTTTGAAGCATTTGATTTTGGTCACAAAAAAGCTGGATACCGGGTGTGATGGATCAAAATTCTGATCTGCCACAGCAAATACATTTTCTTACAGGCTTTGTGTACTCTTCATCTGAGTACATGGTCCCTTAATAAGCCATATAATTGCCTTTGTCCATTTATTAACCTTGATAAATATAGCCACTTTGACACTCCATTAGCTGCGCTATCATACCTCTCTTCCATAGGGAATTTTGAATGTGGTTAGAAAATCAGAGGGAAAAGCTATGAATTTAACACATTTTTTCATTACAATATTTTAATAGTGAGATCACACATTTAGGTTCACTTTTCTGTGTCAAAAGCTGTTTTACTAACTGCACATTGATGCTGCTGGTTAATATTTTGTAGTGTCTTTTATAAAGGCTGCTGGAAGATGATGTGAAGTGGGGCAGTGAGTTTTTGGCCTAAACCTTTCATGTTGTCCAGGTGAGCTGTCAGGTTACATTCCAGCAATCAAAAGATTAATGAAGTTTGAACTTTAAGATGAAAATCACAGCTCGGTGCTCGCAGATTTCTCACATTCAGCTGTCAACTCATGAAACAAGGGGGGAGTAGGGGAAAGGACTGTGACTGCCAATTTGAGAGGCTTCTCTTTAAAAGCAATTTCTATAGTAGTTTCTTGTATCCTAGCTAGAACAAACTTTCCATTATCTCAAGCAGGGGGCTAATTGTGAGCTGCATAAACTTGGCTTAAAATTTCACATAGATGACAAGTGAAATAATTGTGATGCACTCAAGCCTAGAGACAAAGCTCATTGAAGACAACAGAAAAAACTCTATAGCCTGTTGTGTTCCTTTAGCAGCTGGTGGATGCCTCAGAAATGATGCACAGGTTTGTTACAACTCACAGACTCTGCTTTGAATCAAGACACAGGACTACAACTAGAGATGGGGGGTGGATTTGTTCTGTGCTCTCTTGAGTTCCCAGCCAAGTGGGAATGGACACTATGATAACAGCAGGTGCCCCCTCAATGGTGGTTAGTAACACAAGAAAGCAAATGAAAGGAAAGATGAGTAAGCTCAGCTCTGCTGTTGTAGAATTGAAAAAAAAATCAGGACTTAATTATGCCACAGGTATATAAATTCTGGAAACACGTTAATGCTCCCGTGATTAAAATTATAGAGGGCCTAATTGAAAAAAAGCATAAACCAAATTAAAGAATTCCTAATTATAATGTGCTTCGAGGTGTTAATTTCCTCCACAATGAGAGAGTAATTTTTTGGAACCAGAAAAGGGGGCTGTTATACCGGTGTGTGGGCTGGAGGGTGAAATAAGGGGTTTATCACAAACACACAGAGACAATACAAAAGGAAGCCTCGGCAGCCATGACACCCTTTCAGATTCCTGTCCTCCCTCCAGAGCACATCCTGAGATCAAAGGGGAGGGTTAGTAGAGAGCTGAAGAATAAAAGAGGGCTGATTTAATGAAAAGGAGACATGGTACTAGTGAGAAAGTAGTGCAGGGAGGAAAAGAGAGGGGAATGTGCACATGCAGAAGACAATATCCTGAGTAGGAAATGTCAGAGAGCAGAAGAAAGAGAACAAAAGGCAATAGATGGGTGGGAAGGGCCCCTAAGTCAGCCAGGAATGAAGCTGGGTTTGACTTCCTTCAGTGCCAGCACAGATTCCTGAGCAGCTAATGATGGTGCAAGATGCTGTTTCCCTCAAAAGGATGAACACTATGTCCCAAGTCCTGTCTTGTGCCAAAATATGCTGGGCATTGGGGGCCATGGTCAAGCAGAGAGAACCAAATGTAGCTCCTTGATTTTGACTTTGCCCTGGTGTGTGTTAGAGCAGACCATGAACGGCGTGCCAGTTAAAAATTGGCAGAGTGCAGGCATGTACTGCCCTGCCCCAACACTCCTCCTCCGACTAGGACACATCCACTCCTGTCCCCAACACACCTCTGTACTGGGGTGTAGGAGTGAGCTACAGCATCTGAGAACTCCCCTGCACTGGGGGGATTCGCAGCTGGAAAGGGATGGCTCATTTTGCACGGCGTGAGCACAAAGTGGCCAGAACAGGGTCCAGAACAGAATCCAGCCTCATGCTCTCAGCAGCCTTCATCCCTACACATCCTGGGAGAAAATGACTGGGAACAGGAGACCTGTGCAATAATTTGCCACAGCCTGCCAAGGGATTATGCAATTCCATGGCTTTGACATCACCTGCCTGCTCCTAATCCAGGTTCCTAAAGCAGAGCATGCATGTTTCCTTTATACCATCGTCCTTCCAGTAGCATGGCGCGTACTGAGCAGTGTCAATACAGGGGCACAGGAGTCAGTGCATTGTGAAGATGGAGCTTCTCCTTCGCCCCTCCGGGTGGTCCTTGCAACTCAGTTTTGAAGCTTGTTGAGGGGACAATTGTGGGTGGAACTTACTGTGTATCTGGCCATGATGTCTCTGTTCTGGGCATAGAAACCTTTCTTTTATAATGTTATCCATCTTCTGCTCTTCTTGGGCATTGAATTATCTAAATGAGAAAATAGGGAATGCTTTTTATCCTAACCTAGTGGCCCCAGCTCTGCACAGTGGAGTGGTTAAGAAGGAATAGTAGTTCTTTGAATAGTGTCCATATGGGTGCTCCATTATAGTTGTGTCTGCGCTCCCACGCTGCTGATTGGAAAATTTGGTAGCAATCCGTCCCACCCGTGCAAGTGCTGGCTCCCTGCCTGTCATGAGTCCAGCCACCGTGTTCAGGCATTCCCTGCTCAGCAACTTCTCAATGGCCCTGGCTAGAGACCGAGCTCAGAGCTGTTCGTTCTCAAATCATTACTTCTCTTTATTTTATTTTTTTTAATTTTATCTTACCTTGAAGCTTTTGTCATTTATCCCCTTTGGGGTTTTTTGGATGTGCCAAAAAGAAAAAAAAAAAAGGTTTGCCTCCCACCAACCCTGGTGGGGGTAAGGATGCTCCTAGACAAGGATATGCCTGGCTCTCCAGGGTTCAAAAAGTACCACAATTGCAAGAAATCTATCCTAATGACTGATGGGCACTTGCAGTGTGTTTGCTGCCTGGGCAAAAAGCAAATCCATGGAGATGTGGCTGGTACCAGCAACTAAAACCCAGGTCCAAGAAAGGCAGGGAGTTAGTTAAGGCTCAAACTCCTGCTCCTGCAGTCATCCCATTAACGTGCCGAGTCTCAGTGAAAGCTCTAACCTCAGTCTTCTGCTTTGAAGGCAGGTGATCCCAAAGAGATGAGCCATTTACTTCAAGGCACCAAGAAAAGGCCCGTGAATCCCTGAAGCAAACTTGTGCTCCATTAGTATCATCAGGGGGCACTGAATCTTGGTACCTAGGGTACCACAATACAGAGCAGACAGAGCACGTTGGTTTGCCCAAAGATATATGGTCACAGGGAAAGAAGTATCATAGGGGCATGAAAGACATAGAAGATCCAGCCTAGGGAAATCTACATCAGCATGGACATTGGCACTAACCCTGGTTCCTCTAGCACTGACAGACTGTCCAGGCAGGTCTCCACTGGTGCAACCCTCTTAGTACAAACATTCCCTATTGGTACTGACGTGATCTGCACAGCCAGATTTCGAGAGTAAAACAGATCTCTCAATGCACCAAACTCGCCCCTACTTAGTGCCAAGGCCCCAGCACTGAGTTCTGCTAGAGGACTGCACTCGCCAAGATCTCCCTGCAGCCTTTCTCGTCATGGGAGTCAGAAAATGAGCAAGAATGTCTGGATTCCCACTGCTCTTCTTACCCGCTATATGGGACTCAATCTCACTATGGGCACCAAGTATATTATCCACCCAATCCTCAGCTTCTATGTCTTGGTGGACCATGGAACCGGTCACCAGGGCCAGATTAAGGCAAGGAGCTTCAGTCCCGGGTTAAAGGAGGTTCCTGCTGCCCTGCAATAATTCAGCGCTGCTAAGGCTGGCACATGTTGAAGCATTCATGGGAGAGTCTTAGATCCCTAGGAATATACATGCCAGTCTACAAAAGAACATAGTCTTCATCAACCGCTTAAGCCCCAGTCATCACAATACAGGTCTCAGTACTCATCATAAAGATCTTACAAGCTGCAGAGGAAGGGGATTGAGGTTTCCTAGGTGAAAGCAATTGGGATCTCAACCGACTGCATCTGGCCCTCCACCTTAAAGTGGTAGTTTTGCTGGGGTGGTTGAGGCACTGGTAAAACTCTTTCCTCGTCCATCATTTCAGAGACTGCCTTACTCCATTCCACAGCACCAGGAAATGGATAACGAGTAATGGAAATTATCCAGAATGTATATGCTATCCATCTCCTTCTGCAAATACCTTCCCTTTCCCTCTTCAGGACCTTTTTCATGAGAGTCTACTGTTTCAAAAGGTAAACCAAGTCCTCAGAGCAGGAGCTATAGAACCTGGGCCTGTATATCTTGGAGTCAAAAGCTTTTATTCTCACTACTTCCTGATACCAAAGAAAAAGGGTGATTGGAGACCTCAGAGCACTCAACAGATACATCAAGATGCAGAAATTCAAGATGGTCCCCTATCAACAATCACTGTCGTATTAGAAGAAGGAGATTGCATCTTGAAAGTTGAGGGACAAGAACCATATTTTCAGATTTCCATCATGCCGAGTCTCAGTCATTACTTCAAATTTGCGCTGGCCCAGGACTACTACCAGTCTATAGTACTCCTTTTGAGCCTTTCATCAACCTGCAGGGTGTTCTCTAAAGCCCTTTTGGTAGCAGAGGCCCACTTACACTCTCAAGTCATCACAATTTATCCTTAACTGGACAATTGCCTTCGCAGGAGGCATAATCCTTCACAGAGGCACAACGTGTCACTCAGGCCACACAGGACCTCTTTCTGAATCTTGGCCTACATATCAATGAACAAAAATCAACATTAATGCTGATACAGAGACTAGAATTAATAAGAGCCGACCTTGACTCCACTCAGGCAAAAGCGTTCCTACCACATCACAGATTTCTTAGTCTCTTCTCATTGGCACAATACAATCCAGCCCACAAATTTTGGCCAGAATTGACTCCAGCTTCTGGAGCACATGATTGTAGGCAAATCCATTATTGTGCATGTCTGATTATGTGTGAGATGCCTCCTAGCATGGTTCCGTTCAGTTTACAAACCGAACAGAAACAATATAAACAACCCTCTATTGATGCTACCAGGATCAAGTGACTTTTGCCCTGGTGGAAGGACCCAGCATACACCTGTATAGGAATCCTGTTTGCTCAGTCTTCCCTATCTCCTGACCACCTATGCATCCCTCATAGGATGGGTACATTTCTCAACAGTTGCACAACACAGGACAGATTGTCTCTGACATCATACTGATTGCTTCCACCTGGCCCAGAAAATCATGGTACCCTTACCTGTCACAGATGGCATTATATCCACTGATGACTTGCCTGATCCTTCCTTACCTCCTGTCACAAAAGGAGAGGCACACTCTCCATCCCAATTTGTGGATTCTGTGACTCAAAGCATAGCTCCTTCATGGTTTCAGCATACACTGACATCTTGCTCTCAGGAGGTGCTCTTACACAGTAAAAAAGGAATTACTCATTGTACCTACCTTCAGAAATGGAAGAGATGCCAGATCAAGTGCCACCCCAAGCATGTCACTGCTAGTGCAACCACCGTGATGATTGCCTTGGACTCCTTGTTAGTTTTAAAGAAGTCAGGACTTTTATTAGTTCATTGAAGGTTCATCTGACATCCATTACAGCCTTCCAACATCAGGTAGAAGGATACTCAATCTTCTGACGCCCAAGTATAAATAGATTTCTTAAGGGCAAAGCAAAGTTCTTCCCACAACTCATGCTCAGCGTGTAGGGATCAATGACTAGCTGGCAACCAGTAATGAGTGGAGTGCCCCAGGGGTCGGTCCTGGGGCCGGTTCTGTTCAACATCTTCATTAATCATCTGGCTAAAGGGATAGATTGCACGCTCAGTAAGTTCGCGGATGACACTAAACTGAGGGGAATGGTAGACACGCTGGAGGGCAGGGACAGGATTCAGGGAGACCTAGACAAATTGGAGCACTGGGCCAAAAGAAATCTCATGAGGTTCAACAAGGACAAGTGCAAAGTCCTGCACTTAAGACAGAAAAATCCCATGTACTGCTACAGGGTGGGGACCGATCGGCTAAGTAGCAGCACTGTAGAAAAGGACCTGGGAGTTATGGTGGACAGAAAGCTGGATATGAGCCAACAGTGTTCTCTTGTTGCCAAAAAGACCAATGGCATATTGGGCTGCATCAGTAGGAGCGTTGCCAGCGGATCGAAGGATGTGATTATTCCCTTCTGTTTGGCACAGGTGAGGCCGCATTTGGAATACTGTGTCTAGTTTTGGGCTCCCCACTACAGAAAGGATGTGGACAAATTAGAAAGAGTCCAGCGGAGGGCAACGAAAATGATTCAGGGGCTGGGGCACATGACAAACGAGAAGAGACTGAAGGAACTAGGCTTATTTAGTCTGCAGAAGAGAAGACTGAGGGGAGATTTGATAGCAACCTTCAACTACTTGAAGGGGTGCTCCAAAGAGGAGGGAGCTGGGCTGTTCTCGGTAGTAACAGAGGACAGAACAGGGAGCAATGGTTTCAAGTTGCAGGTGGGGAGGTTAAGGTTCAATATTAGAAAAAAACTTTCTCACTAGGAGGGTGTTGAAGCATTGGAATGGGAGGTGGTAGAATCTCCTTCTTTGGAGATATTTAAGGTCCGGTTAGACAATACCCTGGCTGGGATGATTTAGTGGGAATGGTCCTACTTTTAGCAGAGGGTTGGACTAGATGACCTCATGAGGCCCCTTCCAACCCTATGATTCTATGATTCCCCCACTTCCCAATCGGATTTCAAACTAGTACTAAAAGGACTGAGTATACTGCCATTTGAACCCATGGCCATTTGTTCACTAACTCACCTTTCCATGAAGATGGCATTCTTCTTCACCATCACCACTGCCAGAAGGATGGGGAGATAGTGGCTTTGATGGTGCCATCCCTCTTTTATTGTGTTCTTTCCGGACAACGTCACACTTACACCACATACAAAGTTCATTCCCAGAGTGATTTTGTGACTTCGCGTGAATCCGCTTATTCAGTATCCAGCCTTTTATCCCAAACCTCCTAAGGAAAATAGGGAAGCCATCCTCCATATGCTCGACATGAGGAGATCCTTGACCTTCTCTTTTGACAGGACAAAGGCTTTCAAACAATCACCTAGACTTCTCCTATCCATTGCTGATGGGTCAGAAGGCATAGTGATCTCAGCTCAGAGACTCCAGCTGTATTAAGCTGTTACCAACTGTGTAAGATAGCTCCCCTATCTTCAATACACACACATTCTACAAGGTCGGTCTGTTCATCTGTCACCTTCTCCAAGGGTATCCCTATACCAGAAATCTGCAGAGAAGTTTACTCAGGCATCTGTGCACACCTTCGCAAAACACTACACGATCTTGGAGGATTCAGCTGTAGACACCAAATTCAGTGCTGCACTACTATAATCTATATCAGATTTGACCCAAGTATCAGGTTTGACCCAAAACTCTGACCTTCAGTTGTAGGTACTGCTTGGGAATCACCTATAGCGGAGTATCCATAGTGACACTATTCAGAGAGAAAGAGGAAGTTACCTATCTTGTGCAATCAGAATGGTTCTTCAAGATTTGTGTCCCCATGGGTGTTCTATGATCCGCCCTCCTCCCCTGTACTTTGGAATTGTAATAATTAACTTTGCGGTATTGAAGAAACTGAAGAGGGAATGCCCGCACATGCTGGCTACCCTTGTGGCAGTCAGGGAGCAGCGTATGCATGGGCATGATGGACTGCAATCAAAACTCGTTGAACAGCAGTGCAGGAGTGCAGACACACCTACACAAAAGCACCCATGGGAGCACATCTCAACTAATCATCTTTACTGCACATTCCTCCTCTTCAGTACAGACCAGATTCTCTGCTGGTAGAAACTTGCGTAGCTTAATTGAAGCCAATGTAGCTACACTAGTTTACGCCGGCTGTCGATATGACCCTATAAATCCATAGCTTTGCCTATCCCACTGCTTTTATGAAGGAAATGGAAGAACTTAAGTGAAGCAGCCCCAGAGTGATGCCACCTTTCTCAGAATATAACTAGAGCTTCTTCTTGCCCTGTGCCTTACCTAAAGAACCACATGGCTCCTGTTGTCCTTGAAACTCACTTCTTGTCTTGAAAGAAACCACTGTGAACAACAAGACCCCAGTCAGTAATGCCTGCCTAATGCTAAGTGACATTAACACTTTTTTTGTTTTGTATTTTTTATTAGTCTTATTTTTTTCCTGATTAAACAGATGGTAGGTGATTCAGGAGGGAAAATACACCTCCGAAGCCACTAACATTAATTCCTGTCACAGGGAAAGCCATATCTGTCTGCAATCATTATCTTTAATCTGCCAGCACGGAACAACATTGAACTGGAGAGGTAGGGACATAGTCTATTGCACTGGGAATAGCAGCGATTATATCTAATTTGTGTTGGAAGCCAGGTCAGGCTTATGGAGATGGTTAAGACAAGGAAGCATGCAGTTTTGAAATGTCCTCTGTCGGTTTTGTTTTCCGGCAGACTAATACAGACAAGTGAGGCATTTAAAGTAGGGTGCATATATAATCCAAGTAGCATAAATATGTTCATAGCTTCCTGCTCAGCCTTCTACCCAGTTGCCTTTCTGGAACCAGTTCATGTTTTCTGGATTTAGATTTTTCTTCGCAGTCCATAGATATTGCCTTAGTTACAAGGTCTTCCTAACACCATTTGGAAATGTGGCGGTTGTAAAGTTCTGGATGTATCTATCTACCCTGGTGACATTTCAATCACTAGCTATGTAAAAATTACTGCTGAATAGAACATGGGAGATTTGGAGGTTTGATTTAAGAACCCAAATCTGTGAATATTTGTTGAGAACCTCAGAGTCTGCCAAACAGAGCTGGGAATGCCATGAAGAGGGGAATGGTTTGGTTGTGAAATTTCCCATGTTTCTTGCTTCCTTTTGTGATGGAGATCCAGCCTTTCCCAAGGTGGGTCATTAGTTCTACTGCCTGTCCTCACTGAAACCAGAGGGTTCCAATTTGTTTTAACTCTCACAAAATAAAGAAGGAAAGGGAGCATCTGAATTTCCTTAAATTACAAAACAGGTTCAGGGATTAGATTTTAGCTTTTCCTGCATGCCTGCTTTTATTTGATCCAAATCCATCTCTGGAAGCAGTGGGTCAATAAAATATTCCATAAAAGCAACAGAACATATCACGGAGTAAAACTCATTGATCAAATGCCCACATTTCATGGTACAGTTTTGAAGGCCATTGACCCTGCTACTCATGATGCACACAGGCATCTATTTGCTACATTTATTTGCAGTGAATGGTGTTTTGAGGAAAATACTGGTTCGTGGTTGCTTGTATAGAGGGACAGTTTGAGAAAGAGATGGAGCCCTGGCGTGCTTTAACTGTGACATTGGGCAAATTCTTCCATTTTCAGCTACTGATGGATATTTTATAGCATTCTGCCTTCTCGGTGGTATGATGGATGAGTAGCTCATTGTTCTAAGCATCCCAATTAGAACATCAGCCCCTGCCCTCGGTTATTCACAGCGGAGTACTGTGCTCCTGTCTGGTGTTGCTCTTCTCACACACTATCTAGAACTTAACAAAGCTATGCATATTGTGACCAGGACTTTATGGGCAACTCCATTGCCATGGCTACCAATACTTAGTAACGGCACTGCCCCACCCATGAGAGTCTCTGTCACACCATTGGCCAAGGATCTATGGGAATAGTGACCTGCCATTGTACAGGGACCTCTTCAAACAACCACCAACTCGCTTGTTTTCTAAATGCCCTTTATGCCACCAGAAGAAATGACCATGAAATCTGTGTGGTGCAATGAGTGGTCAACTACAACAGTCATTGATCACTCATCACTCACCCAACCATCTGTCCACTCGCTTTTGATCTGCCAAGGCACCTATGGTCATTTCTGAACTGGGTTTGAATAGCACAGTGCAGCCATGCAGCCAATTTCTTTAAATGAGGATTTTCTAATGACCCATGGGGCAGCTGCAGTCAGCTTCAGACTATTTTGTATATCATGTCAAGTGCCCACTGGCTTATTGGATGGTGGGCTACCAGCTTTTCCCCGGGTAGTGTTGATGCCATTAAATAACTGGACACATTGCACGAAAACTGAGTCCTGTGAATCTATCTATCTATCTATCTATCTATCTATCTATCTATCTATCTATC
>ML685852.1:7092597-7157048 GCA_007922175.1 Pelusios castaneus | reverse complement strand
ATCTATCTATCTATCTATCTATCTATCTATCTATCTATCTATCTATCTATCTATCATCTGTTATTCTCACAGCAAAATGACTTAGTGTTCTACAATTGGTTAATAAAATAGTAAAAGTATCCTGACTGGTGAATAACTTAGATGGGTTGATAATTAAATCACGCAGTGTTTTAGTATCATGTGCTGAAAAGAGTCGCAAGAGATAAATCAAAGTGCCACTTGTGGCTCCTAAGCCTCAGTCTGAATATCCCTAAGTAAACAGATGTTGCAAGAAAGGTGAAGTGGGAAGTTAGCACCTCTATAGTTGTAAGGAAAAGGAGGATCAGGGAGTTATAAGTTGTAGTAATGAGCCTTAAATCCTGTCTGTTTATTAAGTCCTTTTTTTTTAACCTCTAGCAGAGTTATGAATTTAAGTTTCCAAGCTTGTCTTTTGAAAGTATTGTTGGAGGTTTCCATTGAGGATGGGGGCTGAAAGGTCAGAAATCTGTCTTCTGCTTGAGCAAAATCCTTCCTGTTACATCCCTTAGCCCTGTAATAATCTGCAGCTACCGTATATACTTTGGTGACAAAATCAGATTTATATAGTCGTTGCACTTTTATATGGAAATGTTTTCGGAGGGCAAACTTTATCACAGTATACACTGTATGGGCCTGATCCAAAGCCCACTGTAATCAATTGGAGTATTTCTATTGATTTTCATGAGCTGAAAATCAGGCCCTATATCAGCAAAGATGCTCCTCTTAGATTCTCCTGGTTACAGTATCCACCCCCCGGGGAGTTGTGAAGTTTAATATCTGTCTGTTTGTCTGTCTGTCTGTCTGTGTGTGTGTGTGTGTGTGTGTGTGTGATCCTTGTGATCCAGAAGTTTCCAAATCACAGGCCCTGGTTCTCATGGGGGACTTCAATTATCCTGACATCTGCTCGGAAGGCAATACAGCAGTGCACAGGCAATCCAGGAAGTTTTTGGAGAGTGTTGAGGACAATTTCCTGGTACAAATGCTGGAGGAACCAACTAGGGCCTTGCACCTCTCAATCTGCTGCTCACAAACAGAGAAGAATTGATCGGGGAAGTAGAAGTGAATGGCAACCTGGGCAGCAGCAACCATGAGATAGTAGAGTTCAGGATCCTGATCAATGGAAGAAAGGAAAGAAGCAGAACACACACCCTGGACTTCAGAAAAGCAGATTTTGGCTCCCTCAGAGAACTGATGAGCAGGATGCCTTGGGAGGCTGATCTGAAGGGGAAAGGCATCCAAGAGAGCTGGTTGTGTTTTAAAAAAGCCCTGTTAAAGGCACAGGAAGATACCATTCCGATGTGCAGAAAGAACAGCAAATATGGAAGGTGCCCAGCGTGGCTTAACAGAGAACTCTGCGGTGAGCTGAAACATAAAAGGGCAGCTTACAAGAAGCGGAAGCTTGGACAGATGACAAGGGAGGCCTATAAATATATTGCTCGGAACTACAGGGATAAAATCAGAAAGGCCAAAGGACAATTGGAGTTGCAGCTAGCAAGGGATGTGAAGGATAACAGGAGGGGGTTCTACAAATATGTCAGTAACAAGAAGAGGATCAGGGATGGTATAGGTGCCTTACTGAATGGGGCAGGTATCCTCGTGGTGGATGATGCAGAAAAGTCTGAAGTACTCAATGCTTTTTTTACTTCAGTCTTCACAGGGAGGGCCAGCTCCCAGGCTACTACACTGGGTAAAACAGAATGAAGAGAAGAAAAGCGGCCCTCGGTGATACACGGTCAGGTTAGGGACTACTTAAAGAAGTTGGATGTGCACAAGTCTATGGGGCCGGATGAACTGCATCCGAGGGTGCTGAGGGAGTTGGCCAATGTGATTGTAGAGCCGCTGGCCATTATCTTTGAAAACTCCTGGAGAACGGGTGAGGTCCCGGAGGATTGGAAAAAGTCAAATATAGTACCTATCTTCAAGAAAGGGAAGAAGGAGGATCCGGGGAACTATAGAACAGTCAGCCTCACCTCAATCCCTGGAAAAATCATGGAGCAGGTCCTCAAAGAATCCATCCTAAAACATGTGGAGGAAAACAGAGTGATCAGGAACAGTCAGCATGGATTTACCAAGGGCAAATCATGCCTGACCAACCTGATTGCCTTCTATGGTGAGATGACTGGACTTGTGGATGCGGGAATAGCTGTTGATGTGATATACCTCAACATTAGCAAGACTTATGATTCTGTTTCCCACAGCATTCTCATCGGCAAGTTAAGGAATTGTGGGTTGGATGAGTGGACTGTAACGTGGATAGAAAACTGGCTCGATCAACGGGTAGGAATCAATGGCTCAATGTCTAGTTGGTAACCAGTAACAAGTGGAGTGCCCCAGGGGTCAGTCTTGGGGCTAGTTCTGTTCATTAATGATCCTGATGATGGGATAGACTGCATGCTTAGTAAGTTCGCAGATGACACTAAGCTGGGGGGGAATGGTAGATACACTGTAGGGCAGGGACAGAATTCAGGGAGACTTAGAGAAATTGGAACACTGGGCCAAAAGAAATCTCATGAGGTTCAACAAGGACAAGTGCAAAGTCCTGCATTTAGGATGGAAAAATCCCATGCACTGCTACAGGCTGGGGACCAATCAGCTAAGTAGCAGCACTGTAGAAAAGGACCTGGGGGTTATGGTGGACAGGAAGCTGGATATGAGCCAACAGTGTGCTCCTCAGGTAAGGAGTTCCACAAGTTGACTGTGCGTTGTGTGAAGAAGAACTTCCTTTTATTTGTTTTGAACCTGCTACCTATCAGTTTCATTTGGTGACCCCTGGTTCTTGTATTATGGGAGTATTTAAACAACTTTTCCTTGTCCACTTTTTCCACATCAGTCATAATTTTATATACTTCTATCATGTCCCCCCTCAGTCTCCTCTTTTCCAAGCTGAAGAGGCCCAGCCTTTTCAATCGTTCCTCATACAAGGCACTCTCCAAACCCCTAATCATTTTAGTTGCCCTTTTCTCATGTAGAAGGAACTCATAAATTTATACTATCTTTCTTCTAACAATACAGTAAAATCTTATAACTTGATACACACTAACAATGCACGTACTTGGACAGAACAGTGAGTTTTAGCAGATCCTGATTTCTCCTGTTACCTTACATTAACTACTTTACATTATACTAAATATATACCATATATACACCACACATATACTTACCTTACATTATACATATACATATCAGCATTATATGTGAAGGGTGAATATGGAATTTACAGCATGCTCCTTGGAGGTACAATGTGTCACATTAGGCAATAAAATTTCCATTTCCTGGATCCCATTGCATGTCCCTAATCCTTGTTTTGGCACAGGTTTGTCACCAAGTTTGCTTTTTGTGGGCTCAGTTATTTGTTTCTTCCCCCTTCCCTGTGCCAGAACTCAAGATTTTATTTGTGTCTTTAGAAAACCAAAAGAAAGATACAGGGCAAAATTTTCAGTTGTTGGAGCCTTAAGCTCTTGTTCGGAATCTGAGACATTCAAAACAGTATTTAGTCAGAAAACACGCATCTATGTTCAAGTCCCTGTCTGCATCTACATGTGAGTTTGAGCATCATATCAAAGCCTCCATGTTTTGAAAGTTGCACCACAGTGTCAAAAGAGAAATGGCTCAACCAAATTTAATGTTGAGTTAAATGGAAAACAAAGCATCAATAATACAAATTTAGACACAAATAGCTGCTGCATGAACACATTGATTTCTCTGTCAGCTTGCCGCAGGATCGTTTTTATTTTTAGTTATTTTTTTTTCTATTTTTGGCTATGGTAGCTAAGTGTGGTGGTAGGAATCTGAGCTGACATTTAAGTAGTAACAGGGCAAACGATCTGAAGGTACAATTATCTGGTGGGCAGGACTAGTACATGATGATCTATGTTCTATGTCTGGGTGCAACCACTTACTACTCAGCACTTTACCATGTGAAATCAGCAGATGCTGAGTCACTTCATAATGTTTCCTGAAGATATCTGAGAGCAAATATTTTAAGCAGCCTCTAAAACAAAATACCTCTTTAGTTCCCTTAACCCTAAGGGAACCTTAAAAGTCTGGTTCATAAAAAGTTTGTGTGTCTCAAACCAAAGGACAGAGTTTAGTTTCCAGCCCTTCTGAATAACATATGTGCAAACTCATGAATATTTGATGTCTTTCCCACAAAAGCAGCTCTTCTTTGAGTGCTACCGCTGATTTAATGCTATCAACTGGGTGAGTCTTTGCTTTCTGATAGCATTCCCACTGGGTACAGCAAGGGTGAAGGCCATGCAAGCTTCCCACTTAGGTATTTCTTTCAGATGGTCCCTACTGGTACCACTATCCATTACTTCCAGGTGTAATTTGGAGGTGAGGAAAGGCAGTGCTGTGATGTGGGCATTTGTCCTCTGTGAGACAACTGACACCATCATCCTCTTTCTCATAGCCCATCAAACAGTTGTTTGGATGGCAGTAACTTTGGGATGCTGGTAACTGGGACCACATTCCAACTAGAGGAGAAAGTCTCTGGATTCTCCTGCCAATCCTGGGTTCATTCTAGCCAGTCCCCATTCCAGGAAAAACAAAAAGCCCATCTACTGAAGTGGGACAGCAGAATTGGGCTTTACCTAATAACACCTTTTTTCCCCCAAAGGGACAAAACATTACTGGAAAAAATAAACAAATGGTATCAACCTTTCCTCAAATAATATAAAAATTGGCCAGGAGTGGGCACTGACTGTGAAAATGTTCCTTGTTTCAAATATTAGTAAGTCAGGCCAGGGTATCAGTGTGGGGTCAGGAAGGAATAACTCCCTGTGACAGGGTATGCAAACCCCAGACTAGAGAACAAGGAGGTATGGAGCAGTTCTGGGCCCAGGTGACTACATCCAGATGTGTCGGCAAGGCCTGCACAAGCTGGATGTGGAGTTTAACAAAATAAGTGATGCTGCCCAGGGAGTGGAAGGGAGCAGACCTCTGCTTTGACCTCTGGGGAGGTCTGCCCAGGAGCTCTTGCTGCCTAAGACAATAACAGAACTGGTGATGAGTGTCCCCCATCATGCTCCCCTGCATATCGTTACCAGGTATTTTATGAGGCCATTTACCTCTCTGAGAAGCAGTCAGACCTGGAATACCAGCGTGGATGGATGAATGGTCTGATGCAATATGGCAGCATTCTGTGACAGCTGTCTCCCTTCACCTGATGCCCATAACACATCTTATCAAAGCCAGAGTCAAGCCCAAATGAGTGGATATCGTTTCGTAAGCTGCTTCCTCAGCTCAGCTCCCCAGCTGTGCATACAGTGTAAAAGGAAGGCAAGAGCAAGGGGAAAAGAAGAGTGACAGAGTTCAGACGTCTTCCTGCAGTGGGGAAACAGGGTTGTGATCTGGAACGATTATCAGCCATTCTATGCTTGCACATTGAAAGGAGAACACGTCGTTTAAAAGATTACCTTGTAGATGATGATGATAAGAGCACATTTTTTCCCTCTGCACACAGTGTTTATACTGTGGCGACCATAATGGCTGGTGTATTTATCAGTGGTTTAGAACGGAGCTGTCAAGAACTTTAAATAACTTCTATTAAAGTAAAATAATGTGGTTTTATCTGTATAAAACCTGTAAAATGTATCAAGGAATCCAATTTTGCCCTCTCTTTTTTAAATGAAATATCTTGCAGTTACGCAGTAGGGCAGTTGGTCCCCACCAGAAGTCAGACACTTGATTAATATGCCTTGGAGAGCACAGCTTTTTGGTATTTGGAAAACAGCTTTCTCTTTGCTTGTTGGGTTTCTGAAGCTGTCTAGTGGATGAGAACTGGTTTGGATTGATTGGTATATGAACAGTGTAGGTGGATAGTGACTGAAAAGACAACTGTGAAACTGGGAGCTAGTCATCCCTGTTAGATGTTTGATACAGTTCACCTCATGACCTGAATAAGTCAATGAAAACCCTAGGAGATATTTCCTTCTGGATTCCTTACCTTCCTTTCCTGTAGTCCCCTTTCTAGGAGTAACACACCTTCCTTTCTTACCCTGTAGTCTTCATACAGTGGGCTGTGATCTCGTGACAATTGACATGCTGCAAAGGGTCGGCCCTATTCAGTGCTTCGGCTAGAGAAGACCTCCAAGGAATCACCTGGTGCTGCAATGTTTTTGATGAGTTAGCAGGCGTGCTTCTTTCCATGAGTCAGCCCTGTAACAGTGGTATCCCTTAGCTCTTATATAATGCTTTCCATCAGTAGACTTCCAAGCATTTCACCACGCAAATCAGTTTTATTATCTGCATTTTACAGATAGGTAAACTGAGGCATAGAGAGGTGCTGTTACTTTTCCGAGGTTAGTGGCAGAGCCAGGTCTAACATCCAGGAAATAGGACTCCTAATAGGACGCCAGTCGTTTGTACTCTCCACGAAGGCCACACTACCTCTTGTGGACCAGTGCTTTGCCACAGTGCTGGCCAGGCACTGTGCAACTGGAGAGATCATCTACATCTTCTGATTCAAGTGAAGTGACGTAACTGTGTGCTCGGTATTAAGCCAGGCATGCTGTTGAATTCAAGTGGGAATGGTTACATTGTCTGACTAAAATTCCTATGGCGATTTCACTTGGAGACAGGATGGCTATTTACGTCCTGTCACTCTATACCAGCGGAGATTGTGTCTGAGTAGGTGAAGTTATTTGCAAAGTGCCTTTGAATCCTTGGGGATGAAAAATGCTGTGGTGAACATATTGGCTCATTTTCTCACCACTCATTCCAAAAGAGCTAAAGGGAAAGGACCAAGTCAGTAGAATATTTGTCTGACTGCTTTCTTTCCCGCGGACGTATGCTAGGTATCTCTGGAAACTAGATTGTGATTAATCCAAACAGGCGGGTTAACAGTTTGGTCTCTGACTTGCTTTAGTTACCCTGCCTGTGTTTCCTGTAGAACTGCTGATGAGATGTTGATGTGTTAAAAGATTTTCTGAACAAAATTTCTGCAACAGTGAGCCTATGAAAGCAGTTAGAATGATGCACTGCCGGCTGGTTCCAATCTTTGCATCCATCTCCGCTGTCCAACCAGACAAAGAACTAGTCTCGCGTAGACAGGTGATGGCAGCATACGTGAAAACCCTGACAAAAAGTGAAATGACTGCAGTGGTATCTCTTTCTTTGTGAAATGGGCAAGCAGTGTTAAGCAGTCAGAACGCCTGTCTCGGAGCAGTGCTCAACGTAAGGCTTTGTTAACTTCTCTGTGACAGAAAACAAAATCTAAATGTATTTGGATGCTGTGCAACCCTACTTGGATCTGCAAAATTGTGCTAGAAATATCAAGATTTTACTACAAAATATCACTGAGTTCAAGACCTTAATGGGATGCAAATTGGGATTAGACCGTTGTGTAGCTAGAAAAAATATTCAGAATTGTTTTAATATTCAAAGCAATAGAAATCCACCAACTTCTAGCTGTTGATGGTGGGTTAGCAGAAGTGTCTGGATGGAGGAAGTAACGTGAGAGGGGCCTAGCTGAGAGTGCTTCAGTAGTTCTGCTCTAGGAGAGAACCCCAAAAAACCTGGTGGCAACATATGTATTTGCACAAGGGCATTTTATCCCCAGTTATAAAGTTATTATTTTATTCAAATTAGCTCATACGTTCTTAGCATAAATTGTTTTAAAAACATTTAATCACCAGACCCATCTATCACCATTTCAAACACCACCATTTGATTTGGTGCATGGTGGAACGAAAGCCCTGGGTATCTCCTCTAACACAGTTCGACCTTTAAATTTTCCTAGCATATCTCTCAACCTTTGTTAGTGGAGCCTGTATCTGTAATTACTGCAGTTTGTTCTTCATATTAATTTCCCTGTGCACAGGTAATAGTTCATGAGCTAATCTTAGATATTTACAGCACTTTTTGTCCTAATAGAATCCCAGAGTGCTTTACAAACAACATATATGAGACTGAAATACATTCTCATTTTTACCAGGGCATATATGGAGTAAATCCACTGAATTCAGTGAACTTGCTGAAGAACAAATGACTAGAATCTGGTCTACAGAGCACCAGTGGAGTGCAGCAGTAAATGGGGAGAAGGCCTTATAACTGTAAAGGAGACTCCATTGGAAGACGTTTGCCAATCCCACTATCACTTTACCTTTATTTTTTTCCCTTGTTGGTGAAGTTCTTGATATTCTAACCTTGTCTTCATCTCTCTCCCTCCCGCCTTCCTCTCCCTCCTAGTGTCTATCAGCTTGTCGTCAAGGAAGAGAGGGTGCAGAAAGCACGGAGGGCTGCAGACATCATTGAGTGCTTCTCTGTCCCTGTGAGCTACAAGAATGCTTCCAGCCTTGACTCACCCCATTACTTTGCGGCCGAGCTGAAACCCATCAACCTGCCTGTCACACAGCCCTTTACAGTGGGTGACAACAAGACCTACAATGGTTATTGGAACGCTCCACTCTCACCATTGAAAAGCTACAGCATCTACTTCCAGGCTCTTAGCAAAGCAAATGGAGTAAGTGCAGTAAGAATTGAGACTGGATTTTTGTGCGGGTGGTCATCTCTGTCTTGCCACTTCCTAAAAATGCACACGCTTCACTTCTGGTCTTCTGATTGGGCCTCTGGTGCATGTGTCCATTGAAAACTGGAAGGGAACTTTGTACATGAAGAAAACAACAAGAGTCCTGTGGCACCTTATAGACTAACAGATTTTCTTCGGCATAAGATTTCGTGGGCTATAACCCACTTCGTCAGATGCAGTGGGTTACAGTCCACGAAAGCTTATGCCAAAGAAAATCTGTTAGTCTATAAGGTGCCACAGGACTCTCATTGTTTTTTGCTGTACACAGACTAACACGGCTACCCCTCTGGAAACTTTGTACATGGTGCATCTGGCATCTCTGGAGGTCCATTTTACTGAAATACCCCGAACAAAGGGGATTGGTTATATTTTACTGCAATAGTCTCCTTTCCATGCTGCATTCTTTTCCTCTTCGTTGCACTGACTCCAGGGAAGGGATTATTGTCCTCTAGCTCTTCCAGATGATCTTTGCATCCAAATTCTTGTCATTACTGGGGAGAGCTTATGAAACAAGAGAAATACAAGAAGCTATGATGGAGGATTAGCTCGAATCTGGAATCTGGCTATATCCTAGTTCAGCAGTTAGAGCTGGAATTTTCAGCTGAAGCAAAATTTAAGTGGTGCCTCAGGGCCTGAGCCCTAATCTACACTTGCTGCACTTTTCAGAGGCAGTCGACGGGACATAAGCAAGGTATGTAAAATACCTCGCGTATATCCCATTGACTTATTAACTCCCACTGACCTCCCCCTACACACTGCGCTAAAGCAAACGGAAATGCCGTCTGATCACCTTAGCGCTACACTCCTTCCGGGGCTGGAGTTAATGATGCGAACTCCAGAGTGATGGAGCACGTCTTGACAGACCGCTCAATCACACCCGGAAGAGCGCACTGATGGCGTCGATTTTGCCGCCGTCAGTAGAAACATACACTTACTCCCTGGCAGACTTTTGAAAAGTCCAACCAACATGGCTAGAAATATTTATTCTGT
This sequence comes from Pelusios castaneus, assembly GCA_007922175.1. Taxonomy (NCBI): domain Eukaryota; kingdom Metazoa; phylum Chordata; order Testudines; family Pelomedusidae; genus Pelusios; species Pelusios castaneus. The sequence goes on along the minus strand of ML685852.1, from coordinate 7,147,510 downwards.
GTTGGGAAAAGAGGATTAGAATGGAGTCACCAGGGTAAAAAAAATATTTCTTTCTGTTCCTAGTTTCCAAGTACTGCAGTTGCCGTGCTGAAATATTATTTGTATCGTAGGAACAAGAGATGAAAAGGGCTATCTAGTTTATCTTCCTGCTTATTAACATTTTCACTGCATTCTGTCATTGTCCAGTGCAGTGGCTTATAACATTTCTAATTGCAGACCCCAAAAAAATTTTGAATGGAGATGCAGGCCCCTTTGGAAATCTTAGACATGGTCTGTGGACTCCCAGGGATCCATGGACCATGGGTTGAAAATCATTCTTTTATGCTAATGACAACCTTTGGCAGATCCCTTAGATGTAGTCTGAGGACCCCAGGTTAAAAAAGCCACTGATCCTGTGCATTCTTAGTAGTTTTATCCACTCCTCTTTTTCATTAATAGATTCATGCAAGCATTGCCTTTGAAAGAGCAAAATAGTACTGTCTCCCACATTATATTGCAGAGGTAAACTACATACTTAGGCTTTAGACACCACATTAAGTACCCCCAGAATGTCTTTCTGATCACAATGAAGACACACCTACAATCACACAAATTATTGGGCATGATTTAATAGACTAGCAAGGCTAATGAGCATTTATAACGTTCCAGTTTTACTGCCAGCATTTATCACCATTCCTGTTTCATTGTGTCTGTAGCATAATTTATGAGCAACAAAATTCTTTAATGCTGAGCTGTTTCCTCATCTGGGCTTTTTTACCAGCTAATATTTTCTCCTTCCAGCATCATTCACATCATTCAGTATTAGATTTGCCTTTATAAAGAAAAGAGTGAAAGAGATGCATGTTTGTATGTGTCTAGTTAGTTACCCCTTGCATGATAGTTGAATGCTTGTGAATGGGTCCCTACGGAAGAAAAGCTTTATTTGCTCAAGTACAAAATAATATGTCCTAAATAGATTATATGCAAGGAAATGTTAGTTTTACCTGGCATTCTGAATTAATGCAACAATGCAGTTTGTGTTTTTCTGGAACTTTGCAGCTGGAAGGTTTCATGTGCTATTTGCACCGTGAGTTTACAAGGCAGTGCAGGGACCTGCAGGGCCTGACTTGACTGTACAGTATTAAAGTGTGTCACTGTGTCACCAGGATTATTCTGCAACTTTTTAAGTGCTAGGCAAAAAAATATGGGCTGCTGCAGGTGGCATTTACTCACTGAATCGGGACTTTTAGGTTCAAATGTTCAAAAGGTCTTTCTGCAAATACATAGAACCATAGGCTGGAAGGGACCTCATGAGGGCATCTAGTCCAACGCCCTGCTAAAAGCAGGACCACTCCCACTAAATCATCCCAGCCAGGGTTTTGTCTGGGACGGTTCTGCATGTGTGAAACAGACTTGCATGGACAGCCCGTAACCTTGATGCAAGTTCCCCATTGAGCATGCTGTTGCCTCTTGGATGCATACATTTTATTGGCATCGCAGATGTGTTTTCAAGGTGCAATTTAAGGGCTGAATGTAGAAAAAGGTATCCAATAAATATAAAGTATTATGGACTGCCCTCTGCTGTGCACAACTCCAAGAACAGAATTTGTAACGTCAGGTGAATATCCATATGTGTCCTTGTTTCAGGACAAAGAACTTTGGGTCAGATTTTCAAACACTGACCTATATTATGCAGACACAACTTTTTAAATACCAATAATTACAGAAAGACAACAGAGTCCTGTGGCACTTTTAAAGACTAACAGATTTATTTATCGCATGAGCTTTCGTGGGAGAAAATCCCACTTCATCAGACGCTGATTTTCTCCCACAAAAGCTCATGCGATAAATAAATCTGTTAGTCTTTAAAAGTGCCACAGGACTCTGTTGTCTTTCTACAATAGACTAACACGGCTACCCCTTTGGAATTTGACAATAATTACAGGTTCACCTTTGTTCCCAGAATTGTTTGCAGGCTTAGTATATTATTTACAGTTCTAAGTACTCAAATGCAGTCACAAATCAGGGCAGATCTTTGTTTATGATTTGAATAGACCCTGCAAATAATTGTGGGTGAAAAATTACACCCTTAGTTATTTATGCTTGCACAGATGTAATAATAGTGTCTCAGATAAGACAGAGCAAAAATTTGGCCATATGCCACATCTGGATGTGTAAACCTTTCAGTGGGGTATTTGCCACTCATGTTTAACCATGGTGTCCTATAATCCCATTAATCATTCACAATTTTGAAAATGACAGATCTTCTTTCTACACCTGGAATCTTGAATGAGAAATTGCCAATGTCCACTGAACTGTAACGTCTCCCTCAGGAAACTCAGTGGTTCTAGTAGGAGTTTAATCTGAAGAAACTTTCTGAATAGAGTGAAAAAGCAACTTCAGCATCACACACTGTAGCTAGTGCTCAATCCACGTTTTGTCTGCTCTGTTACCATTAGCCATGATTGTTATATTGAAAAGAACATAATTAACAGCTGGATACAAAACAAGTGTGGCAAATTGCTGCAAAATCAGATCACGAGCTTTCCTGCCTTCTGTTGTGTAATGCTGCATTTGTTTTTGTGAGTTTGAATAAGATAGCCACCAGTCCTTGAATTCCTTTTTCTGTACACTATCACAAGGGATTTGGTCTTTGTGGCGTTGCTGCTGCCAGACCAGGTGTCAATAGAACACATGTGACACAGAATAGACCTTGGCCTTGTTGTACACAATACCTGCTTCCGAACTGCGTGAATTTCCCTCCAAGTCGTTGTCAAAAGCCAGATGCTGAACTGAAAAGTGTCAGAGTTTTAAATTTAAAAAAGAAAAAGGCTAGGCTTTTATATTCATAGGAGTGTGAGAGCGGGATGTACAATTAACTAGTGTTTGTTGCATGGAAATGATATGACACAAGGAACTGTGGGCAATAAAAAGAAAACTCACGTGATTGGATCTAGCAGAGTAGATTGTTTAACTTATCCGGTAGAGCCTACATCTGAAGATCAGAATTTAAATTCTTTCCTCTGGCTTCAATGTGTCATTCAGGTAGTTAATCGGTTGTACTAAATGCCATTGTGGTGCTGGCTTAGAAGCACGTTCTGTTCTCTCTCTGAAGCACAAGTGAATTTGCTCATGAAGCCATCCTTTTTCTAGCAATATCATCTGTTCTCACCCTTGTGGAAGATTCAGAGTCCCTCAGTGTCACCTTGTCAAAAAGTGAGGTCGGTGCAGATTGCCAGTAGCATGCTACTCTGACTCTCTTCCGTCTCCTCACTGACTGTTACCAAAGCTGAATCTCTTAGGAGCTGTTTCCCATAAGGGAACTGCTTTCTCAGATTTGTTGCTAACTGTCTCCAGTGTCTGAAACAGCTAATGCGTCCAAAGGCGGAGACTTCCCTGGCTGCAATCAATCTTATCTGATAAATTTTTCTCCAGCATAGAAACTAAGGGTTTTTAGAATTATTTCACACAGTTGCTGTGTTTCACTTTTGCCATCCAGGGTTCACTTTACTTTTTAAGCTGTATAGTTCAATATTCTGGGCCATTCTTCCTCTGAATAGGCGGCTTCATAACTCAATCAGAGATAATATGGGAGACAATGCTGGCTTGTTACTGCAACCTTGTGGTCCAACAAGTGAATGATGTTTTCAGGTCATGAGTGTGAAAAGTAGCTCTTTAGCAATCAGTGTGAATATTGTTTTTGAAGAATGATGGAGTCCACAGAGTTGTTTGGTTTTTTATTTTTATTTTTTTCAACTGTAATAATCTTCGTTACAGGCACGTTCATGGAATTAATGCTTCATGAATTTTTTAAATTTCTAGACACTGATGGCTCTGATCACAGCATAACATGTTTTTACTGCTCTTGGAAGATTTTGGAGGTGCAGGCAGAGCTGCTAGCACTTAAAGTGAGATTTGGAGGGTTTATAAAAGATCAATGAACTACTAACTCTTCTTCTCAGGGGTGACTATCAACCTTAAAAAGCCCCACAAGCCATAAATATGGTAATATCACTGTATGAAGGGCTTTTCACAAATGGGAATAGTTCTGTCAGAAATGACCTGATCCTATGCCAATATATGGCCATGGGATTTTCCATACACATTTGTATCTAGTAACATTTGCTATTTGCAGCCCTTGTATCAGCCTTGTCTCAGAATATTAGCGTGAGCTCTGAACAGCCATGCAGTAGTTAGTGAGATTGTTTTGCAAGCTTCATGGTCCCTTGTTTTCACACATGGATAATCTTCTAAAATATTTGGGGCTGAGTCTTTCCTTGGTAGCTTTCTGCTGGAAGACTTTTTGTAAAAAAAAATAAATAAATAATATATATATATTTAGGTTGAGCAAAATTCCTTAAACTGTGTTTGAGTTATGGGAAAGTGGGAAAAAATACACTTTTTCATAAGAAGAACATAAGAATGGCAATACTGGGTCAGAACAATAGTTCATCTAGCTCACATCCTGTCTTACAACAGTAGCCAATGTCAGGTGCTTGAGGGGGAATGAATAAAATGGGTAATCATCAAATGATCCATCCCATCGGCCATTCCCAGCTCTGACAAACAGCAGACCCTGCCTATCCTGGTTAATAGCCATTGATGGACCTATGAACCTTGTTACAATCTTGGCCTTCGCAACATCCTTTGGCAAGGAGTTCCACAGGTTGACTCTGCATTGTGTGAAGAAATACTTCCTTTTATTCGTATTATCCTTGTTGCCCATTAATTTCATTTGGCGTTTTTGTGTTATGAGAGAGAATAAAAAAAACAATTTCTTATTTACTTTTTTTTTGTAGTAGTCGTGATTTTATAGACCTTTATCATATCCCCTCCTCTTAGTTGTCGTTTTTCCAAGCTGAACAGTCCCAATCTTTTTAATCTTTCTTTATGAGGAAGCTTTTCCATACTCCTAATAATTTTAGTTGCCCTTTTCTGTACCTTTTCCAATACCAATATATCAGTTTTGAGATGGGTGGCCAGATCCTCCCACAGTACTCAACATGTGGGTATACCATGGATTTATAAAGAGGCACTATGATATTTTCTGTCTGCTTATCTATCTTTTTCCTTATGATTCCCAACATTCTGTTAGCTTTCTTGACTGCTGCTGCACATTGAGTGGATGTTTTCAGAAAACTATCCACAATAACTTCAAAATCTTTCTTGAGTGGTAACAGCTGTTTTAAACCCCATCGTTTTATATGTAGTGTTGGGATTATGTTTTTCAATGTGTATTACATTACATTTATCAACACTGAATTTCATCTGCCATTTTGTTGCTCAGTAACCCATTTCTGGAGATCCCATTATATTTCTTCACAATCTGCATTGGAGTTAACCAGGTTAAGTAATTTTGTATCGTCCACAGATTTTGCCACCTCACTATTTACCTCTTTTTCCAGATCATTAACAATTGTACATAAGAATAATAGAATAAAATTACAAGCATTTTTTTTTAAGATACAGCAAAAATAGCTGAAGTTGGAAATCTGCACTATGGGGTGAACCTAGTTCTTCTTGAGGACTGGAACTTTGTGTTGGTAGGGGGAGTTAAAAAGCAGTGCTCTGATCTTGAACTTGTGCACGTTTACATACAAGTGCTTCAGCTGGACTCAGTCATGGTTTAAAGTTATGCACAGTTGTAAATATGTCCAAGACTGGGGCCTAAACTGTAAGAATCTGCAAATACATGTTCAGTAGATACCTACTAGAATTTTAGTAGTCTAATGAAGTTCCACCCATTTTTTCTCTTATCTATATTGACAGGCCCAAGCCTTGCTATTATCAGGCTGCCAATAGGATATTCAGCATGAGAGAGATGGTAAATGTCTTATTGACTGAGAATTAAAACTCATAATATTAAAAAGAGGGTAATGTCTTGTTGCAGGGGGGAAAAATAGTAGATGCTATTTGAAGGCTTCACCATATTTTTTACTTCATCTTGTAGTGTGTAAATTCTAAGGTGTTATTTATATCTGTTGCAGATACAACTGCCAAATTAGGTCCTGCCCTGTTACCCTTTTCTGCAGAAAACATGTCCCCTTCCAAACAGTAGCATCAAATGGAGGCAGAACTTGCCTCCTCAGCACCCAATTTTCTGTCAGAAAGCAATCTAGATGGAAAAAAAATTAACCAGTCTCCATCAGGATTACAGACCCAGTGTCCTGTCTCCCAGAACCTCCACTTCAACCATTAAACCCCAGAGTCCGTCCATGGGTTGTCCTCCCTGGTTGCTGTTGCACTTCGCTCCTCAGATGAAGTATTTTGGAGTGTCATTCTGAAGTCCAGATGCTTCATTTCTGGAGTTATTGGCCTTGCCTTTTGCAGTACCAAAATGTTGCCTTTTAATAAGTACGATTGTCTGTGTTGAATACAGCAAGTAACAGATGTGCAAAGAGAAGGCATTATATCTTGTCTTCTCAAATTACCCCATGTCATGCTCAGATGAAATCAGTTACGGCATCATTAACAATCTTTCCTTTTCAGTTTCTCACCTTTCTCTCAACACTGACTGATTTTTCCAGCTTGCTGTTGTACTCGATAGCAAATAGGGAACCACAGAAACATGAAAAAAGTATTCCAAGACCAAATTTTGGAGTTGGTGTATTTAGGTGCTAATTTAGGACTTGCACAATTCTACTTATATATTCCATGTTTGCCTTCTTCAAAGACTTTTCAGGTTCCATTTGCTCTACTTACAAGACACAACAAGATTTTTTTTTTTTTTATCCTGGCCATTGTTGCAGACTGCTGGTCAGTGAACCAACCAGGTATAACTCAGTCTTTCAGGATTGAACTCAAGCACAAGCTTGCATGGCAGGGTGGAGGGGAGGGGTCACAATGAGAGTTGTGGAGGGGTTGTCCCTGAGGAAGCCCAGTTGCTCCTCACAGAGGTCATACAAGCTGCACGACCCTCCACAGACTGGTTCATGGGCAGGTGCTGTGGGGCTGCCTCCACCCACCCTGGATAGGCTGTTCGCATCACTGTAGATGAATCACCAACCATCCTTGCTCTTCCCAGAGCACAGAGGCTGTAGTTGTCTTTGTGCAAAGTACGTATGGAATCAAAGGCACTTTACCACCTTCCCCCGCCCCCCAACATCTTCCTGCACTATGATTTTGTGGTAAGAAAGTCCCATTTGAACAAAGTTACTCTTTCAAAACGTGTTTATTTTTGCTGTGAGAGGGAGCGAGCTAGTCAGCCATATGCCACGGTGTCACTTCCAGAACGCGCACGGCATCTGTATTAATGCCGCATTGTTACATGCGGTAATTTATGCCACATTCATTACACTTGAGACATGTACTTGATTGTTTAAAGAAATAAGTGCTAAGAAAATGCGGCAGCAGATTACTGCCTGACACAGTCACTCTTCTAACCACAGCAACGAGTTAAGCAGTGTACGGCCGTCGCACTGTACAACCATAAGCGGCCAGTAATGCCTGTAGAGTGAGGAATGTGGAATGCTGGCTGTGGTCTCTATTCACTGGGCATGAGCTGAAAAGGGGGCTTGGTTTTGTTTTTTAGCAAAACAAAATAAAACAACTGTGGTTAGTTCAGATTTTTTTTTCTTTAATTCAAACCATCAGCATCCAAGCAGAATCAGGTAAAAGGTTTGAGTGTTGTCCCCAATTCTGTAATGAGTGTCTGGGTTGGTCTGGGTTTTGGTTTGACTTGTTTGATAGAACTGATCACATAGCATGCTGTTTGTTCCACAAGCGCATAGCCCACGCGCCTCTCTAGCACTCTGTGAATGTAAATGCCCAATTTGCAGGAATTACAACAATTATTATTATTACATCCTTCTCCTGCCAGTGTTGATGCACAGGGTGGAAACTAATTTTTTCTACACCCTCTGTCATTAGCTGCTGCTTCCATCTGCTCTGTGGTGTTGAGTTCCACTGTTCCATCCTCCCTTCTGAAGGTTCTTGTGGTTTCTTGGGCATCTTCATTTCCACACAGAGCCGGTTTTCACTTGATGGTCTCATGTGAGAGTCTATGTCAGGGGTCGGCAACCTTTACCAGCCCCCAATCCAAGCCCGCCCCCCGCACTATCAGCAGGTGTTGGGGGTGGGGCCAGCAGGGGACAGGAGCCACCACATGCAGTGCCTCCTTTTCTCTGCTGGCCCCGCAAGACTGTGTGTTGGCATCCAGAGTGCATGCCTTAGATTTGTCCAATGCCTCCTTCTGATTCTAGTGGAATCAAGTTGCTGATTGGTGATTTCTCAGATCTTTTTGTAGGTGATAAAGTCTCAGTCCAATGTCCACAGTCTTCGAGAGGCATCTTCATATTTTCAAAGGCATCTAGTTTTCTATATAACATTTAAATGGATTTTCAGTTCTTGCAGCTGTATTCTAACATTGAGGTTACAATGGAGTTGAAAATTCTCAGTTTTGTTTTGTTGCTGTTTATCTTTGATTTCCATAGTTGAGTTTAGTGAATGCTATGGATGCCTTTCCTATCCTTGAGGTCTCTGTTGGCTAATAGGGTGCTGTCCAGGTAAATGAACTCTTCTACTTTTTTGATGTCTTAGCCTTCTAATATCATGCTATTCGTAACATCTGGGGTTCAGAGGTGTTTGTTTTGGTGTAACTCATTTTGAGCTCTTTTTGGCCTGCTGTGTTTGCCAAGGTATCTGCTTTTGTTTGCAGCATCTTTCTTTCTTTCTTTCTTTCTTTCTTTCTTTCTTTCTTTCTTTCTTTCTTTCTTTCGCATGGTGGGATGTGGCTTAAAAGCAAAGTCTAGATCTTCTAGGCATTTGCCATCTACCCAAACCATGGTAGTGTCTGTGTTACTAATGCACTTCATTATCCAGTCTACAGCAGTGTCAGTCAACAAAAGAGATAGAATACAGCCTTGTTTCATGCAAGTGTCCACATCAACTTTTTTTGATGTTTGGTTGTTCAATCTTACTGCTCACTTTGCATTGCTGTACATAGGATATATGATGATGAAGACTTCAACTGGAATTCCAGAAGACTGCGTAGTCCAACATCAAATGCCTTTTGAAAATCTATGAAGTTAATCATAAGGGGAGCCTGCCATTCTATACCTTCTTCTGTGGTGGTCCTTAGTGTGAATATGTGGTTTACCCAGGATCTCTTGGACCTTAGTCCAGCCTGTTCTTCCTCAAGATTTGCATCCACTGCCTCTCTCATCCTGTGTAGTATCACACTACAGAAGACTTTCACTACACAGAGAAGAATGTGACAGCTGTCCAGTTGTTACAGTCAGTAAGATCACCCTTTGGGGGGTATTCTGACAGGTATTCCATATTTCTCCTGATTAGGGTGATGCATCAGTTTTACCCAGACTTCCCTGAACAGCTCTGCCAGTTGCATTAGGAAGGTAGTGTCAAATACTTTTAGCATTTCTGCTGTGATTTAATAATCTCTTGCCATTCTGGTTTTTTTCAGCTTCTTGACAGCAGCCTATACTTCTAACATCTCTGTTTGAGGACTAGTCTTCGCTGACAGCAGCAAAATCACTGACATCCGATCGACCTTCCCGATCAACTGATTGGGTCTGTGAAGACCCACTCAGTCAATCGGGAAGGTTTATCTATTAAGACTAATGGCAACTGCAGTAGCATTGAGGGGAAGAGAAGCCTCTCCCTTCAACTCAGCACAGTGGACATGCCGGGCATAGGGCTGTTGAAATGAGATACATGAATTATTTTAAGTAATTTGTGTATCTCCATTTGACAGTTCGGTATAGATCTGCCTTGAGTTATGCTGATATCAAGTTAATAAGGTTTGTGTATTTCATCAAACTCTGATGCTGAGGTAGGACTGGACTGGTTGAGGACTTCTTTGAAATGCTCTGCCCATCTGGTGTTCTGTCTACCTCACTTGTTAGCATTTTTCCATCTTTACTTTTTGTTGGCCCATTTCCTGTTTTGAAGTTTCCACCAGAGGTGCTGGAAATTTTCTTATAGTGGGGGTTCTGAGAACCATTGAACCAAACTGTAAACGTAGTATGTGATGGAAATCAGTTCAAACTGTTGCATCCTTACACACTTAGTTTCAGCACCTATGGTTTCCACATGGAATTTCAGTCCCTTGATAAACAGCTTGGCAATTTCCTATCATAGTGGCAGCTTCAGCTGCTGGGTCTTCAATATATCTCTGTTTTTCCTTGCTTTTCACTGCTTTGTCTGCTTTCTTGTACTCTTCCTTTGCATTTTCCAATATTTCATTGTTTACCATTCAGTGCTTGCCTTTCCTCAATAAAACACCACAGCTCTTGGCTTATCCAGTTCTTGCTCTGTTTATGTTGATACCCAGCTGTGAGTGCTGCAGCTTGAATCACATTGTGTCTGAGCACTGCCCATTTTTCATCAGGTTCAGGCAGTTTCACACCTTCTTTCACGTCTGGCAGTGCCTCAGCTGAATTCCTTTGTCCAAGGTGGAGTTTCTCACAGTACTCTCTTTTGTTTTCAGTGCTCTACTGTTCATTTTCTTGGCTGCTTTCTGTTTAAAGTTGATCTGTCTCCATTTTAATCTCTTTTTGGCAATGCAAAGATTCTGGCCACTGACATCTGCTGCTCGATAAGCCTTTGCATCTTGGACAGATGACTTGTGTCTGGAGCTGTTGCACATGTGATCAGTTTGGGTTTTTTTTTTTTTTTTTCTTTTGACATCTGGTGAATTCCATGTTTCTTTATGTAAGTCTTTTTGAGGGAAAAGGGTGCTAGCAAGAGCGAGGTGGGATGCCAAGCACATTTCAGTGAGATTCTTGCCATTTTGGTTAATGTTTCCTAACTAGAGCTTCCCCAATGCTCTTTCCCATTTGTGATTATCACATCCTACTTTAGCGCTAGTCACCTATCATAAATTCATAGGCCGTGTCTACACTTACTAAAGTTAGTTCGAACTCATTTTAACTTAATTAACTTAATTCGAACTAGAAAAATTTAGTTTGAAATTTAGTTTGAACTAAGCAAGTGCCATTCATCTAGTATGATCATCTAGTCTGACCTCCTGCAAAATGCAGGCCTCAAGACCTCCCCCACCCACTCCAGCAATAGGCCCCCAACCTATGACTGAGTTATTTACCTCCTTAAATCATGATTTAAGGACCTTAAGATACAGAGAATTCACTGGTAGGTGAGCCATGCCCTGTGCTACAGAGGAAGGTGAAAAACCCCCAGAGCCCAGGCCAATCAGCCCTGGGGAAAATTCCTTCCTGACTCCAAATATGGTGATCAGTTAAACCCTGAGCATGTGGGCAAGTCTCAACAGCCAGTTACCCAAGAAACAATTCTCTGTAATAACTCAGAACCCACCCCATGTACTCTCCCCTCTTAGGCCACTTGTATATCCACCACACGTAGCCAAATACCAGTCAATTTCCAAAATAAGCTATCTAATCATACCATCCCCGCCATAAATTTATAAAGCTCAGTTTTGAAAGCAGTTATGGTCTTTGCCCCCACAACTCCCCTTGGAAGGCTATTCCAGAACTTTACTCCTCTAATGGTTAGAAACCTGTGTCTAATTTCAAGCCTAAATTTCTATCACAAGGAGTCAGTCATGGTTTGGTGTTCTATCACTGACATTTTGTAGGCAGTTAGAGAACGTCTCTTTAGCCTCATCAATGTGTTCCTGTGTCAGCACGTATTAGTGTATGCTTGCCATTTTTAGGACTCTGGTTTGGAATGTGGCACATAGTGTTTGGCTGATAGGTTTCCAGTTCATAAGTGTCATAGTGAGTGTCGATGCCTTTGAGGGCATATTGTCACTATGACTTTAATAGATGAGATGTTTCTTCTCTGGTTTGAAGTGCTTTTTATCCTCACCTGTTAGTCTGCTCTCAGAGACACCCAGGAATTCAAGTCCATAGTTCTCCATCTCCCTCATGACCTGCAAGATCTTTGATATTTGAAACATTGTTCTTGCATTCCCATACTGACTTTGAGATGTTTTCTTACTGCCAATATCAAACTTTTTTGGGTCCTAGTTTCCAGAAACTGGTTTTCACTAGGAATGTTCATGCAGTGTGAAGGGTTGGCCATATTCTCTACTGAGCAGTCATTTTTACCAGGTTCCATTTCTATAATGAATATGTGAAGGGTTTTGTGTATATTTTACAGGGCTACATGATTAACCTTACATTGAGACCTCCCCACTATAGCTGGCTTTGGATCAGCAGCCACGTCCATGTGCAGCAGGAGGGGTTAATTTGCAGCAATGGTGCAAAAAAATTAGGTGTATAATTGCATGCACTTTAGTATCTGACTTTAGGCTTCTCTGCCAGCTATAGAATCAGGTTGTTTAATGGAAAAAGGCTTGGTAGTCAATAAACCTGCTCTGTTCCCTCAGACATGCAGCAGAAGAAAAACTGCCATTGTGTTGTGTCTGTAACTTCCTAATAGTTATTTAATGGAGCAGCTCTCCATGAGCTGGCTAGTACAAAGTGTTCAGTAGAAGAGGAAGAAGGGCAACATTTTCAGTGATGAATTGTAAGGGGAAAGCTACTTTATTTTATTATTTTCTTTTAAAATGTGGTTGTTCTGAATGTACAGATAACAAAACACTCTGATGATCTCCTGTATTTTGTTGTTTTCAGGAGACCAAAATCAACTGTGTCCGACTGGCAACAAAAGGTAGGTGAGACTCTTCCTTCTGGTTGCAAACGTACTGCCGGTCTGCTGAAAGCTACAATGGTGACACAACTTAATTACCGTTACCACTCAAGCAGTAGGCTTCATTTAATGCAGGTGTCAATCAACCAGGCAAAAAGCCAGTTTCCAAAACAATCTTCCTTTATGTAAGATATGATCCAGTTAACATCCTACTCTGGCTATGTTGCTCGAGCAGCATCAGTGGCTTGGATAGGCAGCCTGAGTTCAGAGGTCCTCAGGATATACTTGGGTGGCTAGCGCCAGCTGTAGTGACATGACCATTGTACTATTTTTAGAATGCTAACTCGCTCAGAGCAAGCATGTGTAGGTCTACCCGAGCTGGAAATGACTCCTCCAAGCTGTCGGTTAGATGGACTCACAGAATCACTTGTGGGAGTAGGGGAAGGGGTTACTCTGCTGATAAGGGTGTCAGTAAAGCAATGTGTTTGTAACAAAACTAGAGGACTCTCTGAGGAAAAAAACATGTCTTCAGCACTCACAAACCCTTGAGAAGAGCTCTGTGAGAATGATGGGTTACTAGCGATGGGCTGTCCCACAAGTGTTTTTGCATTTTCTGATCTCTAGGCCAGATTTTGCTCTCAGTTGCACTGTTGTAATCTGAAGTAACTCCATTAATGCCAGTGGGGTTACTCCAGATTTAAACCAATGAAACTGGCAGCAGCATTTGACCTTCTTTTCCATTGCACTGCCCTTTTCTTCCTGCTGCTTTTCCTTTGAGTATTGACAGAAGTGTCAGCTGGTGCCTTCTGATTTTTTGCCCTTTGTCACTTCTGTCCCTGCTCTCACACGGGAGCAGGCAGCATCAAGGAACCATGAAGCACCAACTGTGACAGCTACCCATTATCAGAAGAATATACTCCCACAAGGGAATAGGCCACCCACCACATCTTGAGCCATGTGCCTTTCATTGGGGATATCTGGAGATTGGATAAGGATCCTCCTATGCAACTGCTAGTGATGAAACTGCCAGAGTTGCTGCAGTCTGAACCTGGCATCATCTGAAGTGGTAAACAGCTTGTGTCACCATTGTGAACCCAAAGAGGATGAGCCATTTCTCCCTCCTTCACTTGTGGTTCTGCTATTGTGTAATGTCCCTTACCCCTTCTTGTCGCTTTCCTCTTTTAGAAGTTCCTCATCAAACCATCATCTTAATTCCTACCTCTGGGTTATAAACATTCTATGTGTCTCAAAATCCTCCTCTCCCCCATCACTTTATCTGAATCTCGAGTTACACATCCATTTCAGATACACTTTCTTGGCTTTCTGGTGGTAGAAGGAGGTCTGATTGAGAGACGAAGATATGGAAAGATGAGAGAAGTTTGGATAGAACAGAAGCTACACATACTTTTCCCCAAAATGTGTCAGCGTTGCCTTCTAAAGTTTAAAAAAGTTTGGATAACTTCATTTTTTCAAAAGCCAGAATTATATTCTTTCACCTCTGTATTTCTTATTTCTGGGGTTGGATGTGGAAGTGTTGCACTACTGCGTTTCTGATCCTGCCAAAAGAGGGGAGTATCACATACATTGTAAGAAAGCGAGAAATCCTGTTCTTGTAAGATGTCCTGGTTAGGGTGGTCTGGTTAGGTTTGGATAGTATGCAGTAGTCTTCAATAAGCATTTGAACTTAGAGATAGATTTCCAAATTGAATTTGTTTTATTAGCTATCAAAAGAGCCACCAGCTTTTTTGCATTCTATCATTCTTGAATGGTGGTACCTTTTAAGATGTGAACTCTTAGATTATCTATGTTAGTGATGGGTATAATAGGGATGCGTAGACCCCCCAAGGCTCTAGGTCATTGTCTTGTGGTTAACACTGTCCTCAGCATTGCTTTTGGTTGGCATGAATGGAAATGAACAGAAAATTTATGGAAGTCGTATATAGGGCAAGCACTCACAGTCTCAATCTTGTGTATGTGCATGCTAACTTGCTCTCAGTAGACATTACTTCTGATTTACAGGCAAGTATTTTGGGTCTTCATATCTTGGGGGTTGAGGGTTTCTTGGTTTATGTTGTTATTGTTAAATATTCTTCTCCATTTGCAATTTCTTTCTTTCTTTCTTTCTTTCTTTCTTTCTCCCCATGTACATGTTGGAATGTCTGATCATGAACTAGGGCACTAGGATAAATATACTTATGGGTACCTTTATGCCATACTATTTTGGCATATCCAGAGATATGGTGTTGATTAGGACCCTCAAGGGTTATGGTTTCGTATTTGCAGGGGCGTGCACGGGGATTTAAATTTGATCTCTTTTGGAGGGACACATTCTGTGCCTCCCTCCCTCCACCCTCTCTCCTCCATCCCTGGCAGGAGCTTGCTTTTCCACCACCTCCTGACCCCAGGAAGAGCTTGATCCTCATTTACACTACTCCCCCAGGCCCTCACAGCTTTGGAGCCAGAGGAGTTCTGTGTCCCTGACAATTATTGGGGGGGCGGGGCAGCATGTCCCTGCTTTCTCACCTCCATCCCTTGCATCTCGCTGAGTATTCCCAATGATACAGCATTTGTTCATGTCTACGAATGGCAGCTCTGGAGATGTCAGGAGAAAAAAGGAATAGCTCAATGGGGGAAGTTGAGCATATAGCAAAATATTCCCTCTCTGTGCTTTTGAATCTCCCTTGATTTAAGATATCCAATGTCATGAGGCTGTCTGTCCTTCTGGTAGTTACTCATAAATCAATAGGGCCGTGTCACTGCCCAGCCAGATTTAAGAAGGGATTCATGCTCATGTTTGTGAACTTATTGACTATCTCTGCTACCAGAGCAATAGTCAAGTACATTTGCCTAACTATAATTGCATTGTGACTACAGTCAAAATAGTATTCTCTGAGACTGGCCCCATCTCACCCAATGTATCCCATCTTATCTTGAGCATCATCAGCAAAGCTGTCTGCTAAGGTGTGACTACAGTGTCTGTAGAAGAAGTGCTGTCACAGGCAGAAAGAATACAGCTTTCAGATTAACACGGGCCAGGTAGCATTGGCAATTAGAAAACTACTTTTGACTTGTGCCATAGAATGACCACATTTCATTTGGAAGCTGGGGAGAGACAATAAATGTGGATCTCCTTTGTATCCTTTTATAGACACCGTTTTCAGTCTATAGGCCTGATCTTTCTTAGAACGTTTTACCCCAGAGTAATTTCATCAGCTTTAGTTGAGTTACTCCTGATTTACGTGGGTGAAAGTGAGGGTAGAACCAAGACCATTAACTATGCTTAAGTATGGCAGATATTCTCTTAAACCATCATTAACATGGGCAGTAAACTGGAATGTGAGAATAATTAAGCAGTAAGACTTGACAGGTAGTGTGTTTCTGGGAGATTATAGCACATTATAGCTGTGAGGCACCAGACCAAAAGCTGAGTAACTTTAATTATTTGAAAAGTTCAACAAACCATTCCATGGTCACTGCTCCAGCAGGCAGGAGAGCATTTGCCTTTTAATTCAATTCTCTCAAAAAATTAGACAATCCTTATTGAACTGCTTTAGTTAAAAAGTAAATACTGTAAATAGGGGAAGTCAAGATGTTTCACAGTATACTAATTTTCCCTAATTATGTTTTGGTGTCATTGAAATTTCTTGTTTAGCATAAATGTGTTCAGACTGGCCCTTTATTTTCATTTCAACTAAGTTCCATTCAGGGATTTGTAACCTGGAAAAAAAGAATGATATAGAACCTTTACTATAGGATGAAGCTAGCTTGTGAATGGGGGGGTCCAGCCCCTAGTCATCTCACTCACATTCTGTATTCTACAGCATGTTCTTCCTACATGCTCACAATGCTCCTTTCTGGGTAAAATGGACCCATACAGAAATCCTGCATAAGGCATATTCACCTGTAACGTCCTGAATGGCTCAAGTGGGATTTAAGAAATGCACAGGTATTATGCTAACTCAATGCGTTGGGATTAATTTTACCAGTAGTGCTGTCAGTAACGCACTATCCAAGATACAACTGGTGGAATTCCACTCTGGAAGGCAGAATTTCTAGTATGCATCTGCCACTATCTGTCTCCTATTCACAGCACTGTTCGGGGCAAGATTTGGCTCATAAAAATAATTCGTGAAGTGAGGAGTGGTTGGACTCATACTGCTATTACTGTCAGCCTTTGCCATGATATTGATGATCCATCAGAAAGCTTGGTCCATTTATCCTGTCTCCTGTAGCCATTCCATAATTCACTAATATGTTTTTAGCTCCCTAATTAACATCATTACCCTTATGTATATATGTATTTGCTTTCAGTGATGTTGGCCTCAAATCTCTTACTTCTTCCATCCATAAATGTCTTTCCACAGATAGGCTACTCGTTTTTTTAAATTGCTGTGCAAATAAATAAATACAGAGATAAAATATTATAGAAGTGTTGATGATTATTAGGTTAATATACACTTTTTAAAAAGCTTGAAATTAAACCCCAATTTACCAGCTCTCTGCCAAACAGTTTTAATTCAAATACTTTGTTTATTCACTTTGCCACATATTTTCCTTGATGACTTTTTTTATTTTATTTATTGTACGTTGATCCATTCTTTTGGAATTAACTGATCTCCTACTCTCCCCACCCCCAACACATGTTTTTATTGATACTTTCTTTGAGAAAATTGCAACCTTTTCCCAAGAGCGAACAATTACCTCTTATACTCTCAGAATGCAATAAATACATTTGAACACCTAACTGAAACCTAGGCAAAGGGCTCATTAATGGTTCCTTATCTCTTAATATTCAGTCATTTTTTCTTTTAAATGTGAGTTCTTGCAAATTTTTTAAAAAATGTAATTTTTATCATTAAGTGGTACATTTTTATTTTTATTTTCCTTTTTTTTCTTGTGCATGCTGCCTGGGAACTGTTTTCCTTGTTCTTAACAGTACTAGGTAGGCAACAGGTGACTACACGAAACCCGCCCAGCCTCTTGAGCACAGGTGATTATCAGTTCAGGAAAAGAAAGATCATTAAACACTGCAAGGAGTTGATCAACTTCTTCATATATTGTTCATATTTTGCCTGCATGAGAAACCAATTTTGAAGTTATTCTGTCATTTAAGGGAGGGTTTTCATCTACATGCTGCTTTCTTGCACTGAGAGTGAAACTCACCACTGTATTATAGGGGGCCAGCAGAGGGCCAGAATTACACTTCTACTCAAAGTAGCTCACGTGTAGAACATATGTGGTGTGCTGACTTTATGTTGGGCCTCGCCTGCAGGTGAACATCACTTGGAGCATAGTTGGAGATGTTCTTGTGCTGCTACCTGCAATGCACTCAGTAGGACCATGGCACCTCCTAATGCTGGGTTAATGCACTTCTGTTTGCCCTCGAAGACCTGGGTGACAATATTGGGTAGCTGACAAGTAAAAAACAAAGACCAGATCCTGCCAAATTGCCATTGAAATCAGTGGTAGCATCACAGCGTCGCGCTTTGCAGAATCAAACCTTTGATGTGGTGGCCTTAGCTAGCTCATATCACAAAAATCACCATACACAGCCACAGGAGCAGCTCAGGACTTGGCAGGTGTTTGGCAACCCTTGATTCCAACCACATTTTCAGAGCTCTGTGTGCTAAACTTGTACATTCATACCCATTCTGTGTTCGGCACTATCCTTTTTTTGCACCCAGAAACATTCACTTTACCCAGGAAGTTGAAATGTAGAAAAAGAAATCCAGTTTCCTTCAACTTAACTTAAAAGATATAGGATGCAATATATTGAGGTGTGGCACAGAGTTGTTTTGCAATGTAGCATTGGGGGTGGGAAATTCTTTTTCCATCTTGAATTGAGTGAAATCCTGGTAGTGATGTGTTTCCAGGTCAGCTTCATTTCCCCTTGCAGCTTAATATTGACTGTGCAAGATGGCAGCTCTGATGAGGATTGGACAGACAATGTACCAAGCTTAATATGGGTTTTTGAATGCCACTCAGGCTTAGAAACATCAAGTTGGAGTGAAGCTCATCAATCCTTTTTCTAGTGCATCATCAACCAAAAGGAATTTTGTCATTGAACAGAAGGAGCTGCCTGGGAAAGAACGAACTCAGGTCTTACAGGTGACCAATGAGATCTTGTGAAAGAAAGCATTTGTTATGAGAATAATGCCAGTAAAAATGACAATAGGTAGTCAGGGGGAAGAAATCCTACTACCCACATAATCTTGTTTCATAAGAAAACTGTTCCTCTAATAGGTCTTGTTCCTTCAACTTCATTTTAGAGAGTTCCATTGTTTTCTTAAATATATGCTGGTTTGGTAGACAGATAATGTATTCTTTAAACAAATCTAATCCCACATCAAGTCTATTTGTTATTGCATTTTGTCTTTTGATGCACTTGAATGTTATTCTTTTGACAGGTTTATTCCATTCTGTGCTATTTATTTCAAAGAGCTTCATTGCATTGCTTAGGTTAGATACATGAAAATGTTTTTCCTTAACATGTCTCTCCTTTCCAGAAGTTGTTTTAAGTATAGGTTTCCTTAGCACCATAATTAAATGTTAATAACAGCAACACTTACGTCACTCTTTCTGAAAAATATCCCCTGCTGTGAAAACAAACCAAGTATCCTAATATTTAGATGCCCATCTGGTTGGTGAGCATCCTTATTTTCCTCAAATTTGGTAGCTTGCTGCAACTAAATAGATTTAAAATGGATGTTGTTTAGGGTTCACAACTCAGTGAAATAATGCATGAACCGTTATTTGTTGGTGAACTCAGTTCAAATGTGGATGAGGCCACACATGAAATGACCTCATCCTAGTTTCTAAAGGACATTCGTGTGCCCCATGGCCCTGCTACACTGCTTGGTTTGATTGTTGGTCTCTAAGCAATAGAAGCCCCATAGCAGGAGCTATGTTGAAGGTCAGGACGGAGCAGAATTGGTACCATTTTGTGTTGAGGACCGTAGTTTAAGGCTCCATGTCATAATCCCCCACTGGAACGGTGCTGTGACTAAGCTGAGAGGCATCAGGGTACGACTGATTATCATGATGGAAGCTAAAGTATCCCGAAAAGAAAGTTAGGAGGATGAGTCAGGTGTGACAGTCATCAAAGCCAGAGAGGAAGGTGAAGTATAACCAGGTGAACCAGGGGAAGTATAAGCAGGGGCAGTGACAGCTACCTGGAGAAAACCAGATTGCCTGGCTGACCTTCAAAGGTCGGAGAGGAAGAAAGGGTCTAGAAGAGAGAAGAGCCTCTAATCTAACTGTGCTGCCTCCTGGTTGTGGCATGGGAGATGTGATGTTAGTCAAGGCAGAGCATCTGCAGATAAAGAGCAGTAGGAAGAAGAGTAAGTCTGAAAAGGTAAATCTGTGAATAGAGGTGAGAGTGATGTCATGTACTCATTATTTACATATTCCACCATCAATATGTGACGTCATCATCCCTTGGCCTTTTCCCCAAAATGAAGATTCCTCAGTGGATGCGCATGAGTTACCATTGCTCCTCTACTCCAAATTATTTGAAAAGATTATCAGGAATCTATTATCACTGTCAGTGTCTCAAATAGAACTTCCATAGGCATGACGCCGAAGGCTATTATTAATGTATTATGCCTCTGTTTCCTTAAATAGGTTTCTCAATGAGCCCACATTCAGAAAGAGACAGATTATTATTAATGCATTAAGATTCTCAGTTTCCTTCAGGGACACGGTCTAAAAAACCCCTGTAATGGCAGTGGAACAGTTCAGATTGCCAGAAGAGAGCCAGATGGGAAGTAGGCTGTTCTGCAATACCATAATGCAGGTGAATTAAAAGCCTTCAATCTGGTAGCGTCTGACAGTGTGACTTCAAAGGCCTGGAAATCTCACACTATCAGAGACTCACCCTATTCTGCCCACATAGTACAGCCTGTAAAACAGTTTGTATCGTAGACTCCTGCTGCCCATGCTGAAGGGTAGTGTGCATCCCTCCTTCCGAGTCTTCTCTTTCAGACGAAGAAGAATTCTTATTGGTCAACTACGTCTCTACCCTCACCTGTAACCTGGGAGGCCTTTGAATGGTCAGACTGGAAGTTAGCCTGCTGGCACTGTTGTACCTGTCTCCGGCGTCTGTCATTTCCTCTGCTGCCAGTCAATGGGAGTTTGGACAGTAATTGCAAAGGCAGGAAAAGCAGGAGCTAATTGTCATGAAGGCATCGGTCGTTCAGTTCTGAAAGCACAGGTCCTGGACGTAGGGTATCAGAGCCTGAAAAAGAAAAAACAAAAATGGTCATTGGGTCAAAGGCTCCATTGAGCCCAGTGTTATGGTGATAAATCTGGTAAAATGTTCCCCAAATGCTGTGATTTAAAGGCTAGGCCTAAATGTCCAGTCACGAACATGATGAGTATACCATCAAAAGTCCACATTAGTGAAATACAGCATTTTGTTGCATGCAAAAATGCAATCTTTTACAGACTGAAGATATACACAGAGATTTTTATGGGTGCATGCATTGAGCAGCACTCACATTTGAATAGTTGAGACTCAATAGTGTGCATTCCCAGCTCCATACTCTACTAGCTTTACACTTAAACACACACAAGGTATTTTTTTTAAAAAAAATTCAATGTTGGTGCTTAGTTGTATGCAATGAAGGCATATTGCAGAATCTCTGCCATTTACAATAATGACTGGGAGGGCTGAGAGCAATTACTGAATTTTGTGAATTAACAAATAGATGCTAGATGCTGATGGCTTGCTCACATTGAATGCTAACTTAAGAGGAATTGGTAGGAATGCTGAAAGAATAGGGCTTTGCTGAGTGACTGAAATTCGCTTCTGTGCTAGTGCGTCAATATAAGGCCTGTGTTAAGTCCCACTTAAGAGCTATTTTAAAGGTTGAATTGGATTTAAATCTTCATAGGTTTTTGCTGCCCTCTCTACCAGGGTGAATTTCACCCAATATGTATAAGGATATCAAAACCTGTCTCTTACAGGTGAACAAACAAAGAGCAGAAAGCTAAGTATGAGAAATCCCATATTGGCTGGCTATTAGACAGTCCTAATTAAATCTTGAGCCGGTGAGTTTTGATGGATTTTTTAAAAGAAAACCTGTCCCTATAGCATCCCTGAAAGATGTATGCCATTTGACCCAAAAATACAGAGAGAAGGATGGGGAAAATCAAAAACACATATCTTACCTTTTACGGTACTTGTATACTTCTGGCTTCAACCACTACCTTGAACACAGCTGTCCTTCTTCAATTTTTATTTGCAAAATAATGATATTATTTACTTACTTCATAGATTGTAGTGAAGGTTAATTAGTTGCTATTTGTATAGCATACTTCGTATTTAAATTATTATGATAAGTATATAATGTTTTCTCATCTGTGCTACAAGTTCTCACCCCCACATCACTCAGGCCTTGTACACACTAGAGAGTTATTGTGGAATAAGCCATCTTATTGTGGAAAAACAATCCCACCATATACTCCTGAATGCTCCTTGTGCCCTGTTATACCAGAACAATAATACCACCTGTGCGAGAGTCATAATGCCTATTTTGGAACAGCTCTTGCGCTATAAAGTGTGTCTGAATGCTGACAGAGTTTTCTTCTGCAATAAGTGGCCTCCAGAAATGTCCCAGAATTCCAAGCCTGACCACTCTGGTCTTCTGCTTGGACTCCGCTGCTCTGACATGACTAGCCCCTTTTTCCTATGGGTCCTGGGAACTTTTAATTTTTTTTATGTTTTCCTGGGGCAACGTTGGAAAGGGGCTCAAGTTGCTAGTAGCTATAGGGAATGATGACAAGGAAGCACAGCATCTGAGGGGAACTTGTAAATTTACCCACAGTGCTCAGCACTCCTCTCCTTCTACCCAGGGTCCCTAGTGCTGGAAGCTGATGTGTGGGTCAGTGGCATGGTGGGATAGGTGCCCACAATTCAATGTTCTTTCTTGCAGAAATGCAAAGAAGAGTGTGGACACTCCTTTGCATTATAAGGAGCACAGTGTGAACACGCAATTGCGCTATAAATAGAATACGTTCATTAGAGTGCAAAGACTTATTGTAGAACAATTTTCTAGTGTAGACATGGCCTCAAAAGCATGACACTCTTCTAATGAACAAAAAGGAATATAGAAAGGGTTAGTAGGAGGTTCTGCATAAGAGCTCTGAGGTAGACTGTGCTATTTTGAATCTATAATATTAAAGTCATAGATAAAAATCCTTGAGACCGATGGAGCACAAGCAAGCTTGAACACTGAATAATTCACCTCCTTGTATTTACCTGCATGTAAACACAAATGAAGACTTCTTTGTAAATCTGGCCTTGTGGCTGTATGATCTTCCCCCTCCCCCCTTTTTATAATTTACAGTTAACCTATTAACTCCTCTACATAAGCAAGGAATTACATAGGGAAAAATGCTGTTACCATCTTAACTACAGCATTGCATTCATTCCCACAGTGGCCCTTTAATAATATCACTGTTACCTGTGATTCTTCTGTCCAAGCAAACACAATAACCTTTTCCATCCTGGTGCCTGCAGATCTGCTGTTAGAAGAAATTAATTGTTTCTGTTTTGATGGGAGGGGAGAGGGAGAGAAAACAGTGAGGAGAAGAAAAGCTTCCATGGTGGACTTGGCTGGAATCTCAAGGATCAATTATTTGCTTATTGCTTTTTTCATTATTCTTGTTCAGTTTATACTAACACTAATCTTCACTCCTCACTGTGTGTTTATCTAATCCACCCACTGATTCCTTATGCATGCCAGATCATTCTTTTTACAGCTACCCTCCACTCCTCAAGAGACCAACACATCTAGAGTCTGCTGCTGCTTTCTCTGCATTTATCATTTGGCTGCAAGCAGTTGGCTCCTGGCAACTGGTTATTTTCGGTATCCCTTTTAAACCTTTTGCTTAGGTGAAATTGTACCATTTTAGTCCTTATTTATAAGGAATTAGGACCCTGGTGTTTAAATTCATTAACTGTGGACAGAAAATGACACCAGAAGGGGCACTTCACCTTTACCTCAGAGAGAGCTTTTTTTAATGAAGAGTTACAGAAATGACCCTTGTGATCTCTCTGTTTGGTTTTAATACATTGTTTTATTGCATTTCTACTTCCTCTTTGGCCATCCCAGCATTTATGTACCTTGCTGTAGTCTTCAAGGTCTGGTACATTGTTAGGACTATGGCCTTATCCACACTGACAAAACTGTGTTGATCCTCACGGATCGACGGAGCGGAATCAATTGAATGGGCAGTGTAGACCCGCTCAATGGATCCTGGAAGCACTCTCCGGTCAACTCAATAACTCCAGCCCTCCAAGTGGAATAAGGCTGCATTGACCGGAGGGTGCTTCAAGTTGACGCAGCTGACTGAAGACAGCGCAGTAAGTAGGAGTAACTAAGTCAGCAAGAGATGCACTTTCTGTGGCATGCAGAATGCGTATCTCCAGTCGACTTAGCCCCCTAGTATAGACCTGGCCTATATTTTTATATTTGCAAACTAGTTTTCTCTAACACAAATGGTAAATGTAAGCCTCCTAAAAAAATGCTTGTGTGTGCTGTTTCATTGATACATACTGTTAATGAATATGTCCTCAATCTAATGTAATTGATGGCAGTTAGTCTGTTTTTAGGTAGACAAAGAAACTATTTAACCCATGATGTTACTGTTATCATCTTCATTTACGACTAACTATAGATACTTTCTGAGAAGTTGCATAGCCAAATTTTCAGAGATGCTAAACAGCTGTTCCTTTAAACATCAGGATTGTAATCCATAGCATAACTTTAGAAGCCCCTTTCCACATCCACAAAGGCCTTAAACGGTTATTGACCATTAGCATAACAAACTGCACCCAAGTTACTATGTCAAGGGTAACATTTTCAATGACTTGGGCATCTCTCTCTCTCTTTTGAAAATGGGGTTTAACTATTTTTGGAAATGCCATGCTTAATGTGCAGTCTATCCATCACTAGCAGCAAATAAAGGTATAGCTCTGCTTAACAGATTTACCCATGCCAACTCCATACTAAGTAGATCAGGTCAGAAATGGGATGGAAGGTAAACAGCACTTTTTTTTTTCTTTTTTACCGCAATATTTTTCCTTTTTAAAGAGAAGTTCGTTTTGAAGGATATCCTCTGTTGCTCTGGCAGCGGGGATGACTTCCTGAGCAGGGAAGGCTTTGTGTCCTGTCCATAGAAAACATTATGCGGAATGCCTTCTACAACCTCTTCCAGCCTCTCAGTCCAAACCTGTACCTTTTCTGCCCAGATCTGTCCTGTCCCTTCTTCAATGCTCCTACATTTCATAAGCCATGACAGTCTCTTCTAAACTGGTTCCCACATCTGGTCTGATCAATTTCTCCAGAGCTGAGGATGGCCCTGCTTGTTTATAAAACAGTTCCTGCACATAGACCAGTCTTCCTCATGGTCCATTTCATTTGTTCACTCTTCTGCCTTTTTGTAACAGCAGCCACTTCTCTGTCCTTCCATGCTGTTTGGCTATGGTACAGGGAAAAGCTTCTAATACAGAAACAACGTTCCTTTATCTCTATGCATCACTGTTTGCATCTGCTATAACCAATCTCAGCTGGAAATGTATTTTTTGCTGTGTTAAGTGGTCCCTATTATGTTCCACTGTATGTTATACATGTTCACAATGTGACTAGAGCTGGAGAATTTGAAAGCAGTGTCCGTTGGTCTGAACAAATGCAATGGCTAACCTCGTGCCTCTGACCAAGGAGATAAAGGGCAGGGTGAACCGACTGCCTCTCCTGTTCCTTCTTGCTGCTGCAAGCTCTGGGTCAGAACCTTTAGGCTATGTCTACACTTACCAAAGTTAGTTTGAATTAGTTAATTCGAACTAACTAATTCGAACTAATTTTAGTTAGTTCGAATTAACTTAATTCAAACTAGTAAATTTTAGTTCGAACTAAGCAAGTGCCATGCATGGCACTTGCTTAGTTCGAATTAGTCAGTTACATTGAGCTCAATGTGCCGGTTAGTTCGAACTAAGCGCTTAGTTCGAACTAACATGACCACTTTGGGTTAATTCGAACTAACTAACGAATTAACTGTTAATTTGAAAACTATAAGTGAATTTATTAGTTCGAATTAAAGAAGCCCTTAATTCGAACTAATGAAAGCCTAGTGTAGCCAAGGCTTAAGTTAGTTCGAATTAAGCTTCCTTAATTCGAACTAACTCGCCAGTGTAGACATAGCCTTAGTGTCTGCAACTTCTGCTTTGCTTTACAAAATAAGAATCGTCTACATTGTAAATAGCTTAACAGTTTTAATAATTTTTGCTGTTTAGCAAAATATTGGGGTCCTGAGACTGGCACCCCTTGTCTCCTGTCTAAGATATACTCAGATTTGCCCCTGGATCTGGCAGAGGAGGAGGAACGTTATGCTCCAGATCTAGCAGTTCTTCTGGAACTAGCAAGACTACCATCATCTTCCCTAGATGAAGCAGTGACTTCCACATCCCCTCCTCACCCCCAATGAGTTCAGGCAGTTCCAGGACCTTCTCTGCAGAGTTCATAGAAAACTTCATCTTGCATGCATCTGGACCCAGCAAATGAGCTCTCCTTGTTCATGAAGCCACATTGGAGCCAGCTAGGGCAGTTTGGCCATGAATCAGTATTAGTACTGTGCAGTATTTTCACTCTATTGGGGACCCAGCAAGAGCAAACAAGAAATGCACCACATATTGCTCCAGAAGATCTTTACATCACCACTCCAAGAATGATGGTTTTCTTTTTCTTTGGCTGGACCACTCCAACTTTGCCTTCCTTCCACACTCAGTCCTACCACAAGGGCTACTCAGAATCTCGCAAGATAAATCATGGGTCATCCTGATCTCCCTCTTCTGGCTCAAACAGTTCTGGTTTCCTAATATCTACATATGTCATCCCGACCACCAGTCATCCTTCCAACATTCCCCAAGCTCCTGATCCAGTGGAATGGCAAAATCAAACATCTGGTCCATGTCCCACTTCACCTCTCGGCTTAGTATTTGGATGTGCATCGTCCTTAGATATTCATGCTCTACAGCTGTATGAAACCTCCTCTATAGTAGTAGAAAGGGCTCTACTAAAAAATGTTGACTAGCTAAATGGAAATGCTTATCATAGTGGGGCCAACAAAAAGAAATTATCCCAGAGACGACTGATACTCCTCTCATCTTGGAATATACCCAATCTTTGAAGACATCAGGTTTGTCCATCAGCTCCTTTTGAGTCTACTTGGCAGTGTTCAGTGCGTACCATCCATCTTTGCTGGGCTACTTGGTCTTTGAACATCCCCTGAGCAATAGATTCTGCCAAAAAATAACTTGTCCACCTACACCCCAGTGAGACAGACTTTGTTCTCTCAGAACTCACAAGCCTCTTTGAGTCTTGTTCCACATCCTTCCTTTCCATGAAGGCTGATTTTCTTTTAGTCATCACCTCAGCTAGAAGGGTTGGAAAACTTGAGTGATGATGGCAGATCCTCCATACACTATGATCCATAAAAATAAGGTTTTGTTATGCCTACACCACAAATCCATCCTTAAAGTAGTTTCAGAATTTCACCTTAACCAATCCATTCAATTACCTGTCTTGTTCTCAAAACCACACACTGCTACAGAAGAATGAAGATTCCACTCCCTCAGTGGTCAGTAGTCCATGGCTTTCTACCTACAGAGAACAAAACCAGTCAGAAATCCCTGAGTCTGTTTTTCACTATAGCAGAAAGTCAGAGGGTATGCAGTCTGCACCCAGAGAATCTCCCGGTGGATCTCTGACTGCTTTCTACTCTGCTACCAGCTTCCAAACCTCTCCCCTCACCATGAAGTCAGAACTCATTCGAACAGAGTGCAAGCAACTAAATGGCATTGGTTCAGGAGGTACACTACCTGGACATCTGTAAAACAGCCATGTTCACACATTTGCAAGACAGCATGCCCTTGCACAGGACTCTTTCTGGTGCCTCCTTTGGGATGGCAGTAGTCTGCTCTGTCCTGCCATCTACATCCTCACACCCTTCTCCTACTTAGTTACACTTGTCAGTCACTCACTGTGGAATACAATAGAGACTACCACATGAAGGAGAGGAGGTTCTTTGAGGTGTGTGGTCTCTGTTGATTCCATTACTCACCCTCCTGCCCCTTTGCTTCATATCTTCTCTCATTCATGGTAGAGAAGGTACTGAAGAAACAGTCAGTCTGCTCCACCAAACCACAAGGTTAGCCAGGGAGCAGGCATGAACCAATGGACATGGCTTTCAAATTCTCCAGCTTTGGACCCTATTTCCTGGTCTGTGTCCATTCCATCAGGCCAAGCAGCCTCTCAAGGAATGCTAGCAAAAACATGAGCAGTTTGCACTGGCAGAAAGGAAGGCGTTGTAAGCCAGGCATAGGAATGGCAGATGGGTCACCAGTATGCCAGAGGCTGAACGGCCTGAAGTGAAAGTAGTGTCAGGAATCAGGGCCTTTAGTAAATCCAGTCCCTGGGCAACCTAATTAGCATGTCTGGGATGAAGTAGGCTGGCCAATTGACTACTCCACCTGATTGGTTGGAAAAGCAAGCCTGGGGACAAGCAGGCAGGCACAGGAGCTATTACAGCCATGGGCAAATTCTTTAAGCAACTGATGAGCTTAAGAGTCGGTCTGCTGACTCTTCCTTTCCACAAACTGCTCAGGGTTTTGCTAGCTTTCCTTGAGAGGCTGTGTGCTCGGATGGAATGGACACAGGCCTCGGGAAATCTGGGCTTTACATCCTGTGGACAAATATTGGGTGTGGTCCTGCAAGTCACTGAATGCCTCTGAGCCCTATTTCCCGGTCTGTGAAATGAAGATCAGAATAATTAACTACCTTGCATGGGTGTCATGATGATTTAGTCAGTGTATGAACAACACTTTAAACTGATAATGTACTGCATGTTAATAATCAGTAGGATTTAGGCCTTATTTCAGTTTCTAAACAACTCCAGATACCATCTAAGCCCATTTGACTTGCAGGCCAAGAGAACACTTCTGAAAAAGATTTAATTTAGTGAAATAAACAATGTGGCTCAGATACAGTAAAACTCATTTTGGATTTTAAAGTTCCTTTTCCAAAAGAAGGGATTGTTAATTTACCAGTTGCCACAGTGCCAGCTTTGTTCATGATCTGAAGCCAAGGAGTAAGTTAGAAAGGTTGAATGCTCCAGAGAACCTTAGAAAACCAACATTCTGAAACAATTTAAGACCAGTTTCCCAACAGTTGCACATTATAGAAGCAGAGTCTGATGGGATTTAGTTCATAATCAAGGGGAGAGAGATTAGATCCTTTGGCACCTGTGGGTATATTACTAAAGACAGCACTGATTGATGATCCAAAATCCTAACTTTTGTAGGTTGATCAGGTTAGTGGCTTTGGAAAAGGACCCATTCTCCCCTCTGTGATCCTTGCATCTGTGTAATGTGACATGGGTCATATCTTCCCCTGTTAATGAGCTCCTGAAACCAGGCATTTTCTGTGCTGCATGTTGCCTTTATGCATACCAATGAGAGGCAGTGTCATCTCATGGGGATAATGCACTGGACTTAGAATCAGGATACCTACTTTCTATTTTTTAACTCTGCCATTGACCTATAAGAGCTTGGACAAATCACTTCACTTTGTGCTTCTGTTTCCTCCACATCCTTTGCTTTGTCTAGAAAATAAACTCAGGGCAGATGACTGTCTTGCTAATGTTTGTACAGTGCCCTGCACAATGGAGGTCTTGATCTCAACTATGGTCATTCAATACTACCAAAATATAAATAATAAAATGCTTGCCCCCCCCCCACCTTTTCCTGAAGTACACACCTGACTATTCCAGTATCAGGCTTTCTTTAAGAGAAATAATTTCTTGGTGAAACATGGTGGAAATTTCCACTCAGAATTAGAAGGATAGTAAATACAAAACCTATTCTTTTTTATGATTTCCACACAACGCAGTTTTCCAGAAAGGAAATCCAGCCATTAAAGAGAGTTGTACAGTCTTTCAGCTACATTTAATGACGTTTCTGTGAAACAACCCCTTTGAACTATTTTACAAACTCCCAAACCTATTGACCTGGAGAGGAAAAAAGCAAAACCTAACTCAGAAAAGGGGTAGAGTGAAATGCTGAAATCAAGGAAATGTATGCACCCGGGGGTGACTTCCAAAGACAAGATGGCACATGTGTCAGATTCTTATCTCCATTAAATTCAAGTAGCCAACAATTGATCAGTATCTAAATAAATAATAGCAACAGTGTAATTGACATCAGCTTTTGTCCTTTAGTTTTTAGGGCAGCCAAGATTCAAACCTTTTAGGCTTTAGAGCAAACTCAATACTTTTCAATTGTATCTGGAAGAAAATTGATGCAGTAGCTAGTGAAGTCTACATAATGTAGGTCTAACAGGCTTCACAAGAGTAGCACCAGTAAATAATAGGACAGCCACATTCCACAAGGTGATCAACTTTTGGAGGGGAAACAGAACCTTGAAGTCAGAACTTGGCAAGTAAGTGAAAGAGGAAATGATTTTCAAAGAGTACGTTTATAAATATATTTGATTTTTAAGTGTGCATGGTGTATATTTTCTGTTGAGGTGAAAATTACGTTGCCTTGCCAAAGACAGAACAACTCATGGAACAAAGTAGATGATTTGAGGGGGAGGCGGGAGTTGTTTTGTGTGTTGGATTAATGTTTGTTGAATGTGTAATTATCAGTGTAGTGGCAAACACATATTTTTTTCTGACTGCAGAAGAAAAAGAATTGCTACAAAACTATTATGGGGATGCTTCACCGTAAACTTTATGCTGCTTACTATTTCTATGCATAAGATTTAGCACCTGCAGCTAAACTATTTAGGATTAAAATTATAACTGCTATTAATTCTTCTTCTTCTGTGTATAAAATGATTAATCCAAAGAAGACATGTTCTTCATAATATAATATTGTAAAATTAACCAGGTGTATTATATTGGGGCTCTACACCTCCCTCTAACCACTGCTGAAAGCAGTAGATCAAGCTAGTTGGAAAATTTGTCCACTGCAATTTGTTTTTATGTATATCATTAGGTTTTAACTACTAAAAGCTGACCCCTGTGAGATTTTCTACATCTTCTAATTTTTATTTCCTTCCTCCCTCCACCTTTTAAGGAGCTTCCACCCAGAATTCCAATGCCGTGGAGCCAGAAAAGCAAGCTGACAACACAGTGAAAATGGCTGGAGTTATAGCTGGCCTTCTCATGTTTATCATCATCCTCTTAGGAGCAATGCTCACCATCAAAAGGAGGTAAGTCTCTGCTTTGCTTCCAGTTCAGAGCTGCTGGCTGCAATTGATTATATTTCACTAAAGCTGTTACCTCAGTAGAGATCAAACACTCTACTTCTGGTCGTGTGTTGGAAAGGAAATAGGTGGTGGTTATTTATTTGTAGTACTGTAGCACCCAGGAGCTATAATTATGTACCGGGCACTATAAAAACACAGAAAAAAAAATGTTTGTCCATGTCCCAGAGAGCTTAGTCAAAAAGAAGGGACAACAGATGGAGACAGACATTCGGAGGAGCACAAGGAGACAATACTGGCCAGCATAGCAGGCGGCACTCTCAGCCCATCAGCAGCTAAACCATTGTCAAGTGTTTTGAAGGCATCATAGGAAAAGAGTTTTGAGGAGGGTGTTGAAGAAGCTTTGTGGATGTTTACCGGGAGCTTGCCTCAAATGAAGGGCAGCGTGGGAGAAAACACAAAGGGGCTTGTTCGAAAATTTTACAAGTGGGCAATAGAGGCTGGTATCCTGAGGTAGGAGTCAAGATCTCCAAAGTGGGTGAGAGGTGATAGGTAGGGTGGGAAAGGCCTTGAAAGTGAATACAAATAGCTTATGTTTGATGTGCTAGAAAATGGGGAGCCAGTGGAAGGATGCAAAGAGAGAGGTGACGTGGCCAACATGACAAGCTAGGAAAATCTCTGCAGGAGCAGACTGAGTGGATACCAGTAGGACAAAGCTGAATGTATCAATGCCAGAGAGAAGGATGTTACAGTAATAGAAATGCAAGATGGTGAAGGCATGGGCAGGGTGTTTTAGCTGTATGGACAGACAGGAAAGGACATATCATAGAGATGTTATGCAGAAAGAATCTGCACAATTTAGACATAGACTAGATGTGTGGACCTACAGAGGGCCAAGTTAAAGGGGACAGGTAGTGAATCCACAGTGAATAAGAAAGAAAGAAAGAAAGAAAGAAAGAAAGAAAGAAAGAAAGAAAGAAAGGTGAGGAGGGACAACAGGCAGGTTAGGAATTTTGTTATACCATATTGAGTTTGAGCTGATGCTCCAAGATGTTAGAGGGAGGCTGAGATTTAAATTTGGACAGAGGAAAACAGGCCTGGAGGAGGATATCTGTGAGTTGTCAGCATGGAGGGCAGTTGAATTTGCATTTGTGGATAGCATTATCTGGAGATAAGAGGTGGAAAAAGAAGAGAAGGGGACCAAGGACAGAGTTCTGTGGGATCCCCATAGAAAGCTAGCAGGAGGCTGAGAATCTTCCAGAGGACACACTGGAGCTATAATAGAGGTAAGGGAGAAAACATAGTGCCAGAAGCCAATGGAAGACAGAATTTCAAGAAGAGGAGCAGGGTCAAGTGTGTTGAAGGGAACTGACAGGTAAAGGATTAGGGGATAGAATATTGAGTCTAATTTTTGGCTAAGAAAAGGTCGTTAGAAACTGCTGAAAGTGGTTCAGTGTAGTGCCTGGGGTGGATGCTTTATTGGCCAGGTCTAGAACAGAACTGAAAGTGTGGAACTTCAGAAAGTGGTTATTGATTCAGCGATGTTAGAAATAAAAGGGAGCTGGGGCAGAAGTTGAAGCAGCAAATGGGGATTAATGGTGAGGGGGGAGGCGGGGGCTTAAGATGGGAGAGACAAAAGCACATTTCTATTGTCAGGAGAAAGAGCTAGAGAGAGTAAGAAATTAAGGAGAAGAGTAATAGAGGAGACGAGAAATGGGCAGGGTCACAGGGCAAGTAGAAAGGTTAGAGAAGGACAGCCAACAAGAAACTTTCTTGCTTTGAGATTTTGTCCAAGGGAGGTAGTCCAAGTAAATCAGGTTCAATTGTCTGAATTTGACTTGCCTATATGAAGGAGGCACTTGTGATTAGACCTAAAATCCAAGAGTGCTAGGTTTTAGACCAGATTCTTCAAGTCACCGCATAACCTTGGGCAAGTCACTTCATCTGAAAAAACAGTAACAATACCTCAAAGAGATGATGAGAGATTATTTTGTAACGCATTTTCAGACTCTTAGCTGAATGATGCCATGTGTGCAAAGTAGTGTCATTAAATGAAATTTAAGCTGTTCAGCACTTTGAAATTCTACTCTGTTTTGCACATTTCTTAAACGTGTTATTATTTTACAATTATCCTCCTTTGTGCATTTGGAGACAGAGGAGGTATGTTTTTGCAGATGCATGTGGTATTCCCCTGAGATTGCTAAATGACTGTCTGTGAAATGTGGCAGAGATTTCAGTAGAAAATTGCTTTATTTGTATTTTATTTTTTCCGTCGAGCTGAGGATGTTCGTGGTCTCTTCTTGGGTGATTGCCACCCCCCCAAACATGGTGTGATTGGTCATGCTTAGAGGAACATTTCCCTTTGGAACATGCATGCAGCTGGACAGAGCATTAAAATCTCACAGTGGGGAAAAGTGATTTCTGAGTGCTTGGTTTAGTTTATGTTTGGCGGAAACTGTATGAATTGTTGCAGCCGTGGATAGAAGCACAGTTTCCAAGCAATTCATCTTTGTGTGACTGTGTGCTTTGTTTGTGAACTGATGGTTCTCAAACTCTGAAATAGAGCGTAGATTGCAGCTGGATTTTCTGTTATCATTTTAAGAGCTCCTACTGTGTAATATACAGCTATGATTCAGAAAGAGATAGACAACAGATACATTTCGATTTCCTACCAAGGAGGCATTTGCATGGATTGGGATTTTTTTTTTTTTTTGTAAGTGACTTTTCTGATGTTAGCTCTACTTTGCAATAAGACTGATGAAACCTGAGCTCCTGAACCTTCATTAGACAGGTACTGTTTACACAATGTGGGTGGCCCAATTGACTTTGGGGGAGAGGGGCAATAACATGAGTAAAAACTACTATATGACTGAAGAATTACATGATAAGGCACTTATTCCTAAACATTATTAAAACCTTCCTTCAGCTTATTTACCAGTGCTTGAAGTGCACACTGCTACAATTTCAAAGAATGGTACAAAAATGCATGTTCATCTGATACACCCATTTAAACATGCAAATGAAATAATACTTGGGCATGCAAATCACCAGCTAAATACATCACTAAGGAGTGCTTAAAAACCCATTACAGAAACAAGGTGGGTGAGGTAATATCTTTAACTGGACTAACCTTTGCTGGTGAGAGAGACATTTGTGAACCAGACAGAGCTCTTCTTCAGATCTGGGGAAAGTACTCCAGTGTGGAATGGATAGTTTAGCCCAGGGGTCGGCAAAGGTTGCCGACCCCTGTGCTGGCCCCTCCTCCTCATCCCTCAGCTGGTGCCGATGGACCACTCGTGGAAAGAAGCCACCTGGAGAGGCTCCTCTTGGCAGCGTGCCTGGGGACCCCTATCCCCAGGCACACCACGGAAAGCTGCTTTTGGTGGTGGCACACCACAGAGATGAGCCGCTCTGGGCGGCTTCTTTACATGGTCTGCCTGGGGCATGGACATGGCAGGGACCTCCACACTGCAGCCACCCCCGAAAGAAGCCACTTGGAGTGTCTTTTGGTGGCAGGAGTGGCAATTTCTGTGGCACCACAGAGGGTGCCGAGTGCCGCTCCGAATGGGCTCGTGTGCCACTGTTGGCCCGCGTGCCGGGGGCTGCCTACCCCTGTTTTAGTCTAAGAATTTAGGACATACTGGAGGGGACCATTTAAGGTAGAGAGGCCTGTTAACACCTCTTTGTAGTCGTAGGACAAAAAGAGAGGGTTAGCGGGTTACGGATTGTTGTAATAAGCCATAAACCCAGTGTCTCTGCTCAGTCTGAAATTTTTAGTGTCAAGCAGATTAATGAATTTAATCTCCCAGGCTCATCTTTTGAAAATGTTGTGCAGATTCCCTTTGAGGATAAGGTAGGTCAGATATAAAGTGAATGCTTTGTGAAAAGCATTTTCCCACGGATAATAGGGTTGGGGACAAGAAGAGATTTGAAGAGAAATCTGGCACTGCTCAGGTGAGTGCCCTAACCACTGGGCTATGGCCTATTCTGATGTGAGATTCCCTCAATCTCTTCTACTGAAGCTGCTGCACTTTGGATA
The DNA here is from genome assembly GCA_007922175.1 of Pelusios castaneus. NCBI lineage: Eukaryota > Metazoa > Chordata > Testudines > Pelomedusidae > Pelusios > Pelusios castaneus. Next base: position 7,112,632 of record ML685852.1, on the reverse strand, counting down.
AATGATTAGTCATTGGAACAAGGGAAGTGGATCCTGGGTCTTCACAACTTGAGGAGTGCTCTAAACACCAGGCTACAGAGTCATTCTCATGCATGTGTGCACCTAAGTCATTCCCCTTACCCACACACTTCTTGCTAAAACACCCCAAGGCATGTAAGTCTAAAGAGGATTCCTGGATGTGAGTTGCATGCAGAAATGGGCACCTCCCTGCAGCTCATACTTGAGTGTCTAGCTCTGTGAAGGGGTGAGGCTTAGCCTTGTAGAAGATGTCATCTTCCACTGGCAAGCATAGACAGCTCCCTGCCTAGCACACCAGCTTTTGCGAATTGCAATCGACGGTCCCTGTCTCATTGTACAGGAGCTTAGGTCCCTAAGTCAAACTTTGTGATTTCACCAGGGGCTTAAAGATTAGGCATTGTGATGCAGGGCTGCTATGTCTAATGCCTCTTGTGCATCCCAGCCCAAGTTCCTTTGAGGGTTGATAGCCTCTTTCATTATTCTGTTGGCCTCTTGTATCTTGTTATAAATCATACATGTTTCTATGAAGAAAACTGACAGCATCCTTCTGATGGTGATCAGAGGTCCAGTATCAGGGGATACAGTTTTTCTTTAGCTTACCAAGGTACGTGTCCAGTCAAAGACTGATGAAGTAATAGAATAAATATACTGTAAATACTTGGATGATACTTATTTTCTATAACTGCATTTTCCTAATTTGGTGTTAAAAGCACAAACTAGCAAAGTTTACATATGCAGGAATGTTTTGCCAGTCTCTATATAGTAGCACTGTAATTGCTTCAGAGATGGTACTTGGAGGCATTAAAATGCATAGAAGTCTTTTTTAGCATAAGAGGTGTTTGTAATACATTCTGATCAGAAAAGGAAAGAGATCTGAGTCCCAAATGTTTGCCATAGACTGTGTGCTAATTTTCAGTATTTGCATTAAATGGAAGTGAACCCCTAGCATAGAATCATAGAAATGTAGGACTTGGTGGATCTTGATAGGTCATAGAGTCCAGTCCTCAGCACTGAGATTGGTCTAAGTATTATTGACCATCCCTGACAGGTGTTTGTGTAACTTGCTCTTAAAACCCTCCAGTGATGGGGTATCCACAACCTCCCATGGCAGTTTGTTCCAGGGCTTTGCTACCTTTACAGTTAGGAAGTTTTCCCTAGTGTCTAACCTAAATCTCTCTTGCTGCAATTTAAGCCCATTCATACTTGTTCTGTCCTCAGTGGTTAAGGAGAACAGTTCATCACCCTCCTTTTTATAACAGCTTTTTATGTATTTGAAGATGGTTATCCCATCCCTCTTAAGTATTTTCCAGACTAAACAAACCCAGTTTTCCAATCCTTTCTCATAGATCATGGTTTCTAGGTCTTTAATCATTTTTGTTGCTCTCCTTTGGACTTTCTCCAGTGTATCCACTTCTTTCACAAAGCGTGGTGCTCAGAGTTGGACATAATACTCCATTTGAGGTCTTATCAGTGCTGACTAGAGAGGAAGAATTAATTCTCATGTTTTGCTTATTATGCTCATGCTAATACATCCCAAGATGATGGTTGCTTTTTTTTAGCATTGTTAACTCATATTTAGTTTACAATTCACTATAACCCTCAGGTCCTTTTCTGCAGTACTCCTTCCTAGGCAGTAATTTCTTATTTTGTACATGCACAACTGATTATTACTTCCTAAGTATAGTACTTTCATTTGTTCTTATTGAATTTCATCCAATTTGTTTCAGACCATTTCTCCAGTTTGTCAAGATCATTTTGAATTTTAATACTGTCCTCCAAAGTGCTTGCTACCCATCTCAGCTTGTTATTGTCAACAAACCTTATAAATGTGCTCCCTATGCCATTATCTAAATCATTTATGAAGCTATTGAATAGAACAGATCCTAGCAGGAGTCCACTCAATATGCCCTTCTATCTTGACTATGAACTATTGATAACTATTCTGTGAGTAGTTTTCCAACCAGCTATGCACTCACCTTATCGTAGGTTTGTCTAAGAGACTATCTTTTCCTTCTTTACTTAGCAGGAGGTCATGTAAAACAGCACTAAAAGCTTTACTAAAGTTGAGATTTATCACATCTAATGCTCCCCCCATCCACAAGACTTATCGTCTCAGAGAAGGATAGTAGGCTGGTGTGTTGTGATTTGTTCTTGACAAATCCATGCTGGCTGTTACTTATCTCCTTATTATCTTCTAGGACCATGTCTACACTTGGAAATTTAAGTTGACTTTAGCTAAGTCGACTTAACTAAATCGACTTTAAGTCGACTTAGTTAAGTCGACTTAGTGAGTCTACACTTAAATTTTAAGTCAACTTTGGGGGGAGCTTACAAAGTTGACCTAGAGCGTCCACACTGGATGCCTAGGTTGACTTCTAGGGGCTAGGAGGACCTAGGGCAGGTCCACAGGGGTGGGAGGGGCACCCCTTGCCCAGTGCCAGGGGGCTCAGCCTTTGCCACATTGTACATAGGTACAATGGGGCAAAGGGGGACAGGGACCCTGGCAGGGCATAGGGGCAGGGTGGGCAGGGCTCTGCCCTGCCCTGTGGGGGGGCATGCCAGGCTCCCCTGTGCCCCCCTCTGGCAGGGAGGGCATTGGTGCAGTCCTAGGGTAGCCCTAAATCGACTTAGGGCTACCCCACGTCTACACTGTCTTAAGTCGACTCTAGGGAGTCATTAAGTCAACTTTATTTTCCTTAAGTCAATTTAAGCAAGCTGCTTAAATCTACTTAAGGAAACTATAGTGGAGACGCAGGGTAAATTAAATTGACTTAAGCAAGCTTAAGCAGCCCCGGTGCTTACAAATACACTATTTCATTATTTTCTCCATTATCTTTCCAGGTACTGAAGTTAAAATGACTGGTATAATCCCCTGGATTGTCTTTATTCCCCTTTTTGTATATAGCTACTGTGTTTGGGCTATTCCAGTCCTGAGGGATCTCTCCCATCCTCCATGAGTTCTCAACGATAATTGTTAATGGGTCAGAAATCTCTTAGTATTCCAGTATTTATTTAATCAGACCTGTATGCCTGCTCACAAATAGGTTCCACAGATTAGGATCTTTATCATTAATCCCTCAGTCCTTTTCCCAGACCCAACTTTGTGCCCTTTCTTATACTATTCCCTGTGCTAGCTATTGCCAATCACCCCTCTCTCTTCCATCAAAGCCCTCTGTAAAATCTATTTGTTTGATGAAGCTTTCTTGCATTGGCCTACACCTTGGTCTACTTGGCTTTAAAATATTAGTGCTGGATTCTTACCTACTACTGATCTGGCGCATCTCTGATTCTCCAGCTCCCAACACAAGAGTTAGAAAAATATCATCACAGGGGATTTTAAGAAGTGGAATCATAGGCAGGTATTTTCATTTCTTCAAAAATTCTGGGCCAGAGCTGCAGATGCTGTAAATCAGCTTGGTTCCATCGATATCACTGATCTCAGTGGAACTAGCTGAGTTACGTCAGCTGAACATTCAATTCATTATCACTGTGCAATCCTTGCTCTTGCAGTGGAAACTGGAAAGGCAGGAAAAGGCCAGGTGACCAATGAGTAAGAATCCTACATAATATCTTCCAAGGAGCAGAGGAATGTAATTGGTTATGTCCAAATTAGATGTTAAGCTTTTTTCAAAGCTGAAATTATCATCTTTCTTTTGGAAAGTGCACATGCACAGATACTGTGCCGTATAAATAATATTTCTTAGTGACCAAGAGGAAATTCAGGGGCTACTTCACAGAGCTAAGGGGGGTTTTATATAGTAGTATATAAAATCACTGGGTTATTTCCCTTTTTAAACATCCCTTTAGTTGAGGTGAGAAGAGTAGGCAATGTTCAGATACATGCTTGGTCCATAACTTTCTGAGATCTGACCTGGTGATATTTCAGCTATTGTGAATGGTGACATTTTTGCAAAGTGAGTTATTCTTGTGAGATTTCCACCATTTCATGCTGAGATCTTGCAAAAACAGTGACCACATTCAAATTAAACTCAGAACCAAAAAACCCCCACTGATAATATAGGAGCAGTTTGGAGATTATAATCTGAACTTTCTAGAAATTTAAAGGAAGTAGAAATTGAAGTTTCGGTTTCAGGTTATCTCTCCTTCCTAGAGCTTAGAAATCAAACTTCTTCTCTACTTATTTTCCCCCATTTGGCTGCATGCAAGCAACATCATTGTGTTATGTTTTCCTCTGTGTATTTCTTAGGTTGTGTACCATCGTCAACAATGGTGTGAGTAAGCCAGGGTGGGCACAGATCCCTGAGAACAACTGGCTAGTTGATGAGTGACTCTTCCCCATTTGGGAGGCAAGAAGAGAGTACAAAAGTAAAGCTTGCTTTACCTCCGTCTACTAGTGTACTTTGATTTTCCTTCGCACACAATTTGGGAAAGAGTGCATATGGATCAAGTTCCATTAGAGATGGCATAAAGCCTACTGAACAAATTTCACTTGTAAACTAAGGCAGATTGGACAGATCTTTTTATAGGACAGGGTCTGGCAACCCAAAAGATGAAGAGCTATTTTAAAAAATTCCTTCAATAACCAAGTGTTTTGAGAGCCGCAATGGGTGTAGCCTCCTGTTGCGAGGAGCTGGGAAGCTGGGCCAGGGTGCCTGCCCCAAGGTGCTCTGGCAGGGGTGGGCGGAGAAGCTCAGAGCAGGGCACCCACAGTGGCAGGGAGGGGGTCTGGAATCACAAGAGGGCAGTCAAAAAGCCACATGAGGTTCCGGGGTCACAGGTTGCAGACTCCTGTTATACGAAATACCACCGGGGCCATTGATTGAGTTGAACGTCTTATAACATGTGGCTTTAAAAAAACACACACACACATTCACACATAACTAGCTGAATAAATCATTTCCTAACAGATTTGTTCTCTCATTGTTCAAACAAAAACACAAGCAGCTTAACTTCTTTGAAATCAAACCTACTTAAAGGAATCATCTCTGAGCCTGCAGAGGCACTTGTACGAGATAGTCTTTTCTTTCTAGGCAATGATGCAGAAAATAAGTTATTTAATTATACAAACTTGAGGTACTGCCTTCAGATGGAGCTGGAAGATACCACAGTGACATCTGCTCTTGGCCCAGGGCATTATAGCTAATCAGTAAAAGACACAATCAATTTGATTTTTCTGAGTGAAATGTTTTGGTAGCCAATGTAGATAGAGAGTGAAGGATGAAGACAGTGAGAACCTCACACTGCCAAAATGAAGACACATGAGTGAGATTAGGAAAGGCTGAATTGTCAAAAGTTATTTCTGGTTCTTATAAACACCTCCAATTAGGATGCTTCACTAGACCTTATCTATATGGACCTGGGCAAAGACCCTGGCCTTCAGTTTGGTTTGGACACACATGTGAAACTACCAAATTTGTCTTCATGACTCAGTTAAATACTCATGTTTGAAGTGTAATGACCATACCCAAGCCTACTGGAGTTTGGTTTTATTTCCCATATAAGGGAAAAAGGAATGATAGGCTTGCAAGTATTTGTTTAAACCTGCAGTCATGCAGGACCAGCTAACATGTTCTTAAATAGGACTGTCTTTGCCTACACTAGATATCAAGTGTGGGGTCCAAACTTCAAAATACAGAATGCCAACCTCTGATGCTTCACCAATATTCTATAGAAAATAGTGTGTTCTCGTTATATTAGTTGAATGTTGCCTCACGTAAAAAGTAAAATAAAATAATATGGCTGGTTCGTAAATGCTTCTTAAAGCCCAAAATACATTTGTGTGACTTTCTGTTGTGCAAATACTTTAAAAGGCTATGTCTACACTTGCAAATTAGTTCAAATTAAGGAAGCTTAATTCAAACTAACTTAAGCTTTGGCCACACTAGGCTTTCATTAGTTCGAATTAAGGGCTTCCTAATTCAAACTAATAAATTCAATTGCTTAGTTCAAATTAATGGTTAATTTGATCCGTTAATTTGAACTAATCCAGTGTGGCCAAGTTAGTTCGAACTAACTGCTTAGTTCGAATTAATCAGCAGATTGACCTTCCTGCAACTGACTAATTCGAACTAAGCAAGTGCCCTGCATGGCCATGGCTAGTTCGAACTAGCATTCTAGTGGGGCCATGCTAGTTTGAATTACGTTAATTCGAACGAACTAAAATTAGTTCGAATTAGTTAAATTTGAATTAACTAATTCAAACTAGCTTTTGTAAGTGTAGACATAGCCTTTGAGTTTTGATCCTATAAGGCTATGTCTACACTTGGCCAAATAAGTCGACTTTGCTAAATCGACTTAACAAAAACTGAGACGGGCACAGCAAAGAGATTGGTTCGGGGAGTGGAGGCACTGAGATTGGGTGACAAGACTGGGATTGGGAGCCAATGAGACTGTGGAACCTGGGCAGGTTGGGCAATGCAACTGGAGCTCAGGGTATGGAGGAGAGAAACAGATGAGATAATATGCTAGGAAAACTGGGACTGGCTAGGTAAGGAGAATCAGACTGGGAAGCACGGGGGTCGGGGAGCTGGAGAAGGACAGGGAGTTGAATACAGGTATAATTTCCTAGTTTGGGGGGGGGGAAGGGAGGAGGAGTGGAAAAAACAATTTTGTGTAAATATATTATTATTTGAGATTTATTCATTCTTTAATGAGACTTACATGGTCACCCCAATGACATTGATTTATAGATGGTTGGGGGAAGCTTTCCCCTGCACTCAGCAGGCACCATTCCCTTCTCTTAATATACATCATCTTTACCTCTAACATTACTTATCTACCCATCTCTATATACCTCATCCCAAAGAAACACAGACAATGGGATATGCTCACTTTCAGTTAGCTGACTTTTACTATCAAATAGTTAGGACAGTCAAACTGTCTGAGTAGGAGTCTGACCTGAGTCCTTTCACTTTTCACCTCAAGAGCCAGATGTTCTGCAGGAGAAGCAGGAATTTAGCATTTCAAAAAGCCCCCAAACACAGTTCAAGTTACTCACTGTGTTTCAAGGACTGGATTTAGGTCATTACCAGGTCAGCTGTGTTGGATGTTAGAAAGAAAATCCTTGATCCAAAGATTTGGATTTACAGAAAATTATTCTGGTTACCTTTTCAGTAGTTGAGACCAAGCAAATGGCACATGGAAGATCTCCTGCACATGAGTAAAAATGAAAGGCACCTCCTTGGATTCCAGCTTTTTTCTGTAGTCTTCAGAGCTTTAAGATATTCTCCACTTTTCCCAGACCCTGGCTTCTAGAGATTCTTAGAACCTGGCTTCTAGAGATTCCTAGACCCTGGCTTCTAGAGATTCCTAGACCCTGGCTTAAAGAGACGGTGAAAAGAAAAGACAGTGTGGGAGTCCTACAGCTGTGTATAGAGAGTACAGATGGGATGCCAGGCCCAAGTATGCAAAAATCATGAATTCAGACCCGCAAAAATCATTATGTTGGCTTGAAACTAATGAGCCCTTCTATAAAATCTGCCTTTTGGTTCATGTGCCGTTAGGATTCACATTTCCAAAGTTTTCTCTGCAACCATGAAGTCAAGGAACTTTTTTTTTTTTTTTTTTTTTTTAATGAAAGGTGAAATTCTCATGTAATCAGACAACTTTAGAAGCTAGGACTTCAAAAAACCAACAAACAAACAAACTCCCCATAAAATATGACAAGATTCACAATGAAAATCACTATAGTTGTCAAGAGTTGTGGTACTTGAACTTCGCTTTTTGTAGTATTGCTTTTGTTTTTCATCCTCATAAGTTTTTACCTTCTACATCCCATAAGAACTGCCATACTGCATCAGATCAATGGTCCATCTTGCCCAGTATCCTGTCTTTGACAGGGCCCATACCAGAGCTTGAAGAGGAGTGTACAATATAGGGCAATTGTGGAGTGATACATCATTGTCTTCCAACTTCTGGTAGTCAGAGGTTTGGAGTTGCTCCGAGCAGGGATTGCATCCCTGACCATCTTGGCTGTTAGCCATTGATGGATCCGTCCTCTATGAACTTATATAGTTCTTTTTTTAAATCAGATATACTTTTGGCAATCACAGCATCCCGTGGCAATGCATTCCAAAGGTGGTTTGTGTATAATATGAAAAAGTACTTCCACCTGCTGTCTACTCATTTCATCAGGTTTCTTATTGTGGGTAGGGTAAATACATTTCTATTCATTTTTTCCTCCACATTCATGATTTTCTAGACCTCTATCATACCCTGCTCAGTCATCTTTCTTCTAAGTTGAACAGTGCTAATCTTTTTTCCTCTTTCTTAGTCATTCCATAAATTTGATAATCTTTATTCCTCTCTCTGAACTTTTTCCAGTTCACTATATCCTTTTTAGAGATGAGGCAACAGAATTGAACCAGGTGTGGGCACATCAGGTATTTATGTAGGGGCATTATTGTGTTTTTGGTACTATTTTTTTTATCCCTTTCCTAATCATTCCTAATATTCTGGTAGCATTTTTTTATTGCTCCCTCACACTGAACTGAAGTTTTCAGAGAACTATAGCTAGTGACTCCAAGAACTTCTTGAATGGTAACAGCTAATTTAGACACAAAGTATGTATAGTTTAGGTTATTTTTTTTCAGGGTGCCTTACTTTGCACTTATGAATGTTGAATTTCATCTTCCGTTTTGTTGCCCAGTTTTGTGAGCTCCCCCCATAACTCTTTGTAGTCAGGTTTGGATTTAACTATCTTGAATAATTTTTATCACCTGCAATCTTTGCTACTTCACTGTTCACACTCTTTTCCAGATCTTTAATAAATATGCTGAACAGTACAGGCTCTAGTTCTGGAGTCCTGATGTTTCTCTCTCTCTATTGTTACCATTCAGTCCGACCCTTTGTTTCCTATCTTTTAACCAGATACTGATCCATGAGAGGACCTTCCCTGTTCTCCAATGACTGCTTAGTTTCTTCAAGAGCCCTTGCTAAAGAATCTTCTCAAAGGCTTTCTGAAAATCCAAGTATACTATATCAGCTGCCTCACCCTTATTCACATGCTTGTTGACACCCTCAAAGAACTCTAATAGCTCGGTGAGGCATGACTTCCTTTTACAAAAACTGTGTCGACTTTTCCCTAGCAAATCGTGTTTGTGTCTGATAATTCTGAAGTTTCCCTTTGATTTTTGGTTCAAGTGAATTCAGAATCTTAGAACGAAACTTGGTAAAATGGCTACATTTCATTTGATGTATTGTCAAACTCATGTGAAACCCTGAATTTCATGTTATTTTATTAAGAAACCATAAATGAGGCCTGATGTGCTTGATTCTGCATCTCGCAGTCACTCAAAAAGTTTGGGAACTTTTGGGATAGTGGCCTGCATTTGAAGTCCGTAAGAGCATCTGTTACGAGGAAAAATGTGTAGTTTCAATGTAATCATTTTGCACATCTGTAATAAGTTTTACTTACCATGAGGAAATCTCTTTGTAGGCAGCAAATTGTACATGAGTGAGAAAATGAAGCAGGTCATATTTTCAACAAGAAATGGAATACCAAATGTATATGTGCTGATATGCCCAATCTCAACTCTAGTGACAGTGACTGCATACACAAAATCGATAACTGCGCATGCAGATGTGACTAATTACCCATGTATATGCCCACAAGGTTTCCATATGCAGTCATGGTAATTGTATATGCAGATTAAACATATAATTGTACTCTCCTGTCACATGTCTACATTTGGAAATTCTGTCACGGTATTGGTAGTGTCCGAAACAACAAAGGTAAAGTTGCATAATAAATTGAAGTTCATGTTATTACATCTTACCTTTTCTGATGTGACTGAGCATGTCACCTGTGATGTCATGTTTGCCAAAATGTAATACTTTGTGTTGTGTGCCGTGTCTTGTGGAGTAGCCCATGATAAGAAGCTCTTTGTTTCTCCAGTGTTCTACATTGGGGCAAATTCCATGTGTACGCTATATATGTGTGCCATAACGTGTTTCCTTCTGATTCAATGTATTGAAATGTTCTAAAGCCGGTTGCAGAGAATTTGTAATAGGAAATTATAAACAAGCATCCATGGTTAATTAGTGACATAGCACATTAATGAGTAACCACCGACCTTTTTGTGCTACCTCAATCAATAAACAGTTTAGTGTTTCATGAGACCTGGTTCTTCAGTGCTCTATGTATTCAGATATGTAAGATGTGCAACATTTACTCATTCATCCCATTCTGTTTCCTGTAATGATATCATAATATTTAGCTTTTATATAATGCTTTTCATTCAAAGATGTCAAAGTACTTTAGAGAGCTAGGTAAGTATCTCTATCCACATTTTTCAGATGGGAAAACTGAGGCACAGAAAGGTGTACTGACTTGTCCAAAGGGACACAGCAAGTCAGCAGCAGAACTGGGAATGGAGCCCAAATCTCCTGATTTCAAATCCAGCATATTATCCAGTAGGCCATGCTATTTCTCAGGAAAAGTTTAGGAAAAGAAGCAAGTAATGGCACTGAAATACTGTGTATGTTTCAAATAAAGAAGATTTCATATAAATCTAATTATGTGTTGTTTTTTTTCTTCTTTCCCGTTTTGGACATTTTCTTCATCTGACTGCCCACCAATGCGTTTAGAAGAAATGCATATTCCTACTCCTATTACTTGTAAGTACCTAGCTGAAGATGACTTTTCTTCAGCATGTTCATTGTAGTGGTAATCGGATAGTGGTTTGTACATGTTTTTTTCCTTTGCCATTTGCTTTTATACCATTTCACTGATCTTTGTCTTTCAAACAGTCTATATTTTTAATTCTACGCTTTCATACTTTTTTTTCACTTTTTCATGCATTGTGTCCATGTCTCTCCAAAACTAGTATGTTGCACAGAAATGTCAGTGTACATTTGCAGCCCTCCCAACGCAGATGTGCCAGCAGGCAAGACCAACATTGCCTCCTTTTTTTGATAATTTAACCCTCTGCTTCTTGGAAATTCACATTTAAGAGCTCTTGATTGGAATTGCTTTCTCTTAGGGACAAGCTACTTTAAAATATAATCAATTTCCAAGGGGTCTTAGCCTGTGTTTCATAAACATTTCTGAATTAGGGTATATGGATCAGACTTTACCCCAACAATATTCCAATTTTAAGCCTGACCTATAACATTTGGGTTTCAAGTTAGATCATTTATTATGTCAGTGGTTCTGATTTTTAATCCAGACTTCCTGCCCAGCCCCAGCAACTACAGTACACAGTTAAGTCAGTTGTTAATGCTAGTGGAAAATGTTCATGCCCACCTGCCACACATGGGGAGCAAGTTTGTGTGGTAATGCCAAAGGAGTGTAATTTACACAAAGTTTTTGTGGTTTTTTTACTTCAGTGAAAGTTAGTTTCTTTAATACATGAGCTGAACCTGACCTGCAGGGATTATCTTCTGCTCTCAGATAATAAGGTGTAAATCCAGAGTAACTTTTTCAAGCTAATTTAGAGTTACACAGGTATAACTGAGAATAGAATTTGATCCAAAGCACTGAAAGTTATATGGGCATAAATTAAAGTGGGATGGGGGCTGCTTTATCTTATAAATTCCAGTTAGTTAGACCTAGCTACATCCCTTCTGCCGAACCAGGCAAGTTACTCATTTAGCACTCCGAATGCCAGAAAAGTGCAAGTTGCACTACTTCTCTGCTTTTGTCTGTTTATACTTAATTTATGATCAACAGCTATCATTGCCTGTGAATTTGGCCCATGGCATTCTACGAGAGCCTACAGACGGCAGAAATTTGCCCATTTCATATACTGAGTTTTACATATTGAAAAATCAGTGGGCCTCCCACCAGGTGCTACTATGACCATTTTCACAGCTGGTCCATAATGTTGGTTTAAACAGCCACATGGGGACAGTGTGGGGAGGACAACACAATCCTTTAACAACCTCTCTATAGGGGACATGTTAGACGTATGTTGAGTGTCAAGCACAGCTTCTGGGATGTCCCATGGGTTCCATGGTAGTTGGCACAATTTAGAGCGACTTTAGCAGAGGCAGAAACAGGCATCAGGCAATTGCATAGGGTGTCTTACTCCCTTCCTGTCCCCCAAACTTTCAGCTCCACCAAACAGAGCTTGATGCCATCTGAAGATCAAACCTCATATTATGTAAGGTTGACAGCGTAGCATATAGGAGTTGAGGAGAGGAGTTAGATTTCCCTCATCCACAGCTCTTAAATCTGTGATGGCTATAAGCATGATAGACTATCAAGTGGGCATAGAATGAATTGCGCATAAGCTTCCTTTGGGGGCTTCAAACCTACTGAGTTTCACTTTCAGTTCCAAATGGAACTTGTCTAAAGCAAGATCTCATTGACATTAGTCATCATCATGATGTGAACAGTGCAAAAGGCATGAAGAACACTTTATAGACATGTCTGTGCCTCGAGGCACATGCAATTAAGTTTTAGCTGGCTTCAGGTTTCAAGTTTAAGTCACATGAAATGGTGAGTTTCACACAGGTCCGGAGTAGAATCGTAAGTCAGTCATGGTTTGTTCAATACTGAACCAGCCTCAGACAAATCACAACATATCTTTTGACAAATTTAGTCTGATTTTGAGTTCTGGATCTCTAACTGACCCAGTTTCACCCGCTTTTGAGTTTCTTTGCCAGTATTCTGCACAGCTCTAGTGGAGTTGTGTTGGTTCCACCACCAGAGAATTGTCATGTTTTGTGAATTTGAAAAAACAAAAGGGTATCCCCACTACTGGGTAATCCCTGAACTCACTTCCCTGGATCTAGATGCCGTTGTATTGAGAGGATTTTTGAGACTCCAGTAAACCAGAGTTAAGCCATGGAGATTTTCTTTCTTTTGATAAAATGCTATGGAATATCTTGGTGTCACAAACATACAACTCCCTTATGGGAATCCAGAGCGCCTTTTAGAAGCGAATACAGTTATTATGGTGCATTTTAATATTTCTTTTTGGCAAATTACCCAAAAGCATGAAAGCAAGGTGGACAAGGACTGCCTGAAAAGACTGCACTTAATTTGACTGATTGTTTTGCCTCTTGGATGGCTTACAAAGAGAATAGTTTATTTTCAAGTTTAGAAAAAACAAACAGTGATGATTTTATTTTATACACACACACACACACACACACACACACACACACATATATATATATATATATATATATATATAATGAAACTGGCTCCTAGACTAGAACTTGTGTGCCATGTTTTAACCCTGAAACAAATTTGAATTGAATGAGTTATCACTCCTGAAAAACAGGTTTTCAAATAGATCTTCTCCTTAAATATAACTGCATGAACTGTGTTGCTGTAACATACATTATACGTATTATTTCTCATATTCAACACAATATTACTTTCAATAATTCTTTGATTTTTTTTTTCGAAATCATTTTTTACCCCTCCTCAGCTACTTGTCTGAAAGTTTTTTTGACTGAGGGCCCAAATCCACAGCCCTCCTTAGGTTGGATAGTACTTACTTACCAGCATAGTCTTCCAGGAGTCACTGTGAGACTCTCTTTGTAAATAATTGAGACTCACTGCGAAGTTTTCCAGAATTGGGCCATAAGTGTTGTGGTAGCTATTAAAGGCCAACTTCTGATCTTGGATTCTAACAGATGTTATTGCAGTCAGCTGCTAAAGAACGTGATTCTGCAAGATGGCTAAATACCATCTATTCCCATTGAAGCCAATGATAGTTGGAGGTATGTCCTCAAATAGAGTCATCGTAGTGGTGGTGGAGGTGAGGTGGGGTTGGAGGGGGGAGTAATAATAAGGAGAAGCACAGATGAACATTTTTAAGTGTTCTCCTTACACATCTGGATATTTTTACTCTTTCTCTGTTGGGCTCCTTGTGGTTAATTGTGATTCTTATATGGCAACACCTCATTAAAAGACAGACAGAACAAGTGGAGTAGGATGCTATGTACTTGTAAAGGAGAGGCCACATAACTAGTTTTTAAACAGAAGTCTTAAAGCAGGAGACTTGGGTCTATTGGAGGCTCTGCTACTTTTGGTGATGTTGAAAGATTCACTCAATTTCCCTGTATCTCAATCTACACTTCTGTCAGACAGTAGTTATTGCAGACACTTGGAGATCTTTGGGCATATTGTGCTCTACAAAAGGAAAAGATTATTTATGTGTTCTCACCGCTTCATTAGGCGAAGGGAGAGATCAAGAGGTATGAACTCCTGTCTTCTTGATGACTGAACTACTAAGGACATCATTGCTTACCCACATAATACATGCAATATTTCAAAGGAGTTACTCTGGATTTATATCTGTATAAATTAGAAAAATGGATCTCAAGGGTTTTACAACATTGCTAGACCTGCTGCATATAGGTCGATAATTTTTCCTGGTCTTTTAAAATATATATTGTACTATTGTGTAATACATACAATTAAAAAAAAATTAAAAATGGTGGAGGGGACCAGTGTGGCTCAGTTACATTGCAGTAGAAACCTTACATTTTTTCATTTCTTTACTTTCTACAGTTGTAGCTAAACAGTTTTAATGTTTCAATAATGTAGGTCTTGCATTTAATGCCAGACACCTGCTTTAATCATTGATTTATTATACAGTACTTTGCACAAACCTTTATAATGGCTTTATTTATACCCAATCTAGTGGGGAAAAAAAAGTTGTTGATTTTGTTGTCTCTTCTTTCCATTGACTGCATGTAGTGCATTACGGATGTAATGGCTACAGGGTATAATTTGATTGGCACTGATGTCAGACTAGATGGGAAGTATTTCTTTTGATGGATGCTTGTGATACTATAATCCAGGTAGTGTACTTTGTTGTTTTCTTCAGGAAGAAGGAACTCAACAACGGATAAGTAGCTTTCATTTACTCTTGATGCACAAAAAGTGCTGAGCACCTTCTGCTGGATTCTGAGCACTTTAACTCCCATTATCATTTGATATGTAGGGAAATAGTTCAATAGTTGAAATAATTGAGCTAGATTTTTTTTAAAAGGAGCGATTCCATTGAAGGCATTCGGATACATGTCTACAAACAATTTTTAAAATACCAGTGTTTATGTGGTGAATTTTTTTCCAGCTTCCGTGGGAAATGTGAAAAGAATTAAAACAGCAATTGGATTGGTATATGCACTTGTCTATATAATACATACATTTCCATGGAGGCAGGGATCTACCTGCACAGGTCAAATTACAGGATCAGATTAACCTGATTTCTCATTAGTTGCAGAAAGTTACAGGATCATGATTTTGCCGCCCTAAGGAGGGTAAATAAAATGAGTTCCCAGGTGACCCATTTTATTTATTACATGTTTGTAGGGTGTTGTTTTGTAATCTTAAATTTTCAAGAGGAGCGTATTTGATTAATCAGTTTAGACCAACTTCCGCCTTCCCCAAACTGCTCATGCACTTGACTGTTTTAAAAAGTGATTGCTGTTCTGTGTGTAAACAGTGTGGCTATGTCTACACTTGCTAAAATTACAGAGTCTTGCGGCACTTTTAAAGACTAACAGATTTATTAATCGCATGAGCTTTCGTGGGAGAAAATCCCACTTCGTCAGACGCTTTGAAGATAGGAAAGTTACAGGGTGGGAGGAAATTAAATGCAGGGGAGTGTATGACATAGCATCAGGTCAGGCTGTAACAGCAAATCAAAGTAGGTGTTAGGATTCAAAACACTGGGGAACAGCACATAGAGGAGGGGGGAGGTCAATTCACTTGATGTAATGCGAGAAAAATCCATAGTCCCTGTTCAACCCCAAGGCAACTGAGTCAAATTTGCATATAAGTTCGAGCTCTGCAGACTCTCTTTGAAGCTGTGATTTGTTATTCATCTGTGTCAACACAGCTATTAACAAGTCGTTAAGGGAGTGAGCAGGGAGATTGAAGTGTTCCCCTACAGGTTTTTCAGTATTGCAGTTTCTGATGTCAGATTTGTGTCCATTGATTCTTTGGCGCAGAGACTGTCCGGTCTGTCCAATATATAAGGCAGAGGGGCATTTCCGGCACATGATGGCATAAATCACATTGGTGGATGAGCAGGTGAACGAACCCTTGATGGAGTAGGTGGCATGATTAGGCCCTGTGATGGTGTCATCAGTGTAGATATGAGGGCAAAGTTGGCAGCGTGGTCTGCTGCAGGGCTGTGTTCCTGCTTTAGTGTTTCTGCTCTGTGATCTGTAGTTGCTGGTAAGTATCCTTTTAAGATTAGGGGGCTGTCTGAAAGCAAGGAGAGGTCTGTCTCCCAAGGCTTGAGAGAGTGAGGGATCATCTTGTAAAATAGGCTGTAGATTTTTGATGATGTGTTGAAGAGGTCTGGCTTGGGGGTTGTAGGTGACGACCAGTGGCGTTCTGTTGTTGTTTTTCATGGGCTTCTCCTGCAGTAGTTGACTTCTGGGTACCCGTCTGGCTCTGTCAATTTGTTTCTTCACTTCTGTGGGTTTGTACTGTAGTTTTAAGAATGCCTGGTAGAGATCCTGAAGGTGTCTGTCTCTGTCTAAAGGGTCAGAGCAAATGCGGTTATATCTTAGGGCTTGACTGTACACAATGGATCGTGTGGTGTGTCGAGGATGGAAGCTCGAGGGATGTAGGTAACTATACCGATCAGTAGGTTTGCGGTATAGGGAGGTCTTTATGTGCCCATCGCTAATTTGCACTGTAGTGTCCAGAAAGTGGATCTCTTGTGTGGAGTGTTCCAGGCTAAGTTTGATTGTGTTGTGAAAATTGTTGAAATCTCTGTGGAATTCTTCAAGGGCATCTTTACCATGGGTCCAGATGATGAAGATGTCATCAATATAGCGTAGGTAAAGTAGGGGTGCTTTGGGATGAGAAGTGAGGAAACGTTGTTCTAAATCGGCCATAAAGATGTTGGCATATTGTGGGGCCATGCGGGTACCCATGGCAGTGCCACTGACTTGAAGGTATAGATCATCTTCAAATCTGAAATGGTTGTGGGTGAGTACAAAGTCACAGAGGTCAGCCACAAGTTTAGCTGTGTCATCATCCTGGATGGTTCTTCTAATAGCTTGTAATCCATCCTTGTGGGGAATGTTAGTGTAAAGAGCCTCTACATCCATAGTGGCTAGGATGGTATTTTCTGGAAGACCATCAATGGATTGGATTTACACTCCCCTGCATTTAATTTCCTCCCACCCTGTAACTTTCCTATCTTCAAAGCGTCTGACGAAGTGGGATTTTCTCCCACGAAAGCTCATGCGATTAATAAATCTGTTAGTCTTTAAAAGTGCCGCAAGACTCTGTTGTCTTTCTACAATAGACTAACACGGCTACCCCTTTGGAATTTGCTAAAATTAGTTCGAATTAGTTAGTTCGAACTAACTAATTCGAACTAATTTTAGTTAGTTTGAATGAGCACTTGCTTAGTTTGAATTAGCGATCCCCATTCATTTCAATGGCCGATTAATTTGAACTAAGAAATTAGTTCGAATTAACATGGCCACATTGGTTAATTCGAACTAGTTAGTTCGAATTAACCCCTTAGTTCGAATACCCTTTTTGAACTCATTAGTTCAAATTAAGGAAGCCCTTAATTCGAACTAATGAAAGCCTAGTGTAGCCATGGCTTTAGTTAGTTCAAATTAAGCCTCCTTAATTCGAACTAACTTGCCAGTGTAGACATAGCCTGTACTATTAGGGAGCCCAGTGAATAATGAAGTCACTAGGAAATTTGGCCCAGAATCTGATGCAACATTTGCAATAGAATAGTGAATATATTTTTTAAAAGAGCTAAACCTTGAGGTTGTTCAGACTTAAGGCTACATTTAGCCACTCTTACTCATTTAGAGTAGTTGAGTAAGACTTTAATGTGTAGGGTGGCAGACTTGGGCCTTCAGATTTTATTCAGTCTCTACTCAGGTAAATTCCCATTGGTATTATTTGACATTTATATTGTGGTAGCACCTAAAGCCTGCTTCAGGTTGAGACCCATTATGATAGGCACAGCACTGTACGGACACTGGATAAACACACAACCATCCCTAACCTAGAAAATTTATGAGCAAGTGGGAGTTTTGCCTGAGTAAAGGACTAAGTGAGTTTTGAGTAATGTAGGTCCTCCAAAAGTATGCAACAAGAATAATATTGCATATATAAGACGAAACGGTATGTATGCTCTAGAGGGCAAGTATTAGCTCTAATATGTGTTTGTACAGCACCTTATACAGTAGGCCAGGGGTTGGCAATCTTTGCTAACCCCCATGTCAGCCCCTCCTCCCTGACTCTCTGCTGGTGCCAGTAGCCTTCTCTGCCAAAAAAAAGCAGCAGCCAACTGAAAATTTGGTTGGAGAGGCGCTCCATGGAGAGGAGCTACTCTGGGCAGCCTCTTTCTGCAGAATGCTTGGGGCATAGGCATGGCAGGGACCCCCAGCACCCCAGCTACCCCAAAAAGAAGCCATCTGGAGTGGCTTTCAGTGGCAGGAGCAGCAATTTCTGGGGCACCGTCATGTGCCACTCTCAATGGGCTCCCGTGCTGTTGTCAGCATACGTGCCAGGGTTTGCCTACCCCTGCAGTAGTCCCTTGATGTGATTTGAGCCCTGAGGCAATACCATGATATTATTTAATGTCAACATTTATAATTTCATAACTACATTTAGGTATATATGGCAATAAATAATGTATGTCCTCCTTCTAGTGCACACAAATATCTAAGGTTTATTCACATTACGTGACCTTTTGATATGTTATGTGTTAGATATTAGGACTTCTAAATTTCTAATAGCCACTTTTTCACTTAAGTGTTTAGGAGGCAATTTGTTTCTCAGAAGATGTGGTGTTTCAAGTGAGGAGGGGATTGAGAATCCTAAAATTTGGATTTGTGTGCACAGATTGAGTAGTTAGATGTTGAATGCAAATCATGTTAATTTGACATCTGCCTACATGTGCAAGTGCTGTTTCTATATGAAGACTCCAGCTTTAAGGTGCACAAAAAAATCCTCCATGCAAAATTGTAATAAAGACTTAGAGAAGAGCTTGAGGCTTGGGGGATGGAAGTGGGTAGAAAGGGGCCTTGAGTCTCCATTAGACCATAGTTTGCATTGTTTCCCTTCTCTGACACTCTGTGTTGTTCCTTTGCTCAGGGTATACAAGAGTTTCTCCAAATAAAATTAAAGTTCTGTCTCCCTTCTCAAGGACAGGGATGCTCAAACTGAAAAAAGGAAAAAGAATACACTTATACTGGGGGATATGTCTTCACTGACATTTTCCACCATCAGATTGATTCTTCAGGATAATAGAATTGTAGGAATTGGAAGGGACCATGATAGGTCACCGAATCCAGTCCCCTACACTCATGGCAGGACCAAGTACCATCTTAAACCATCCCTGACATATACTTGTCTAACCTGCTCTTTAAAACTTCCAATGATGGAGATTCCACAACCTCCCTAGACAACTTATTTCACTGGTTAATCACCCTGACAGTTAGGAATTTTTAATAATGTTCAACTAAACCTCCTTTGCCATAATTTAAGCCCATTGCTTCTCCTATCATCGGCAGTTAAGGAGAACAATTTTTCTCTCTCCTTCTCATGACAACCTTTTAGTTACTTGAAAACTGTTATCATGTCCCCTTCTAGTCTCCTGTTTTCCAGAATAAACAAACCCAGCTCTTTCGGTCTTCACTCATAAATCAAGTGTTCTAGCCCCTTGATCATTCATGTTGCTCTTCTCGGCTATGTCTACACTTAGTGATTTAGGTCGACTTAAATAAGTTGACTTTAAGTCAACCTTATTAAGTCGACTTAGAGAGTCCACACAGGACTCCTAAGTTGACTTAAGGTGGGCCTTACTAACTCGACTTAGAGAGTCTATACTAGACCCTCTAACTCGACTAGTTAAGTCCAGGGAGAGCCAGCCCCACATGGGGCTGGCTCTCCCTGAGGCAGCAAGCCCCAGAGCGATCCAGGGGAGAAGGGAGCGTGGAGCTCCCTTCTGCCCTGGACCACTCGGCTCCCTTCTGGTCATGACCACTCAGATACCAGGCAGAAGGGAGCCCTTCTAGCCAGGCTTGAGTGGTCCCAGCTATGAGGAAGCTGGTTGGGACCCCCATGGGTCCTGGCAAAAAGGGAGCTGCCACTTCT
>ML685852.1:7059621-7087597 GCA_007922175.1 Pelusios castaneus | reverse complement strand
GCCTGGCGTGCCCCCCTCCCCACCCTGCTCCTATGCCCTGCCAGGGTCCCTGTCCCCCTTAGCCCCCATTGTACCAAGATACAATAGGGCAAAGGCTGAGCCGCCTGGCACTTCACAAGGGGTGCCCCTCCTGCTATTGTGGACCTGTCCCAGGTCCACCTAGCCCCTACAAGTCGACCTAGGCGTCCAGTGTGGATGCTCTAGGTCGATTTGGCAGGGTCCCCTCTAAGTCGACTTAATTTTTGAGTGGGGACATGCTAAGTTGACTTAAATTAACAAGTGTAGACATAGCCAGTTTGTCCCTTGGCCTCTCTGAGTAGAGACCTGCTGAGTTGATCTGGAAATCAACTTAATAAATCCGCTCCTGGAAAAACAGTAACACTGTGTCAATGGGAGGGAATTTCCCATTGCAGCAGCATAGTGGGAATGCTATGCTCATTAGAATTTAGGACGTCAACAGGAGATACTCAAGCTACTCTAAGTACTTGCATATCTCCCATAAACTTCCTCCTAATTGTGTAGTAAGTGTAGACCTGTCCTTGGGCATTTCTTGCAGTCATTTGGGACCCAACTGTCTGTAATCCTTTTAGTTAGAGTCTGTCCCTAGATCTCTGCCATCCCTTTGTGTAACACCCATTCTGTGCTTGGTTCAGGCAGTCACTGGGGCAAGAGGTTCCATGACTGACTCTTCACCTATCTCACCGTGTCAGCAGCTGTTCAGAAGCACAGCACTCTCCCACTGCTTGCTGCTCCTTCCTGTGGCAGGATTTCCCTTTGCAAGCCCTGCAATTATGTCTGGTTAGTGCTAAGGAGTCAAAAGAGCTTGTTAGCTTTCTCCTTAACAGGGTGAGGGCATGCCCCCTCACATAGCTCTGCAAAAGTGGAGTCTGAGCCCACAAATACTTATCAATGGGCATGGTGCTTGATTTCAGTGAGGTTACTCATGGTATTAAACCACATGTACCAGTCTTATGTTTCCACAATCTGGCTTTTCAGTTAGAAGTCCTGTGACAAAAATTTTCCTGTGGGATTTTTGCTTCTGATCTTTACCAGGAAGCAAGAGGATCAAAATAATGGGAAAACCAAACTAACCCACACTTTATTTTTCAAACCTCAAAGTTTATTTTGGGTTTGGATAAAGACTAATAGGGAAGTTATTGATTCACTGGAACCAATTAGACCATCCCTACTGTCCATCCATTTTGTTCAGTGCAGATTTCTTTCTGTCTGGTAATTCCACTTAGAAAGCATTATTCCTCTCTCCTTTCCCCACCAGGTACAGTCTCTTCACACATACTTTGTCCCATTTTTTTTTTTAAAAGAGTCTCCTCTCCTGAACCTGAAAGAGCAGCCTGATAAACTGCCTTAGTGGCTTTTTGTTTTCTTCTTGGCACATTTCCCTTGCACTTAAAAGTAAAGCATCTATTAATTCCTCCTTATTGACACTTTGACATTTCAATCACTTCATCGCATGCTGACTGTATCAGTCTTTTCCTCCAAGTATCTGTCCAGTTATTCCCCCCCCCTTCTAACTGCATAATGCATAAGACAAAAGGCTTCTTCTCAATGCCTTGTGACATTCTCAGCAGTTGGATGCCAGTTACACATTCTCAACAGCCATGGTCTATCCATGATTGACACTAATGCGCTGATAGCATTTCATCTGGATGTTCCTGAGGTTGTGTGTATGAGAAGCTGGTCAATGAAGAGAGCAGGCACTTTGTCAATGATAGGACCTGTCAGTGATTCAGAGAGCTCATTTCAAGAGCTCTGTATTTAGAATCAGAGCATTTTCAGATAAACACCCTTACAGCTGCAAAGACATCTCAACGTTCTGGCAGAAAAAACACTACCCAGCTCTTGGTTAAGTTACATCCCTCACACTTCAGCTTGTGTTAGAATCAATTTACGTTTTGTGATTATTTTATTAATTGACTTTGAAGGAGAGAGCTAAAATTCAAAGGGGTCTTGATAAAATGGAGAGCTGGGCTGTAGACAACAAAATGAGGTTCAAAAAAGACAAATGCAAGGTGCTCCCCTTAAGAAAGGAAAACCAAACGCACAAATACAGAATTGGGACTAATCAGAATGGCAGTGGTGCTGCTGAGAGGGATCTGGGGGTTGTGGTGAAGCAACACGGTGGAGCAATGTGCAAGTGTAGTGAATCAATCTCAGTGTGAGTTAGCAAGGCCGTGCTGGTGCAAAAAAAGCAAATACAATTTTGGGTTGCAGTAACAGAGGCTTCGTGTGCAAGTCACAAGAGGTGATAATACCACTACTCAGTGCTGATTTGGCCTCAGTATTGTGTCCTATTTTGATCACTGCTGTATAGAAAGGATGTAGAGAAACTGGAAAAGATCCAGAGGCGAGCAACAAAGATGCTCACAGAGACTGAATGCAGGTCATATGAGCAAAGGCGGAAGGAACTGGGTATTTTTAGTTTGGAAAAGAGGAGATTAAGGGAGGGACAAGATAGTGGTCTTCAAATACTTGAAAGGCTGCCATAAAAAGATGGAGAAAAATTGTTTCCTCTTACCACAGAGGGTAGGACAATATGGTTAAACTACTGCATAGCAGATTTAGATTAAATCTGAGGAAAAATATCCTAACCATAAGAATGGTAGGAAAATGGAACTAACTGCCTTCAGAAGTCTTGGAAGCAGTTTCACTGGAGGTTGTCAAAAAGAGGCTGGATAGCCATCTGCCTTCAGTGGTTTAGATATAACAAATCCTGCATCTTGGTGAGGCGTGTGGTCCCTTCCAACCCTATATGATTCTGTAATTCTAATTATGATAAATTTTTGCACTTTTCACAGAGCAGGGGTGTTGGTTAACACTTTTAAGAGCAATACATGGGACTGTCAGATTCTGTGCAGTTTCCTCCACACAGCTCTCCCCATGCACCTGTATCCGAACTGGCCACATCTTTAGCTAGTCCACCTCTGGGCTTTCCATGAGCAGAAGCTGGCATTTGCTTGTTCTGTTTCTGTCACTTGAGCTAGATTGAGAACACTAAATTTACACTATAAACACTAGATTGAGAACACTATTTTCTTTTACGTGTTCAAGCCAGTATTTTAGGGCTCTCTGCATCTCCTGCGTGACTGTGTATGATTGCTTTACACAGGGCATCCATGAGATTTCATTTGGGACCCACATTTCCATTCTGCACAGACCATTCAGACCATCGTTCATTCAGTGAAAAGGAAAAGGAATTTGCCAGTTCCAACTCTTTGTAGCTTATTGGCATGTCTCAAAAGACATGTAGCAGTGGGACTTCTAGGCAATTATTGCCAGGAATAATTTAATCTGGAATTAATAAGGAATTTTTGCCCTTGTTGACTCACCATTTTTCAGCATCAATAATGGGAATCAGTAATGGTTTGCCCCAGCAGCCCGAGTCCTTGTTATTAAAGACTTATGTATTTGGGATTAGTGTTTCCCACTGAGAAATCATAGTTCCTGTTGCCAAACAACTCACAGAGCCATGCACTATTATTAGCAAACCTAAAGGATTAACGTAACTTCATAGCAGGGTTAATAAATCATAAGGTTAATTTTGCTACTGACAGGGCATAGTGGAATATAGGGTAATGCGGTAAACAAAAACAGAGGGTTCACATGCCCCCATAGCACAGTTAGTAAACCCAGTTGTGTGTTAGCATTGCCATATATCAAAACAGGCAGAGCTTTTAATCTTATTCATCACTAGCATATAAACTTCACCCTAATAGAGGGCTGTGTTACTAATTTTCAAGGTACTCTAGAGTGCCTGTAAGAAATATTTAAAGTGTTTGTTAGAGCCGGGAAGATGGGCTCCTATGTCCTGTACTGGTTCTGCCGCTGGCTTGTTGAGTGATGTTGGGCAAGTCACGTAACCTCTGTGCCTCAATTTCTTGCTTCTTTCAAATGAACCTATATGCATTATGGGCGCTGCAACGCTTAAATATGGTAAGTGGTTTGCAACTGTAATGATATGCCTGGGTAGGTCATCTGCCAAGTGTGAACCCAGGACCTCTAAATGTAAAAGGTTGATCCTCTGCTGCCTTGGCTAAAGAAACAGGTATGTTAGCTTGTTGTAGCAAAATCCTTGACATAGTCCAACCACGAGATGAAGGAAGATGCAGCTTTCCTTGAGAATTATTGCATTATTCTGTGATTGAGCAAAAGTGAAACAAATGATTATGTGGTGCACACATTTATGGAATATCTGAAACTAGAGTTCAATTGGGGAGGGGGCATCAGTAAATAAAACCCCAGCATCCTGATTATTTTATTGTACTGAAAGAATTACAAGCCTTACATCTGAAGTTCTTCACTACACTCAACATTGCTAATGGCTTGTTGTTTTGATTGTAAACACCAGGTAAATATTTTTTTAAAAAATCCAAGGAACTGGGAAGAATCTCACAATCTGAAATGTACTGAGAAGTCTGCATTGACTGTTTTCAAACATATATGCAGCTCCCCTGGATCGGATTGCACAGATGCTGTGATGGTAATAGTTTCAGACAGATGTAGTCTTAGTGCTGCTCCCATGCTCTCTCTGTACACGAGTTTATTCACTAGCCTACACAGCGTACACTCGTGACAGAGTCTGGAGCTGTTTGTCGGTCTCTTACCAAACTAAATACCACTCAGACTTTCTCCCCCGTCAAGTAATCAAGACTAATTGATATATGTAGCAGAAGATGTGGTTCTCAGAGTCAACTGAATGTTTATCTAGTTTAAAAGAGGGCATAGGGGAGAGAAATAAGTCAGGCACCATTTTACCATAAGGAAATCAGTTTAGCGAAGAAAAACCTCTTCACATAATAATTTAGTTGTTAGGATTTCTTCTGTAGGGGAAAGAAAGAAGACTAAAGCCCCTACTTATGGTAATCTTTCTTTCTCTCTTTTGTTTTCTTTTATTTGCTTATCTATGGAGACCATGTAAGCAAAGTTCTTTGCTGGTGCAAGGGATTTGTATGCATCTTTTAAAGCTCCTGGTTGTAGAATGTCATGTATTCATTTTTAAACCAGTTTTACTCTCTGATATGAAAGACGCCTAGAACAGCCGAATATCAGTGAAAGCTTAGCTGCTTGTATTCCTCCTCCTTCCTCTTCTTCATGTTCTTATTGTTGGCGGTGGGAGCAAGGGTGGGGCCTTGTGTTCATGAGTTGTCATTGGCTGTTTGAAGCTGGCACCTGTTCTCTTTAGGCCAATGGCTTTGTCATCTCCTTGGAATCAGAAAAGATACAGACACTATGATAGCATAGACATAACTGAAGACATTGATTTTCAAAATGGCTTCTACCTCTTGCAGGTCACATTCTTTAATGTCTTATTTCTCCTGAGCACATTTCAGGTGGGTACATAAGTCCAGTACAGTTTCCTTTCCTCACTCTTTTACCCGGCCGCACAGAGAAACTCCTCCTCTGCCTATATGACACTAGTGTGGACTACATGCTTTCAGCGGAGAATAATCACAGGGAAATTCCAGACTGGATTTAGGTGCACACCTAACATGGATTCTGGCAACCGCTTTCTCCATATGGAACTCCACAAATCATTGCCGTATTTCGTTGCCTTCTTTTCTTCCTTGAGTGACTGACACCAGTTCCAGAAGCCTTATTACATTGCCCTTTTAACTACATTGCACTTCCTTTGTTGGTATGAGTAAGAGCCATCTTTCCTTTGCTAACGTTTACAAGGGGGGTGTACTGTGTGCAGCTTCAAAGGTCTCTGTGTTTGTCACATTCCCTTCAGCTATGTAAGAACTGAATCAGTCACTTCCTTGCCCTGCATTTCAGTCCAAGAAGGAAAGGTAAAAAGGATATTTTTTCTCTTTTGCTTTGTTGTTAATGAAAGAAACTGACCATGATTTCTCCCCTCTTCAAAACACCTTAAAGGAAACTAGCAAAGAAGCAGAAGGAGACTCAAAGCAGCAGCCAGAGGGAGATGGGTCCAGTTGCTACTTCAGACAAGACCACCACCAAACTCAGTGCTGTTCACAATGAAGAAGCTTTTTCTTCCAGCTGTCAAGACGTTAATGGATTCAGTAAGTTTAACTTGCTTGCAATGGATACCTCCCTTTTTGAGAGCTATAGATATTTAAAGGAGTCTGTTCCCCTGGGCACAAGATGTAAGTATTAGAAAATGATACTGTTAATGACGAGTGCTGCTAGAAAGAGATATTACACTCCAGTCTGAGATTTCTCTGTGGCTGCCCCAAGCTAACAGTCAGGTAGGTGGAGAGGACTCTAAATCTCCTTGGAAGAATTGACAGGGGATGTTTAAATAATTTTATCACATGCTGAACACAGTGAACGGCTGTTTGGTCTGCTGGAATAGTTCTTGTTCTTACTGGGAGTTTGAGATCAAATCCCCAAGCCAGAGCTCTGAGAGTGAAAGAATTTTTGCTGCACTAAATTGCTGTGGAAGAAACACTGGCCTTGAATTTAAAGGGCAGAGGTGGGCCTAAGGAGGTCTGGGTTTTGCTGTTTTCCTCATTGCGTTCTTCAGAAGAGTGCAGTAAATTTTAGTTAGTGGGTGATTGCAAACCATTCTGAGCTATTTAGGGTGCAGTGTTCTACACAGATGAAAAGGATATAAGCAAATGCTTTTCAAAAAGCAATAGTTTCAGGTGAAACCGTACCATGTTTGAAAACTCTTGTTCTTAAATAAGTGTTTTTGAAGTCATGTGTGAGGAACATCATTTAAAGTCTTTAATCTTTAGCCTATTAGTTTGAATCGGGCCCAGTATATGTATTAAGCAGCCACTGGAACTGTCTGATAATTCTTCATTAACCTTAGTGATATGCTTTAATGGTCGCTCTTGAGTTCTTACTGAACAAGTGTCCATATTGGGGTAAGCGGGGGGGGGGGAGGAGGAGAAAGGCAGCACATCTATACTTGCAACGCCTTTCTGTGGTCTCAGGGCTTGTCTTCACTGACGGTGGCAAATTTTCTGCCATCAGATTGATCAGGAAGCTAATGCTCGAAGACCACCCCCACAGAAGGAGCAGCCCTGAGTCAGAGGGAAGGCGTTTCCTTCCGACTCAGCCTACTGAAGGCAGCATAGTAAATAGAATGTAGCAACTGGAGGGAGATGCACAAGGGATTTTAAATACTTTGCATATCTTCCTTCGATTGCCACCAAAATTGCATGGCAATATAGACCAGGGCTCAGACTGAGCAGGCTGGAGATAGAATTCCTCTTTCACACATTGCTGTGATGTTTCCAGCTCAGGTCACATTTGCCTGCAGTGTATGCAATATAGCTGGAGAGTGGATAAATAGAGGACTTCAGCCTCCAAAGCTGGCAGAGTGGTGCTTTCTCCAATACTATATTGACGTGTGTCCATGGCCTGATTTTTCATAGGTTATGATTGCCTCTATCTTCCACTGAAGTCATTGGGTCCTGATGGTGCTGAACATCTTTGTAAATCAGGCAAGGAGAGGAGATCATGGTGATAGTAGCCATGTTACTGATGGACAGTGTAAAAATACTGGAAATTTAACAGTTTTTAATGCTTCCCCCTCAGTTGTGAATCTTAAAACCAATTTCTGGCCAGCAAATGAAACAGGGTAAAAAATGAGTTTGTAATATGATTTCATCACTTTTGAAGTATTTGGAAAAAAACAAAAACTGGAGAATCATTTATCTGTACAAGTGCTTACAGAGAATGTACTGTGACTAATTTTGCAAAGTGCATTCCTAAAGATTTTTATCGCTTCCAATCACTGAGTCCTTGACTTCTCTGACATCATTGCAAATGTAGCTAGTATCTCTTCTTTGGCACAGTACCGTGTAAATCAGAGGATGGATTTTTTCAGCATCATCAAAAATAATTATCAGTAAGAGTTCATAATCTCTCCGCAAGCTTCTTTCCCAAGTTCAAGATGCTGAGATATCCTCGCTGGTTGATACAGAGGTAAATTGCATCCTGTGTAGTTGAGTACGTATGCTAACATAGGTAATTTATGGTTCTGGATCAGATAACATGATTGAGGAAAATACCCTCCTTTCAAAAAATGCCTTAATAAAAACTAATACTGAAAGACACCTGTAGAGGCCTGAACTAAATCATGCTAATTTTGAAGCAGTACAAATAGGATTATGTGGCCACCCTTCTGCTAACTAATATGGTTTCAAACCATTATTCCTCTGAGCTTTGAGAGCTGCAGTCTCTCATGTCCCTTAAGATGTTTTTCTTTGCCTAACTCAAAATAGGAGTGGTGACAAATGATTTATGGTAGGTAGTATTTGGATAAACCTTGCTCAAAATGGAAGGTAGATGACTTGATTTGTGAAGGACACGAAAGTTTCACCCCATAGACTGTGAGGACACTGGGGCCATGGCCCAACTGTTATTTAGCCTGCACAGGCCAAGATGGAGGCAGGTGATCTGATAGAACCAGGAGGTGGTGGGATAGGGCAAGGTGTTGTGGGGTGGAGGATGGGGGAACAGACCAGAGTGAGGAGACAGGCTAACCCCACATGACGAGGCGAGTGCACGGCAAGCTTGCTCTCCAACGCCTGACCCTTCTGCATTAGTGAGGCCTGCTAAGCCATGGGTGCAGCATCCAGTCCTCCCTGGCAGCAGGACCTGACACCCCACCATGTCAGACCCTTGGGGGCAGGACTTAGCCTTCCTCATGTGGCCCTCCCACTTTAAATGGTGCTCCACAGCCCTGGTTCACTCGCCAATACATTCCTTCACCTACTGCCCTTGTGAGAAAAAACATTTCTTTCCACGGTTCCAATATCTGAGCATGGAAATGGGTAGTTCAGTTTGCAGTTGTCCCATCTGTGCCTGCAAGTGTGGGATTTTGTAGCTTTGGGAAATGGTGGAGGGAGGAAGTTGGGCAAGGGCTTCTGCTCTTTCCTCCTTCTACATTTAGCCAAGTGCCAGCTGGAACTTTGCTTTTGTTCATTTAAACCTGATCATAGCAGAAAAAATGTAGATTTACTAGATTAAATCCACCCTACCCAACAGCAGCACAGTGGCCCACTAGGCATGTCAGATACTAAGCTGATACAAGACTGTAACTTGGCTAACTGTCCCTGCTGCAGCAGTCTTTTGACATTACCTAGAAATCACAGTGGATTGTCACAACAGGCCTGATGGATTTTCCTCAGCAACCCTGGCATTTCACACAGCAGAAAAGCAGTGACCTGCTTTTTTAATACAAGTTTGTATTTGAGGTGGTGCCCCGGATGCGGCCAAACATAGCCACGCTCCTCCGCAAATAGACTCATAGACTGTAAGGGCAGAAGGGACCAGTATGATCATTTAGTCCAGAGGTTCTCAAGCCCTGTCCCGTGGGCCAAAAGTGACCCGCGGGGCTTTTTTAAATGGCCCGCGCTCCCCTGCCACTGGACGGTAGCTGGGCTGCAGCCGCCCGCCCTCCTCTCTCCCTACTTCCCTCCCCCGGCGTGGGCTTTCCCCAGCAGCAGCAGTGGTGGGGACCCCTGGAGAGGAGGGAGGGAGGTGCCAGTTGGCCAGGAGCCGAGCTCACTGGAGAGAGCTGGGCCGGGGCCACGGCAGAGTGGACCACTGCCCAGGTGAGGGCCTGGTGGGGACACTCCATCCCGGTCCCCGAGTGGGGCAGGACACCCTGGGGGAAAGGACCCATCAGGAGAAGGCATGTGGGGAGCACTGAGCTGGGGCTGGTTCGGGCTGAGTGGGGCCCCTATATACTCAGAGGAGCAGAGCTGTGGGGGGATCACATTCACCCAGGTCCAGGCTTGTGTCCAACCCACAGCATCGGTGCTGGGGGAGAGAGCCTGTCCTGGTTCCTTGGGAGCCTGTCTGGGCCTGGCCAGAGGTGGGGGAGGTTCCAGGTGTTCATGGGCACCCTGCCCTTTTAAAAAAAAACGCAAAACCAAAAACAATCTTTTAAAAAACTTTTTAAAAAAAATTGAAAAACCTTTTCAGCTAGAGGGCCAAAAATATATTTTTACAACCCTGAAGGGCCACCAGTCTATTCAATTAAAAATTAATATAAAATTAATTAATTATTTATAATTAATATAATATAATAATAATTAATGAATATAATAATTATAAATTAAACTTAATCTGAATGTAATTAATTAAATGTTAATTAAATAGACTTCTGGCCCTTCAGGGTTGTAAAAATTATATTTGTGGCCCTGAGCCAAAAAGGTTGGGAATCACTGATCTAGTCTGACCTCCTGCACAACGAAGGCCACAAAACCTCACCCACTCACTCCTTCAATAAGCCTCTAACCAATGACTGAGTTATTAAAGTCCTCAAATCATGATTTAAAGACTAAGATAGAGAGAATCCACCAGCTTGATGCATTTGGTGGATTTTCATTCTTCGGGCTTGTCTTCCAGCATTCTGTAAAAGGCATTTCTCCCAACACCAATTCTCAGTGCTCTACATACAAGTGTTTTTTAAAATTTCCATGTGATACTTATAAAAATGGGCTCTCCCTTTAAAGTATCAATGTCACCCATGGGCGAGAGAGTGCATTTCCTTAGGTGTATCAGTATTCTTGGGGGTGAAACTCTGCAGCAGGCCAACACACATCCCATATCATGTGGACCAGGTGTTGGCCATCTGTACAGAGCTGAGTTTTGCCCTTGGACAGGGATGTTTTATGTATCATTATCAAGAATATTTATATTTCATTAAGAGCTATCTTTCTGTACTGGAAAAGACAGTGCAGGATTTGTTGAAAGGGAAGCAGAAGACAGGCTGTTATTATACAGCCAAATCTTAAATTCCTTTCTCCTTTTGTTGTTGTTGTTATTTCCCATACAGCATAACGCTGGCTGAAATTAACAGTAGGTGTAACTAGGCAAGGGCTTATGGAATCAACCTGTTCAGCCAACACCATAGGGAAGCACGAATACTGAATGCTGAAAAAATAAATGCAACAGGCTGCACTGACCATGATATTATTCTGGATGCTCCAGATTTATATTGGAGTAATATGCAGTGAAACTGGCCATTCATCTTCTATGTATTGCCCAAATGTAAAAAGGAAAGTTTTATGCTAATCCCAGGGACGGTAAATGATTAAAGAGACTGTATTTGAGACTGTTCCCCAGTATGAAAGATCACCTTGAAAGTGCCGTTTCCCTCAGTGAGAGACAGCACGACTGTACACCAGTATCAACTCAGTGCAAGAGTGTTGCTGAAAAGAAGTGACAAGAAAGAATAGGCACGGGGGAGCTAAATTATCTTCCAGCATCTGTGAAGCATCCACCAAGGTGCACACTGGATTATTATGGGAGTATATTTCATGTAGTCTGGCAGTCTCAGCAATGTGATGGGGGAGGCAGTACATCATCTGAGCAATGATACACTAATGATATGTCCTTCACAAAAGGCACCACTTTTCTTACACCACAATGAAGGAATGTCAAACACAGGACCTTAGATAATGCAGGGCTGATCCAGAGGAGAATGCTACATCACCAGGGCAACCAGCTTGACACCCAAAAGTTAGATTACTGGAAAATGCAGGCATTTGTGAAAAGGCTAATGATTTGTTAAGATTTGTTTAACTATTCAAGTATCTAACTGAGGGAGCAGAGTGGCATTCACTGAAATATACAAGGCTTGAAATCTGCACATCACCCATATAGAGCCTGTAAGTGGCATGTGGAAGCACAGAGGGAGAAGCATCGTGAGCAGGACAGGGAAATCCTATCTTGTGTTAGGGAGCTCTGGTGTGGTCACAAAATTATGCTGTCTGGTAGCAGGAGCAAGAGCATACGAGGAGCATATGGGTGTTCAGGATTATTTTTCAGCCCATGTCCGATCAGAAAGGCTTAGTCTTTGCTCACACCTCTCTTCTGTTTTTCTTTGTGCATTTATAAGGCAGCAGACCCCAACGGCACTTGAGACTTCTTCTCAGTCTGTTGATTATTACATTAAGACCTAATGCTTTTTTATGCCCATATGCAAGTTCTGGCTTCAGTTGGGTGCATCCTGCTGCATGTAACACAGTGATTCACAGGATAATGGAAATTGTTTAAAATAAATAAAGCTGTGTATCATTAGAAGCATCAAGGAGACAGAGAAGATTACCTGGAGTGAAGACGTGCTGCCAAGTTTGATTAAGCCACAATATCAGATACCTTTTAATTGTTCGTATGCATTCTCTGCAACATCCAGGTCATTTTTTGAGGCAAGATTTTAAAAAATCTCTGAGCTGGGTGTAAAATTGACCCATGTGTGGTGACCCCATACAAAGGTCCTGCACAACCATAGAGGGCTTAAACAGGATTTCAGTGGTTCATATGCTTTGTGCTGGTCCTCTGCTTGGGAGTGACATCCATCTGGGTGAGCCTCATGCAGTATACACATATCAATTGTGCCAATAAAACCCCTCTGGTTGGTTAACTGTGCACACAATCCTCTGGTAATGCAACACACCATTTGACTGACTTACTCCAATGGACCGTGATCTATGCAGATCTCCCACTGACAAGAGCTTTGCAAATCTGGCTTTTTGTTGTTTGTTTTCTCCCTTCCCCCCTCCCAAAATGATCCTGTTTAGATAACAATTCACCTCCCTTTATTGCCACTCTGATCTGTTTCATTGAACATAAATGAGTGAAAGTTTTTTTATTAAATTAATCTAAAATATTTATGTCTTTTCTCCATATGTATCTATATAGTGTATACTGAGCTAATAGAAGGGTTGTGTGTTCTAGTGATTTCACTGAGGCCACTGGATCTTAAGAAAACTTGCATTCCATGCCTTGCTTTGCTACTGACGATGTGTGATCTTAAGTCAATTATATAAACTTTCTACACCTCAGTTTCACATCAGTAGAAGTGGACATTTCCCAGTTAGCACAACACCTGAGAATGAGCAGGGATAGCAAAATACAATAGCCAGACAGCCAGGGAAGAAGCCCCCAAAAGGAGACATGCATCATATCCTAAAGGCAGCTGATGAAAAGGTCCAGGCGACCAGTCTCTGAGACAGCTCACTTTTTTCCCCATTATGTCAGCTGATCTATTGTAAGCTGTAGAAGTGGATAAACAAAACAGCAATGGAAAAGTTTTGTAATGGGAGAACTGTGAGTGCTTTCACTCAGTGTTGTAATCTGTTTAGTGGGCAACTGTACAGACTTTATGAAATTCCACTTGAAGTTTTCTAAGCCAGTGAATACTTCTATTCATTCCATGGAATAATTTGGATGAGTGTTTATAAATTTGTCAGTAATGTTTACTCTAGAGATAGAGAAATTGCATCTGAAATTTACTTTGATGTATATTAAATTGTATCTACTTTTATTGTATTATGGAATACTTATTTCTATTTCATCTATTGGCATCTTTTTGATGTACTAAGGTTTTGCATTAGTTTGTTTCCCATCACAGTGAAAATTAGGCCAAAATTTGTCATTATATGAACAAATGACGAAGGATTACAAAGAGTGCCCTTCGAAATGATTGCTTGCTATTAATATTCACATGTAAACTGACCCATTTATAAGTCAGCTCCATAAATAGGCTATCCAAAAAATGAATGCCCCACATAAATGTTGATCCTTGCTCCCTTCTTGGATCTGTGTTGATTAACAAGCAAATGACCTGTACCCTTGCCTGGAGAAATTCATCCATTGAGTGAGAGAACGTAGGAGTCATTTGTCTAATCCAAACAATTTATTCTCCAGCTGCAGTTAACACCATGTATGTGCTATTAAATCCGGTATTATGTGATAATGTGCACACTTCCTGGGCTTATTAGACCCCAAAATGTAGCCGCCTCTTTTACTACCAAGTTGAGGTGCTACTTCAGAGATAAATAAATAGATAAATAAATCTGTTAGTCTTTAAAAGTGCCACAGGACTCTGTTGTCTCCCAGAGGACAGTTAGTCCATTTCCAAAAGGTCTCATGTAAAAGCTATTCCACTTCTCTATTATTCTACAGAAAGATTACCTTCAAATTAAGTCTTCATTTCTTGGTTTATAAGTGAACGCATCTATCATATTTGATGAGCAGGCTTATTGCACTCTTGGTACTCCACTTAACTTTGGGTGGCTTGCATTTTTGGAAGCTGCTTTTAGGAATCTGTCTCTTTAGAACAAACAAATACACAACAAATACAACATCTTTTTTTTTTTTAATAGAGTCATAGTCTACAGTGCACCCAGCTATTATAGGTTACAATAGCAATACTTTATTGTTTGGGGGTTGTAGTAGTGAACTAAAGTTACTATGCATGCTCAGATGAGAAATATATTTAATTTTGATAAATCCTACATATTCAATATTTCCATGTTCTTTAAGGAACTTTCTCCCCGTTCTTTCTCTCTATTTATGTGTTTCTAAAGTCTTTTCCTTGTGTCTTTCCTACCTAGCATCATCCTCTCCTTGTTCATTTTCTGTCCAAAGCAAAACCCTTCAGAGCAAATCTTTGTTGAATTCCTACTACTCAGGTACTAGTGACAGATTTTTTTTTAAATTATTATTATTTTTAATTTTCTTTGCTTTTTTACATTTCCCAATATGACATATGGACTGAGCCTTCTGAATGTTGGGTACAGCTAACCTTGTTTTCATTTTTGTAATTTTTTTTCTTCGTTGATCTGTTGATTTCCATTGATCCGTGTCGTGTGGGTGACCGGAATTCCATCTAAAAGTATCATCAGACACTGTTCCATCGACTACGCTGCTAGGTAAGAAGACAGGTATGGTGCGCTGTACTCCAGAAAAGGGAAATCATTTGTTGCATCTGAAAATGACTCTAAGGGACATGGTCAAATGGCTTAGTCACCAATATTACTATTGTTCTCATGGTCAAACTCCTTTGGATTGACCACCATGTTGCTGTTGAGGAAATTGAAACAACTCTTAAGATTAGTGTCATTCTAGAACCAAAACAGAAATGTGATTTCCCCTTAGAGCTACTGTTTGCTCTTATGCTGGAATAACTGGTGAGGTGGATGCTTAAATAAAAAGTAGGCCAAATTAATGTTTGTGTATTTCAGTTCCATTCAAAACACATGCAAAATTAAAATGAGTGCAATCTTGAAAAGTTGATAAAAGTGATCATGAAAAAAATTACACTACCTTCCTTATTAAAAGGAGAATAAAGAACAAAAATGAGAATCAAGCGCTCTTAGGTGCTTCTTTCATGTGTAAGATTTGACGTGATGAGCAAAATTTCCCTCCATTCTCCTGTTTTGCAAATCATTTTGGCTCCTATATGTACTTGTGCCTGCAAACTGACACACACGGGCAATATATGTGAAGATCCTATCAGAGATCCCCAGCTCATGTGAGAAAACAAGTGTTTGCATTCAAAGCAGTCTCTGACCTATTCTGAATATTCAATCAGTTGTGAGCACAAGGTTCAGACAGATATCAAGGGCTGAGCGTGCGAAAGGCAACTATTTCATACACTGTCCACTGAGAACTGCAAAAGGAAGGACAAAACTCTCCTCTTTCATCTACACTACATACCTCTTCCTAGCAGAACATTTGTCTGTTTCATACATCACGCACAAAACTCCAACTGATCAACACTTGTTTATGATGGTGCTAGGTGCTCAGATAACCTGAAGAAAACAGAGATTAATGTCAATGGGAATTTGGTCCTGGACAAGTGCCAAATATGCAATAGAAAGTGCAGATCGCAGAGGAGAATTTTGCTTATGTTAACAGAATCACTGAGTTAACGATGAGGGAAAATGGATATTGGTAACTTTATTGTATGAAAGGAGATGATGAAGGCCAAAATTTTTAAATTTGGATGTTTGAGATTCCAATTCAAATCCCTGTTTCAGCACCTGAGTAAAAGTGACCTTGTAAAAGTCAAGAGTTATTGTATATGCTATGGTTCCTTTTGATTTGACTAGAAATCATCAGTGCTCAGTGCCTCTAAAAATCAAGCCACCTTTATTCAGGTGCTCAAATACCAGTCAAGGTAATCTAGCTTCAGGGATCCAACTCTGGAACATTTATTCTTCGGAGTTTTAAAAAGAACACGCTGCCCCAATATATTAACAGAGAGACAACAGAATGGAGAGAAGAAACTTTAAGCTAGCTAAAGGGGAGCGAACTATTCAAAAACTTATTACAGATGTACCCTTGAATATAAGAGTAATAATAACCTATCAGTTTGGGATCTCTCTGGAGGATGTTTTTGCTTAATGTGGGAGGAATTTGAGAAAGACAATTCCCCTGCTATGAATCAGAAAGCAGATGTGTGGACAATCACAGTCTACACAGTGTTTTTTTTTTCAGAACTGTCATTTTCGATTCTCTGCAGTAAGTTTTCCCTTTCAGATACAACTATCTACTGCAGCTCTCTTAACCATTACCCTGAGCAGGTAGCAGTCTGGTAGTTAGACTGGGAAAAAAATTACATGCAATCACATATGTACACTGAATTACAAACTAACAGCGAGGGAACAAAGAGAGGCCTGAAGAGTTTTCCCACTATGTAAATTTATAATGCAATCTGTCATGATACTGACTTTGGGAAGAGAAGATTTTTTTTCCAAGGGTCTAAATGTGTCCATTTTCTAGTAGGGTTGTATTTCCTAGGCCTATTCTACACTGTGGGGCTAAGTTGATGGGAGATACGCAATCTGTGTGCCACAGAATGTGTATCTCCCGTCAACTTAGTTACTCTCACTTACCGCACTGTCTTCACTTTGCTGTGTCGATCGGCAATACTCTCCCATAGATGCAGTATTGCTGCACTTAGAGGGGTGGAGTTATTGCATCAACGTGAGAGCACTTCCGGGATCGATTGAACAGATCTACACTGGCCACTTATTCTATCCCACTGCATCAATCCATAAGGTTCAACACAGCATTTTGAGTGTAGACATGGCCTTAGTTACCCAAAGATAAAATGTTGTCTAAGGGTGCATCTACACTTGTAAATTAAGTCGACTTAAGCTTGCTTAAGTCGACTTAATTTACTCTGCGTCTACACTACACTTTCCTTAAGTCGACTTAAGCAAGCTGCTTAAGTTGACTTAAGGAAAATTAAGTCGACTTTACTAAACCTAGTTTAAAGTCAACTTAAGCCAATGTGGATGCAGAGTAGCCTTAAGTCCACTCTCCAGGACTCCCCCACTGCCCTCCCTGCCCACATGCCCTGCCAGCGTCCCTGTCCCCCTTTGCCCCATTGTACCCAGGTACAATGGGGCAAAGGCTGAGCCCCCTGGCACTTGGCAAGGGGTGCCCCCCTTCCCCCGTGGACCTCTCCCAGGTCCACCTAGTCCCTAGAAGTCAACCTAGGACTCCACTGTGGACTTTGTAAATCCCTCCCTAAGTCGACTTAAAATTTAAGTGTAGATATGCTAAGTCGACTTAGCTAAAGTCGACCTAAATTAACAAGTGTAGACATAGCCTATGAGAGCTATAAATGTGGATTTATATTTCAGCCATGCTCCCTACACAAAGCAAGGCCTCGTTCTGCAATATGCTGGACAGTAGTGTCCATCCTCAGATCTGCACTACCATCTGTCAAAACAGAACCCCCTATTTTGCTGGAGCTTTCTTCTCACTGATAGTGAGCACAGTGATCTTGTTAGGACAGCTAAATGGCTGTGTGAGCTATAGACTTCTAAATTTTAGGTTCAATATTATAGATGATTATAGAAGATTATATATTACTTGATCCAAACCGCCTAAATAAAAACAACAAAGGTTTTCAAAATCCCAGCATTTAAAGAAAAGCAATAAATAATAATTAATTAATAAGATTCAAACTGGTCCTGCATTTTACATCTTCAAACCACATGAAAACTCTTAACTAAATTGCAGAGAAGCAGAGGCAGACTGATTTGTGCACACACACAGATGCTGTGTACCCACAATTCCAGCTGAAGTTAAGCGCCACAGCTGCTCAGCCCCTCTGAAAAAAAGGCTGTTAGGAGCTTGCTCAAGGCTGCCTGGTGAGTTGTGAGCAAAACTGGAATCACAATCCAGGAGTAGGTCTTCAAGTATGTATCAGTGTGGGATCCACTGTAGGTGTGCATGTGTCACGTGCATACGAGGTCAGATTTTTTTTTTTTTTTTTGGTAATAGAAATGTCAGCCAGGACCATGCGTAATCTCTGCCTTTGCAGAAAAGCCAGATCTCAGACGTCAGAGTACAGAGAGGAATGGCTGACTGACTGACTTCTCTCACCACTTAAACACCTCTCATCCTCACTGCTGGATGAGGCAGTAGCCTCAGTAACAAAAGTTGCATTAGACAGTTTCAAGGCCTTACAGAAGTCTCTAGTGTGGATCATGAACATGCTAGAGACCACGACTTTGACCTTCTGCGGGAAGTCTCACAAACTTTGACATTTTGTTAGGTGCTGGCCCTGCCAGAATTATTCTTCTTAAATGAGGTGTCCTAGACCTAGCAAAAGCCTTATGGAAAATACCAGATGCTATTCTACCAATAGCAAAATGTGCCAATAAATATAGTCAGGAACCTCCCCTCCCCCCCTGACCCTTCCAGTTTTGATTACTTTCACTCCCACTACTAATCTGACTCCCTGGTGGTCTCAGCTGTTCAAGAGAAGTCAAGATCTACCAAAATCATGCCCAGAGGCAAAGATCCCAAATGCTTAGATAATTCTGGAAGCAAGACATACTCATAAGCCTCACTCCAACTGAGAGTCAGTCATTGCTGGCCAAATATGACCTTTTAACATGGGTCAGGTAACACCCTACCTGTACAAATATCATCACAAAAAACAGAGGGGAGCTGAAAAGCATTATAAAAGAAGGCCAGCTGAGCACCCAGGAGGCTGGCAGTGATGGAGGCCTCTGACACTGTGGCCAAGTCTGTGGCCATTGGTTAAAGCACCATGGCTACCAGTTTCAGGTATCCTTCATGAGGTACGAATCATGATTGAAAACTTTTTCTTCAAGGTGTTGGAGCAGTTCAGTGAGTGAACTAGTAGGGCCCTATGTCCAAGGAAGGATTCCAAAGCATCCTTGTGCTCTCTGGGGATCTATAGTCCTCCACCTGTCGAAGGGCATACCACCCTCATACATTGCATCATCAGAGACTGCACACCACATTGTATGATGGGCAGATGGAGTACCAGGCCAGGAAATGCCTCTGGTACTCTAAGGGACATCAACCCTCTTGCACCTTGGCACTGCACTCTTCTGGAATGACCCATCTACAAATTTGATAGGATGGGGGAGTGTTGTATAGAAACCTATCCACAAAGCATGATCTTGGGAAGCCTCAGCTCCTTTCTGGACACTTTTGTGCTCCATTGGTCTTGAGGATTACTGTATGCCTTCCAGCCAATCCCTCTGATCTCCAGGATCATATCCAAAAGCACACAGGACAAAGCTATAGTCATCATGATAGCCTCTTACTAGCAGAGGCAATTTTGGCTGTCAGATTTCCTGCTGGTATCCAAGTTTCCTACTTCTCTAGATGCGCTTTCAGAGAACCAGGGTCAACTATTGTACTAGGACCCTGATTTGTTGCATCTGACAGTCTTGGATGTTTGCTGGAGAAGCAAGACCAACAGAGACTGTTCCCAACAGGTCTATCAGATTCTTCTATAGAACTGGAAACTGTCCATCTTGAAGACTTACTTCCTGAAGTGGGGGGAAAAAATCCATTTGGACAATGCAAAACAATGTGAACCCAGTTGAGATCCCAATACCAAATGTTATGGACTACATGCTGCTGGTGAAGCAGCAGGGTCAGCCTTTAGCTTCCTTAAGATCCCTCTGGCAGCAATATCAGCATGCCATGCTCCAGTGGGATCACATTCAGTCTTTTTATATCTCACAGCGTCAAGACTCCTCCAGGGCCTTCTCTCTACCTCCTGTTCAGCCAGAGACTGTATTCCCATGTGGGACTTTAATGTGATGTTCTCTTGCTTAAAAAGCCTTCATTCGAAGCATTGTTGGAAGGCTTGTTGTATTGTCTTGCATTAAGATGATCTTTCCTGTAGCCATCATGTCCCTATGAAGAATCAGTGACCTACAGGTTCTCATGGTTGAACTACCCTATACATACTTTTACTGGGAGAAAATGGTGATGAAACCACACCCTATAAAATCATCCCTAGAGTGCTCTCAGAATTCAACCTGAACCCCTTGTTGCTTTAGTAGTCTTCTTTCTGAAGTCCAGCATTTTGCCAGACAATATAAAACTTACATAAAACTTTGTATGAGGAATGTGGTCCAGGACCCTCATCAACAGAACCAAACCTTTCACATTTTCTCCTTGCCTTTTTATAGTCATTTCTGGCATATTGAAGGATCAATCTGTCTCATCATGCAGAATTTCAGTGGATTACCCAATTCATTTCCAACTGCTATAAATTTGCTGGCAAGCCTATCCTCCAAATATCAAAGGACATCCAGTAAGGTTCGGGAGATGTCTTTGGTCTGCTATTGAAAAATACCGATCTCTGAGAACACAAGCAGCCACGTGGAGCCACTGATGTCTGGGAAACTGTGCACTTGACATGGATGCTAACTTTGGAAGAGCGGTACTTCAATCTCCATTTGACTGATATAGCTGAATGTCCTCTCTCCCATCTTCTGGGGACAATACAGTTTGTCAGTCACCTAGGGTGGGATCCACATACTCAAAGAAGTATGTTTACTTATCCTACAGTAATTCCGGTTCTTCAAGATGTTGTAGTCATTGAGAATCCGACAACCTACCTTCCATCCCCACTGTTTGGCTTTGAGTAGTGACAGAACTGATGGAGGATCATGGCAGAATTGCCCTTGTCTGGGAGCACAAAGAGGAAAAGGGGTGTGCGTGATCCTAATGGACACTTACTTAAAAAAAACAAAACCCTAGTGGTGTATGCACACCTAGAGTGAGCTCCGCATTGATGACACCAGCTCAAAGAACTACACTTACTGGAGGGTAATTAAGTGTATTTTCCAGGTTTCCCAGTCCCATTCTTCAAAGCTGCAGCTGCAAAATAGTTTGACTTTTAAAATGGCAAAACTGGTTTATGTAAAAATATGGGAGAAAGAGCATCAGCCACCCCAGAAACCAATATCCATCACCCCGTGTGAACTGCAGCTTGGCATATTCGTTCCCATCTGTTATGCCTTCTGCTAATAAATGTGCAGTATTTGTAATACTAGATGACTCACCAGACTCAGTTGTGACATGATTTGTTGATAGAAAGACACTGGGGATGGGTTTTTGGCCTCCATCCCACCCTTCACTTGATTAATACTTTTATAATGCATTTCTTTAGCTGCTTAACTTTCTGTTGCAGCATGAAACATCCCTGGATTCAAGCCTTGTGCTTGTAAGTATCTTTGCTAGGAAAATTAATGCTCAGTACAAAGCAAAAGCTGCAGGAGAAGTGGGGGCAAAAACCTTAGCTGGCTTCAAAACTGAGTTTGATGAATTTATGGAGAGGATGGGATGGCCTAGTTTGGCAAATGACTGATCTTGACTACTTGTGGTACTTAT
Organism: Pelusios castaneus; assembly: GCA_007922175.1. NCBI lineage: Eukaryota > Metazoa > Chordata > Testudines > Pelomedusidae > Pelusios > Pelusios castaneus. Next base: position 7,066,177 of record ML685852.1, on the reverse strand, counting down.
GCCAATGGCCTGTGGTGGGATGTTAGAGATGGGTTCTGAGTTATTACAGAGAACTCTTTCTTGGGCATCTGGCTGGTGAGTCTTGCCCACATTCTCAAGGTTTAACTGATCACCATATTTGGGGTCAGAAAGGATTTTTCCCTCAGAGCAGATTGGCAAAGGCTCTGAGCAGTTTTCGCCTTCATCTGTAGCATAGGGCATAGCTCATTTGTTGGTGGATTCTCTGTACCTTAAAATCTTGAGACGATTATTTGAGGACTTCAGTAACTCAATCATAGATTAGAGGTTTATGAGAGAAGTGGGTGAGGTTCTGTGGCCAGCACTGTGCAGGAAATCAGATTAGATGATCATGATCACTAACATGATCTGACCTTAGAATCTATGAGGAGAGGTCTGACCTTAGAATCTATGAGGAGAGGTCTGTGTCCTGGGTGTTTCATTATGACTCACATCGGACCACTAAAATGCAACCCTGGTTAAGGATGGTAAAGAACTGTGTTTTGTCAGGGGTTATTCTGGAAGGAAAGAAGAAGTGGGACCGCTAAAAACTGAGGATGGGGTGGAGGTCAAGGATAATCTAAGCATGGTTGAATGTCTAAATAAGTACTTTGCATCTGTTTTCAATGAGAGTGAAGTTGAACTGGGGGATAGAGGTAGGGAAGCTAATGGGAATGAGATCATGAATGTGGAAATTACCATACCTGAGGTAGAAGCCAAACTTGAGTTGCTGGATGTGACTAAATCGGGGGGCCCGGACAATCTCCATCCGAGGATACTAAAGGAATTGGCTCATGAAATTGCCAGCCCTTTAACGAGGATTTTTAATGAATCTGTAAACTCGGGGGTTGTACCGTATGACTGGAGAATCGCTAATGTAGTTCCTATTTTCAAGAAAGGGAATAAAAATGATCTGGGTAACTACCGGCCTGTTAGTTTGACCTCGGTAGTATGCAAGGTCTTGGAGAAAATTTTGAAGGAGAAAGTACTTAAGGCTGTAGAGGATAACGGTAACTGTGATAAAAAACAACATGGCTTTACAAAAGGGAGATCATGCCAGACCAACTTGATCTCCTTTTTTGAAAGGATAACAGATTTTTTAGATAAAGGGAATGTGGTGGACCTAATTTGCTTAGATTTCAGCAAGGCATTTGATACAGTTCCACATAGGGAGTTATTAGTTAAGTTACAGAAGATGGGGATTAATATGAATATAGTAAGGTGGATAAGGAACTGGTTAAAAGGGAGGCTACAGCGGGTCATACTGAAGGGTGAACTGTCAAGCTGGAGGGAGGTTACCAGTGGAGTCCATCAGGGATCTGTCTTGGAACCGACCTTGTTCAACCTTTTTGTTACTGACCTTGGCACAAAAAGCGGGAATGCGCTAATAAAGTTTGCGGATGACATCAAATTGGGAGGTATTGCCGATCCAGAGAAGGATCGGGATACCATACAGAAAGATCTGGATGACCTTGTAAACTGGAGTATCAGGAATAGGATGAAATTTAATAATGGGAAGTGCAAGGTCATGCATTTAGGAACAAACAACAAGCATTTTTCCTATAAGTTGGGAATGCATCAGTTGGAACGGACTGAGGAGGAGAAGGATCTGGGAGTAATGGTTGACCATAGAATGACTATGGGCCGCCAATGTGATGTGGCCATGAAAAAAGCTAATGCAGTTCTAGGATGTATCAAGAGAGGTATTTCAAGTAGAGACAGGGAGGTGTTAGTGCCGCTATACAAGGCACTGGTGAGACCTGGAATACTGTGTGCAATTCTGGTCCCCCATGTTTAAAAAGGATGAATTCAAATTGGAACAGGTGCAGAGAAGGGCTACAAGGATGGTCTGTGGAGTGGAAAACCTGCCTTATGAGTGGAGACTCAAGAAGTTTGGCTTGTTTAGCTTAACCAAAAGAAGGCTGAGCGGGGATATGATTGCTCTCTATAAATATATCAGAGGGATTAACATCAGGGAGGGAGAAGAATTATTTGAGTACAGCACCAATGTGGCCACCAGAACAAATGGTTATAAACTGTCTATCAAGAAATTTAGGCTTGAAATTAGATGCAGGTTTCTAATCATTAGAGGTGTAAAGTTCTGGAATAACCTTCCAAGGGGAGTTGTGGGGGCAAAAACCATAACTGCTTTCAAATCTGAGCTTGATAAATTTATGGAGGGGATGGTATGATTAGCCTATTTTGGAAATTGACTGATATTTGGCTACGTGTGGTGGATGTACAAGTGGCCTAAAAGGGGAGAGTACATGGGGTGGGTTTTGAGTTATTACAGAGAATTGTTTCTTGGATAACTGGCTGTTGAGACTTGCCCACGTGCTCAGGGGTTAACTGATCGCCATATTTGGGGTAGGGAAGGAATTTTCCCCCAGGGCTGATTGGCCTGGGCTTTGGGGTTTTTCACCTTCCTCTGTAGCACAGGGCTTGGTTCACCTACCGGTGAATTCTCTGTATCTTAAAGTCCTTAAATCATGATTTAAGGAGGTAAATAACTCAGTCATAGGTTGGGGGCCTATTGCTGGAGTGGGTGGGTGAGGTCTTGAGGCCTGCACTTTGCAGGAGGTCAGACTAGATGATCATACTGGTCCCTTCTGACCTTAAAGTCTATGAGTCTATGAGTATGGCACATTGCTGATACACACACGGAGAAATGTGCCCTAGATTTGCCATCTCTTGGGTGTTGCTGTGCAATTTCGTGCAGTCTACATCACGTTTATCTGCAGTGTATCGATGAACAGCTGAAGGTGAAGAATATGATGCTGTTTCCTTGGTGAGCTGCACCATCCCTCACTTCTTAATCTGAGGGTTGGGGTGTTTTTAGATTTTTAAGCAGTCTGAAGTTAAAAAATAGGTGGTTCTCTCCATCCCAGACTATCTGTGGCCTCCCAGGCCATGCCAGCCTAGCACCACTGGATGCTGCCTCTGCAGAAGCCAAATTTACTAAATTTTACTTGCAGTGGAATAAGCAGCTGTGAAATAACCCGTGTGAGGGGGCTGAAGGCTGTTGCTTGGTGAGCCTCTCTGAGACTGACTGACTACATGGCCACAGGCAGCCAGTGCGGAAGACTTCCTGCTTCAGATCTCAATGGCTGATGAGGCATTCCAACATGAGGCCAAAGTCGCCCTTGGAAATATGGGACAGGTGGCGGAGGGGAGGGGAGATGCAGATGTGGAAAGTATTCTGAAGTTCTCAGTTCAATTTACCAACTAGTTGAACGAGTGATTCCCAACTGTTTTGACATGAGGGCCGCAGAAGTAATTTTTACAACCCCTGAAGGGCCACCAGTCTCTGCCAGCAACCCTCCCCGTCCCACTGCAGCCAGACGGAAGGAGTTCAGTAAGGAGGCTGCCTCTTCACTGATCTCCTATTGCCCTGGCTTCCATTAGGGACTCCGCACATATCCTGTAGCCCTATGTGCTCCACCTGGGTCCCTAGACAGCAGCTTCCTTCTTCAGCCAGGGAGACAGATCAGTGCTCCCCTCCCTCTGGCACCGGCTGGGATCCCACCCTCCCTCTGGCTCTAGGCAGAGCACTCTATCATGCTCCCTGCTACAAAAAGGGGGACAGGAGCCCTGATCTTGGCTGCAGCAAGGAGCCTGCACTGGTCTTTTAGTCCTGCAGAAATGCACTGCACTTGGGTCCTTAGGTAGTGGCTTCTTTCTGCAGCCAGCAAGAGGGAGTGGTGGGCCACTTTGAAAGCCTCCATGGGCCACTTTTGGCCCCTGGGCCACAGGCTGGGAACCCCTGATTTGAACTAATTAATTAAACTGTTTAACACCTCATGACCTAGGTATGTGAATTCCTTCTTGGGTGACTGGCTGGTCAGACTTGCCCACATTCTCAGGGTTTAACCAGGGGTGAAAGTAGGCCAGAATGCCCAGGAATGACGTTCCGGGGCCCACAAATTCAAGGGGTCAGCGTTCCAGGGCCCCTAACAATAGAAGAAGCAGGGAACGCACATTCCGCTCTGCCCTGGTCTGGGAGCTGCATCCAGGTTGGGCTGCTCCTTCACAGAGAAACAGCCTCAGGCTGAGTCAGTTGGGAGCCGCCTCCTGGATCCTAGTGCTGGGAAGGTTCCCTCTGCATGTGCTGGGCTGCCCAGCCTACCTAGACATGGAATCCTTCCGGCACTAGGACCCAGGAGGGAGCATCTAACTGCAGCGCAGCACTGGAGCACCTGCAGGGAAGGAAAGTGAGAGGAACTGTGGGTCTGATCCAGGGGACCCTCAACACCCTCACCTGCACCCTGCCAGGTGAGGAGGGGATGAGGCTAACCAGCTCCAGCCGGGGGCTTGAGTCCCAGCTGCACCAGAGGACAGTAAGTGATGGGGGCCGGGCCGGGCCAGCCCTTCAAGAGGGGAGGGGGGTAGAGGGGGCAGTGTGTGAAGCCAGGATCAGGGGTGGGGGCTTCAGGGGCAGAGTGTGAGGCCGGGATTGAGGTCAGGGAAGTGCAGAGGGGTGGAAGGGGCAGCGTGTAAGGCCAGGATCGGGACCAGTATTTTTATGGAGCGATAACTGATGTATATGGTACTTGGAAGTGGTTGCAAATGCCAACATGGGCTGGGGTCCACACATGGATGTAGGGGGCCCGGACGATATGGGAAGGGGGCCCAGAGATTAGGAGGGTTCCGGGGCCCATCAAATTATACTTTAACCACTGGGTTTAACTGATCGCCATATTTGGAGTCTGGAAGGAATTTTCCCCCAGGGTAGATTGGCTCGGGGTCGGGATTTATTTCACCTTCCTCTGTAGCATTGGGAATGGGTCACTTACTGGTGGATTCTCTGTATCTTGAAGTCTTTAAATCATGATTTGAGAACTTTAATAACTCAGTCATAGGTTAGAGCAATGGTCTTCATTGGATCAGCACCCAGTTTTTCAATATTTTCACATTTGCAGTAAGTTTCCTGCCCATCTACATAAATTGTTACTTTTTATAAATTGCCACTGTCATTAAATTAATTGTTCGTAGCGCCCACCAAAAATTACAAAACGCCCACTAGTGGGCGATATCGCCCATGTTGAAGACCACTGGGTTAGTGGCTTATTGCAGGAGTGGGTGGGGGAGGTTTTGTGGCCAGCGTTGTGCAGGAGGTCAGACTAGATGACCATACTGGTCCCTTCTGACCTTACAGTCTATGGCTATGTCTACACTTAAGGATTTAGGTCGACTTAAATCAGTCCACCTTACTGAGTTGACTTAGAGAGTCCACACAGGACACCTAAGACGACTTAAAGTGGGCCTTACTAACTCGCCTTAGAGAGTCTATAATAGACTCTCTAATTCGACTAGTTAGGTCCAGGGAGAGCCAGCCCCACAAAGGACTGGCTCTCCCCAAGGCAGGAAGCCCCGGAGCGGTCCGGCAGAGAAGGGAGGATGGAGCTCCCTTCCACCCCGGACGACTCGGCTCCTGTCTGGTTGGGACTGCTCAGGTCCCGGGGAGAAGGAAGCCGGCGGCTCCGCTCTAAGACTGCTTAAGTCGACTTAATTTACTAGTGTAGATTCACCCAGGGAGTCTATGTGGGGTTTTGTTTTAAACATGAGGCAGAGAGAGATGGATGTGGTCAGGGGCATACAGGTAATCAGTGGCAAAGCTGGGGCTAGAATTGAAGAGGTTCATATGCCAGACCAGCCTTCTCCCTTCTTCTCTAAGTACATATCCCATTTGTTAGCAAAGCTGGGAAACAAAATGCACAAAGTCTTCTGACAAGTGTATTCAGTATTAAATGTTTGCTGGGATGTGGCAGTGGTGTTTGGAAACAAAGGGAATTGAGTTTCTTCTGCTGAGTTTTTTGTCTGTCACGAGCCAGCATGGCTTGCACAAGAGCTGCCATGTCATTGTCTTTCCCACAAAAGGAAGTTGAATGAAAGATGCACCCTCCAGACGGCTTCTAACATGGCTAGAAAGCAATCCATGCTTCCTGTTGGCGCTTCCTTAATTAATGTGCCCAGTTTGGCTAAATCCGTATCAGTCAAATGAGAATTTTTATTCGTGTTTGTCATAGCCCTATGTTTATTGCACATAGCACATCACCTTCGAGTCGGGTATTTGTCATATAATAAATCCTATGGGATTTGAAAAGCAAGCTAATTTTGTTAAGTGCCACCATATCAACAGCGTAATGGAGAAAGATATTAGCCATGCCACAGCCATCCTTAAGTGATGTCAAGTAATTGACAACCCTAACTCTAGGAGAGAGAGATTGGATATGTGTGTAATTAAATCCATCACAAACACCACTCAAAATATAATTTATTTTGTGGAAAGGAAGTCTTATCGTGTTACACACTTGCCAACACTAAGAGAAAAAATATATAAGCAGAGATGATTACATTTATGTAGCCTATCATTTCAGAAGCAGAAAGAGCTGGTGGGTTTTAAAGGAAAAGTTTCTAAATGAACTTTTCTGTGTATTCAGGACACACATCAGTGCAGTAGGGCTGCAGTCATTTGAAGCTTAGTTTGGCTTTCTGGTCTGCAGACACTATCCGTGTGTGTGTGTGTGTGTGTGTGTGTGTGTGTGTGTGTGTGTGTGTG
>ML685852.1:6964624-7059611 GCA_007922175.1 Pelusios castaneus | reverse complement strand
GTGTGTGTGTGTGTGTGTGTGTGTGTGTGTGTGTGTGTGTGTGTGTGTTCTTCCTATATCAATTATTTCACAGTAACAAAACTGAGTTTGCGAATCAAGATGACATTAATACAAGAGATGTTTCTGTTGTATAAGCTGGTCTGGGTGGAAGGAGCTTCTGCTTGTAGGCTTGTTGGAACACTTGTTCAGGGATTTGCTCATGCTGAGCAGCTTGTAGGATCCCAGAGCTAATTTTTCAGGGTTTTCCTGTAATGTCTCTGACATCTGCCAAAGAAGGTATGAGCTGTCACAATGATAATAGTTATTTGTGTATTTTATTTAGTTAGTTGTATAGCAACAAAAGTATGCTACAATAGGAATTTTTGTAGCAACCTGGCAACCATGTCCTGCCTATGGGATTACCCATCAAGACACTGGAAGATGCTTCAATCTTGTGTTTCATTGGTAGAGTGTTTCCCATGCCAAAACATCCTGCTGCAATTACTTTGGTTTTAACGGCACAAAATGGAACTCACTGATACTCCAGCTCATGTAGACAAGTTATATTCTGTTGCTCCCCAGGTGAGAGAGTTGTAGTGAATTCATCCAAACATGTTCCCCCAAATTCCCCTTTTTGGTGATCCATTGTTCTTATGGAGAGTTACATAAGGCACTAGTGAGTGATTCATCCTGGACTGTGCACTTGTGCAGTGCTGAACACCCTCAGTTCTCATTCACTTCTATGTGAGTCGAGAGCAGTCTGTCTTATGGGATCCGCCCCCCGACATCTGCAAGATGTGAGGTAGAAGGGTGTGGTGTCAAATTGCTGTGGCCTCCCTTAAGTGTAACGATGACATTCAGTAATGTAAATTTTCAGAGGGATTGTTCTTTTTGTTGCTGTTTGCTTGGAATTACAGTGCCAGGAGGCATGCAGTCTGTTTTATTTCTGCATCCTGCAGGAAGAAGAAAGCCTGTCTATAATGTGCTTCAAAGACCCTTTTGGTTGATTGCCCTAGTTAGAGATGAGATTTTGCGTGCTACCTCTCCTTCTTTTCCAGTGCATATTGAATTGTTCATGAAATTGCTGTAAACAGCGCATCTTGAGAGATGGTGTAGTGCCTTGCTTGAGTGCTTCATTAACCGTGCTTAGGTTCAGACTCAAGAGGTGATTAGGCAGAGAGGGAACAATATGTTTCTTGCAGAAGGCATTATTAACAGAACATATGAACATTTGACTCACCTCGGACACAGTAATTTATGTACGTGAAGAAGATTCAAGCTCTTTTTCTTTTCTTCTTGGTACATAATACAATGTCCGTGGTTGTCGTTCTGGGCCACACTGAGTTCACACAAATAGCCAGGTCAGCTTCTCCGCCCACTGGCAGAGGACAAGCTATGCAGGTGCAGAAATCCAAGCAGGGAAGGCTCACTATTGTCTGACACTGAACTTGTGTAGGCAGAGTCGTGTTGTCCTAGGAGTATTTGAGAATGCTCTAGAGAACTGTCAGCACTCACTAGCAGATTCTGTTGGGCTAGTTAGTGTGTGGTCTCTGATATACTCCAGATTTACACCTTAACTTGTTGCTCACTAGCTCTCCATCCAGATGAACCCTTAGGAAATGCATTTCAGTTCGGACAAACACATAAAAACCTTTTAATGGAGTTGTCCATCTCACAGGAAAGTCTAGTTTAAGATTTCAGCTCATTGGTGGCCCAGTGACTTAAAAGAAAAGTAGGTAAAAAATATTTGGCTTACACCTCTGCAAGTATAGCTGTAGGAAAGGAGGGTTAGACAGTCCAGAAATGAAGCATTTGATGAAGAAGGTACATCTGTAAGGGCAGCCTGATTAGAGTTATATTTTACAAGTATCCTGCGGTTTCAGTACGCCTTCGTACTAGCAATAGAAGTACATATTAGTTTTAAGGAGCCCTCTCAAATAGGGGCAAGTTAATGTTTTCTAATTGGAACTGCTAAAAATGTAGCATTACCTGTAGGTTCCTCAGAGAAGCTAGTTATGAAATTGGGTTTATAGTAAACCTAATCATGGAAAATTAAGCATGGTGCATCTGTCAGAAATGGTCTTTCATAAAACTAGTCTCCTCTCCATTATAAGAGGTTAATAGGAAATAGATGAGGAAAGATGTATTGGGGAAATTAATCCAACTAGGAGAATTAATAAGCCTTGAAAAGTCCCTCTGTCAGACGTCTCACCTTGTAAGTAATACAGTCTTAGAAATATTATTATATAGATGTTTAGGTGTTACTTTTCCTTAAATTCCACATATATTGATGTTACATGTACTCATGAGTTTGCAAAAGCCAAATTCATATTTATTTTCGCGTGTCACATGACTGTTGCTGTATTGAAGCCTGGATTTTGGAAATATCTTCACATCAGTGATCTGCTTTTCAGAAAAGTCAATCACGTGTAACTCCAGGAGATCTCAGAAGAGAGGAAGGTGCTCAACTTTGCTGATAATTGGATCACAAGCTTTTACTGATGTTATCAGACCTTAGCATGGGCCTGTCTTCTAGCTCCTGCTCATGATGTATCCATTGCTGCTATTCCTTCCTGCACTCTGATATAGTCAAAAATTCAGAACAAACTTTCTCTAGTGCCTGTCTTGACATCTTGCCTCCCTGTCCACTCCTGCTGCTTAAGAGTTGCTTTTCCACAAGGAAAAGGGTTCTAAGGGCCTGCTCCATATGTTTGTATCTATCCTTCCAGTGAAAGAAACAGCAGTCCTGACTACTTGTGGCCAAAACCCCATAGTGTGTTCTGCAAGAGGGAGGAGTGTTCATCCTTATGCGCTAACCAAAATTCAACTTGAGTAGTTAGATGCTGCCTCCTTAAAATTACTCCTGTTTCAGCTGGATTAAAGATGGATTAGTTTGTTCTTTTGGCCCCTTCTAAGAAGGAACAGCTTCTAGTGCCTCACCCTTTTCAATAGTGAACAAGTGATCCCTTTATAGACAACAATCTCCAGGAACTTTGGATCATCCTGGATAGAAAAAGCTATCTATTGAACATGTGATTTTGGTGGGGGTGGTTAGAACTAGTGGTAACTAATGCAAATGACTAAAAGCCCCAGAGATCCCTTATGAAGTGGCAAGGCAAAGACTCTCTAGGCCAAGTGCTTGAATTCAATCAATTAATTTGGAAATAAACAAGGAGTAGAATCTAGATGTTACATCTAAGCACAGCTGATTTGGTTAAATAGAAAAAATCTGATTGGTGATCATCTGTTGATAGAAGTGCTTTCTGTTCTGTTGTCTATTAGAAGTATTATATCCTAAGGTTAAGGATCTGCCTGGCTATATGAAGCTAGATTCTTCATTCACCTATACTGGAAATATTTTCTAAATTTATTTCTTTTGGAAAGGCAAATTTTTCTGATAAAACTACATTTCTGAAATATAAGTGCAAAAGGTAGTCATATTTCTGTATAATTTTGTTGTTCTTTCAGGTACTATTACATTTCTTAAACTGAAATATATACATGTCAGGCCACAACTTTATTTCCTAGGTGACTAACAGTTTGGATGCCTACATTTCTGGGTGCCCAACTGGAGATGCTGAGCACTCACTCTCTAAAAATCAGGCCTCTTTAAGAAATCTAAAGTTGAGCACCCAAAATCACTAGTCACTTTTGGAAACCCTGTTCTTTCCTATATGCAAGGCAGGTGTGCTTTGTGAACAAAGGTATAGAATTCCAGTGGGGTCGCCATGCAGATTTCAGGACATTCACATGTTTTATTTCATGAGATACGCCATTCACGTCTGTCACTGTTGTGCCTGTTTTTCTGTTTTCTGGTTGCCTCACTGACTGATTACACATCAAATATTTGACCATGGCTTAGTCTTTTTGGGTGACTTTGGGCATATGGGATTTCCCGCTTATGTCTGTTCCTTATTTCACCTGCACTAACATGGCTATGTCTACACTTGTAAAGTTAAGTTGATTCTGTTAAGTCGACTTAACAGTAGACACACTGGCTTTAAGTCGACTTAATAAGGTCGACTTAGCGCTATTCCCCATCCACACTGGCTTTAAGTCGACTTAAGAAGTCGACTTGAGGCTTAAGTCGACCTTCAGAGGTGGTGTTATTAAGTCGACTTAAGGAAGTGCTTAAGTTGACTTAATAAAAGCCCAGTGTAGACGTGGCTTTGTTTAGGTCAATTTAAGTGTCCTTAAGTTGACCTAAATTGCCAGTGTAGACACACCCTATGGGACTGGGAGACAAACAGCACAGGAATGAAACTGGAAATGATGAATAGAGGAAATCTTGTTTTGCCTCCCTGTCTTTAAAACAGAGAACAGCCACGGGGAAATGAGCCAGCCAACGTTGACCATCCAGACCCATCCATACCGGAGCTGCGAGCCAGTGGAAATGTCCTACCCCAGGGGGCAGTTCCAGCCAGCCATCCGCGTGGCCGATTTGCTACAGCACATCACCCAGATGAAACGAGGACAGGGCTATGGATTTAAGGAGGAGTATGAGGTGAGGGGAATATCCATTCCCATAAATAAATAGAAAAGTTGCAGCAACTATCAAGTTGGGATGGAGGCTCAGAAATAGAGAATGATCATTTTAAGAGGCTTATTTAATGATCTGTAATCATTTCCCCCTTTTAGGTTTCTGTGTCTATGAGTATAACTATATTCCATTATCTTCCGGGGCAGTTTCAAGCCCACTTCTCCTGGCGTGACAGTGATTGTTGGGGGCAATCTGCTTTCTAGAGTGACACAACAGGTTTTAGTATTGTAAAATGAGATGGAGAATGCTTACTGGCCTACCCCTTTTGCAAGTCTAGATTATAATTTAGAATCCCAGGCTACCACTTCCACAAAAAAAAACAGGTATAGTAGAGATTGAACGTATGAAACTCAGTGAAAGAACAGAGCTCCTTACTCCCATTATCATTGGTGTACTAAAGTAAGGCAAGCCAAACCGGGGTAAGCAAAGCACGCTTTTTCTTTTTTTCCTCTACTCCATTGCAGCCTCAAATGTTTTGTAGCAATTGATCACATTAAAGCACAACTTCATGAGGGGCACCTGGAACAGTATACCCAAAGCAAAAGATACACCTGTGGTGCCTTAATAATTCCCGGGTTTTCCACTGTGCTAGAACCCCCAGTTTGAAATATGTCAAGGCTACTGTGTATGAAGTGACAGACAATAAACTTGTTATTAGTGAGTGGAAAAAGCCAAGAGGTGATAAGAATTAGGGACGTACCAATGAGAAAAGGCTGGAAGAAAGACGTAGAAGAAGGAGGGACTGAAGGAGAACTATGCACCGTCTGCATGAAGGGGTGGGAGGAAGAGAGAAAAGAGAAGGAACCAGCTTAATCTCTCAGTTAAATTCAGTTCTGGGAAGCAGTAATGGGAATAAGTGAAATACGCCAGGCAGGGTGGGGAGGACATAAGGTGATGCATTACTGGTTCTTTAAAAATAACAGCAGCTCCGAGAAATATGAAACAATAAAACAAGTTTATTTTTAAATGCTGTAAGAGTTCATTGGGCATGTCTCTCTTGTGCTGACTTATATTGTAATAAAAAGAGTTTGGGAATTGTCTTTCTGGGCAAGCCAGGTAGTTCTGTTTTGATCTGGTGACATCATAGACGCACTGGAGCGTATTGGTGTGGTTACTGGAGGACAGCAGAGAACGGACAGGGCCCAGTAACTACCATCTTCACTATTCTGCATGCTTTTTTGACAATTGCTGGGCATTGTTTAATATTGAAATAATGGGGTCTGTTCCCCTTGCCCCCGTGAACAGCCATCAAAACTGCATGTGACTCTTTTGCAGATGCCCTAAGAATTTAAGACTTGATGCTGAAAAAGAAAAGAAGCAGTTGCTAGAGTATATGTGACTTTTGACACCAGAGTGGTAATTTTCAAAATAACATATTAGCATAAAGAAATCAATGCCACTCCAGCTGCATAAGATAGGCATTTCCCTGGAAAGTATCAGCCATGTGTGTATATAATGTGTGTGACACGGTCAGACTAGAGGGTTTTCCGGAGAGTTCTAGAAAGCCAATATATTAGCCCTAGGCTGAGCAAGTCCCTTTTCCCCTGTAGCTAAGCAGTGGTTCCTCCAGGTTAATTAGCACACCTGGCGCTAATTAAGGCCCCGCCTAAGACTTGTTAAAAGCCTTCCGTCCAGAGACAGGGTGTGGCTGGAGAGTGTGAGAGGAGGCAAAGCGTGGTTGGGAAGCAGAAAGATCTGGAGAAGAAGCAGAACGTGGCTCAGGAAGAGCCCCACAGGTACAAAGACTGGGGGAAGGAAAAAAATCCCTGCTAAAGAGGGCAAAAGACCTTTCCCAGGCCAGGAGGCCTGAGGGAAACCGACTCACCGCTACAGGGAAGCACGGGACCCCCCAAGGTAGAGGAGGAACTTTGTCACAAATGCTAACAGTATAGTGTTGATTGACAGCCACTCTCATCCCAAGAGATTCCAGTAAGTACTCCATAGGTTCACAAATCGTGCAAAATTCTGCCCTTGATTCAAGAGCCACCATTGCTCTGAAGTCATCTAGATTTGCTTGATTGTGTTAGAGGGAAGACTGGCCTTCAGTACACAGTGCAGGGAATGTTTTGCCTGCTGCCATAACTGCCATCACCAACACTACAAGGTGGAGGAGGGTAACCATATCCTCTTTAAAGTACTCAGGGGGTTTCAAATTGACCAAATATCTTGTCCCAAACTGGAATTTGACTGCCCAGAAGGCTAATGACTTTATTTTTCTAGAAGTTGTACAAAATCTTCAATCGCAAATGGTCTAGACCTCTGTTTTATGCCTCTTCTACAATGTATTATGGTTTCTTTATTGTATAGTTTAGTGCCTATGTCACATGCAAATACATTTTTCCTTTAAAGAGCTGGTTTTCTACTTTGCTTTGCCAGCAGGTTTCATAAGTTACAATCTATTTAACGATGTGATGTCAAGTTATTTTACTCTTATGAAACATCTATTTGAACTGGGGCCAGCCCTCATCCATGGCTCTTTCTGACCTGTGCACATTTTCACTCCGTGCTGCCCCTGGGGAACGGAATCACATATTTGTTTAAAATGTGCCTCCCTTCCCGATAAGTTTACAGTAACAGCAAAGTTTTAAGCCAAGTGCTCATACTAAAACGTACATGACTGTTATGTGTGCAGAACTCCGTGTTGGTGTGTGCAGAGCAGGATTTGTGTGTGCATTTGGTTTGGGGTTGCATGAGCATTCTGTTTGCAAGGATTTGTCAGCAAACAAGAAGCACATGTAATTTTTGGTGTACCTGACAACTTGCATCTCAAAATAGGATCTGGCCCTTCACAAGGGCTCTTATTGTTTGTTATGTCTATTTATGTATGAGTAAAACGTGACACTAATGAGACTGATAACATTGGTCAGAATGAGTCATAATGTCGGCATCTCTTATTTAAATGTCACTCATTCAACCATCAGTAACTTTAGTTCTGACTTGCTGCACTCCGGGGTAGTCCAGGTTTAAGCTTCCTATGAGGAAAGACTGCCAGCTTGGATGGTGAGGTGGACAAACGCCCAAATTAATTTTCGCCTGTGGTTGAGAATAGCCATGGTACAGGTCCCCAGAAGTACAGACCCTCCCCTATAGCCATGCTGGACTGGTGGGGCATTTGATTTCTTTTGGCCTTTGTGGCTGGTACCTTGGACATCTCAGGATGGATTTCTAACTGCCTATTTAGTACAATCTCAGGATTTTAACTCATTCCTTACCTCCTGTACGCTTACAAATTCCCTGTACATCTGAGGGGTATAAATAGATATTATAAATATTGTTCATGTCCTTATTTGTAGGGATCCTATTTAAATGTTACAGAACTGTTGTAGGAAAAGAGTACTGTGTAAAAATTAACCTCCCTTATCTACTTTGTTATAAAAACAACAGAGTCTTGTGGCACTTTTAAAGACTAACAGATTTATTTATCGCCTGAGCTTTCGTGGGAGAAAATCCCACTTCGTCAGACGCTTTGGAATTTGACTACTTAATGTTATCTTTTTGCCTAGGGGATTAGCTGCTCTTAGGTAGCAGCTCTCTGTTTTTTTGTTTGTTTTTTTTTAAAGGGGGAGGGGTGATCAAAACCCTCACCAATTACTGATATCACTCTTAATCTTGGGTTTTTGAATTGGGACTTGCCTTCCTCCTTGTTGTCAACAGCACTCATAGAGGTGCCTGACATTATCTGTCCTAGAACCCTCTGAGAGGAAATTCAAGATCTGCCAGGGAGTCATTCATACCAAGTTTTATCGCAATGTCAGATATGTAGATACTAGTTGTTATGTCTCTCCCATCCCAGCTAAGCACAATAATAGACCTGGATGGATTGTGAAGGTACATGAGAGTTCATTTTCAAGTTAGAGCTATTGCAGGCCACCGGCTGCTAGTGAAGGCAAACTACAGTCCCCCAAGGATTAAATAAAAGGAACCATTGTTTCCTTAGAATTCTAAATGATACAATCTATAACATTGCTGTGATTCTCTCGGAATACAGCATCTGCTTACAAGTAGTCCTTGGGAAAGGCAAAGTGACAGAAATGCTTAGTGGAATATGTACATGAGCTGCCATTTACATTCATTCCCAACAGTGAGCAAGGTCGGAATGGCCACAGCTGAGAACTCTGGGTTTTGCGTTGTGGGTTTGGGTTTGGGTTTGTTGTTTTTTTGTGTGTGCACCTCAGCTGTGAGAAGCTACGCACGTGACACCCAAGAGAGAGTTAGTGCCATCTGTGTCCCAAAAAAGGGTGCTGCTGTTGTAGCTCTGAACTGGGCATGCTGACATTTCCCCTGGCTATGTCTCAAGAGATCATCCCAATTTACAAGTATTTCAGGCCATGTTGCAAAGAGGGAAAATCTGCCTCTCTGGTCATGTCCCATGAGATATGCCTTTTTCCTGACTATGTCCATATGAGTGTTCATTTGACCGTACCCAAAGTCACATGGCCATGTTATCGGGTGGTTCTAACTGCTAGCAGTGGGATGTGGGACCTTCCCCTCCAAAAAACAAATCCAAGTTTTATAACTGTGTGTGCGTGTTGTGTGTGTGTGTGTACACAGTTTATGCATGTAGTACAAAGCCAACCGCTTCAATATCCTTCTGTGCAGGTGATGTGATTAACCCTTGCAGAAATTCCTTTAAGAAAACCAGCAGAAGGTTTGTGTGGTGTGGTTACTGGAGACTGGCATCACACTGTTGTTAATACAGAAATAGGAGAAACCACCTTCCATACTTCCAATTTAAATATCATACAAGGCTGAGTTCTGTGTTTCAGCCATCTGGTCTTTCCCGAGGGCATGTGTGTGAGAAATCATCACAGACCCTGTACTGCAGGCGGAATGTCACTCACCCTATAAAGATTCCATCAGAAGCAAACCAACTTCCCCAGTCCTTTTAGGTCCATGCTTTCATGAGGACAACAATACTTAGCCCAGCATAAGCCGAAGGGTGCTAATGGTTTCTGCAGAGCTGGGCCTTTTATTCCTCGGGAAAAGCTGTTTGGTTGGTTGAGTATTGAATTATGCATTACCTTTATTTTTGCCCAGCTTTGTCATGTTAAACCACCTGAAGACATCGGCCACTCTTTTTATAAACACTCTACCACTGTTTATATTTCAGGCTCTACCCGAGGGGCAGACGGCATCTTGGGATACGGCCAAGGAAGATGAAAACCGCAATAAGAATAGATATGGGAACATAATCTCCTGTAGGTGAAAATTCAAATTACACGGGGGCTTCCTTTGTATGTTTGTAAGCATCTGGTGAAAGGGGGAGGGGAGATGTTCGAGAACCTAAACCAGTGGTTTTCAAACTTTTTTCCCTTGGGACCCAGTTGAAAAAAATCATACATGCCTGCAACCCAACAATGACATCTTTGAGCAATGCAGTCCAGTCTTTTGGCGGCGGCAGCAGGGGATACTGCAACCCAGTACCTGAGGGTCTGCAACCCAGTACTGGGCCCCGACCCTAAGGTTGAAAACCACTGGCCTAAATAAAGAAAAAGGGCTCAAAATGCCCAGTCTTTGAAGGGTTCAGTTAGTTAGCTGCAGGCTGAGCCTCTTGCTACGATTCCCCCACTCCACCCCCCTGCTGTATGTTTCAGATTTTGTACTTGAGGACAAAATCCTGCTCAGATTTTCACAGTGATCAGTGAAGCCAATAGCTTGTTTCGTCTCTACATACACAGAGCCTTCAGTACCACACCTGGGAGTTCAAGGGGAGACCAGGTATATCAGAGTAGAGATGTGGCTCAGGGAGCAGAATTTTGCCCTTAGTTGGTAGACTGTAGAGAACTCACAGTGGTCTCCAGAGAGCTGATTGGTTACATGCAGTGGACTCTTTTCCTGTTTCCACCTTCTAAGTCACAGTGACAGGTAAAAATACATTAAATGCTTCCTTAATCGTACCTTTTCAAGTAAGCAGTTGATACAGTTGCTACAGGGATGTTATTGGATTGTGTCTGAGAAGGGAGGTATCTCAGACCCCCCCCTCTCTCTATTGATATATGTTCCGCATCATGGAAACTATTTGATAATCCCTGTATTAGATCATAGTTATAAGAAACTGATCATGGAGTCATTTTGACAGTCCCACTGAAGTCAATGAAGCTAGTGTAAAGAATGAAAAATTAGGCCCCAGGAATTTATACATTCTATTTTGCCCAGGAAAAAATAACTTTTTTTGCAATATGAAGAATGGTCTTATGGTTAAGCCACTTCATGGGGACTCAGGAGATATAGCGTAAATTCTTGGATCTGGCACAGATTTCTATGCAACCTGTGAGAAGTCACTGTCTGTCTGCCTTAGTTCCCCATTCATAAAATAGGTCTACTTCTTTTCTCACATCTTCTCGCTGTAGAATTTTATATATCTATAAAATGAGTTAGGATGGGCAAACTAGGCAGGATAAAATAACTTCTTTCTTGTCCAGACAAATTTTGCTTAATACCCAAACCAAATCTTTTTATTTTTATGGTTTCAAAAAAATTGATTTTTTTTTGTAATGGGTATTTTTATTTGTTTCTCTGTGTTCCAACTGCAGATGGTTTAATTTGCATAATCTGATTCTGAGGCATCGACAGAATTAAATAATAGTTCTGAATCGAAACTCTAGATCTAGATAGTTTCCAACATTCTGTAGGGAAGATGGATCTTGATTTGGATCTTAAATTTATGGTTCACCAGCTTGATGATGAGCTAAGATCCACTCATCCATTTATACTAATTTCTCTTCTAGCTTCCATATCTATGGCACCAATGATGTAAAACAACAACTCAAGCAACGGGCTCGTGGGCCTGGTGTAGACGCCTTTTCATCTAAAGGAATAATTATGGTATTGAAAGTAAATCAGGACTTGCTTAATTCTAATCTCATTTTGCAACTGATTTACTCGGTGGCATTGGGCAGGTAACTGGGTAGTACTGAAGTGATTAATTGTGCAGTGTTTCAAAGAAGAAAGTGCTACTATATTTGAGTGGTGTATGCAATGGGGGAAATGTTAGGAAATTTTTCAGGTAGCTTTGAGTAAACAGGGCATTGCTGAGTATGGAGGTTGGGAGGCCTGAGGCGATTAAACTGTAGTTTCTGTCCAATTTAGGACTCGAGAGATCACCAACAAGTGTAGCACATGGGAAAAATAGACAGTGAAATTAAATGAGGTGAACGGGAAAATGACAGTGGGAAAATATTTATAATATTGTGTGCTTGAAGTTAATACTCATTTGAGAGTGTTAAATAACAGACTCAAATGGAATATCATTGATTAACAATCTGAGATTAATAGAGCACTATACAGAAAGAATAACAGAAAAACTCCCTTTTGGGGTAGGATGGGGCATTGCTTTTCCATAATTAATTTCACAATGTATATTCTTTTGACACTTTCATTTCAGCTAATTACTTATGGAATTTCTTTTTTGGTATTTTTTGGTTATATGATCAATAAGATAAATGGAAGTCTATTCCAGTCATTTTTATTGACAGTTGTGACAACCAACAGTTCTTACTGAGTTAAAACCTCTTTTAATAGGTCCTTGTTTCATCCATTGCAGAACCCACCTGTAATAACAAATATTCCTTATCCATCACCTAGTGCATTAGAGAAAACATCTGCTATAACAAGAATTCCTTATCAGTCACTCAGGTTTGTTTGTAACTTACTTCGGTAACACTCTTTATCAGTTTCAGGGATCTTTTCCCTAAACATTTATATTCCCACAGATTTGGGGGCACCAACCATAAGGAAGTACTGCCAAATAGTTCATCACTTGGAGTTCCTGAATATAGGTCCAGAACCAACATTCTGGGCTTTAAAATTCAAACACAATCTTTGCTGATATCATAAAGATTCAGGGGAAATAGCTAATATGTGAATGAGTTTAATATACAATAAAAAGAAGATTTAAAGGGTTAATATTTATTAACAGATCCTAACAAGAAGAATAAATTGTTGTCTGACAAAGTGTTATGCCTGCCTCATGGCTATAAATATAAATACAGTAGGAATCCAGAGAAAGAAGGTGATGTTCATGAATATGGAAATGCAAATGTAATCAAAGCTAACAAAGAGGCGTCTGCCAGGTATAAAACATTGTAATATAAGATCAGGTCCAGAGGAAGATAGGAGAGATGAGGCAGTGAGGGTAAAAAGGCATAGATAAGAAAAGTGGAGGTGGAGAAGCAGATGAAGGATGCACAAGAGCTTAAGATAAATAACAAGATTATGGGTTTTTTCCCTCAAAAACATATTGAATCAAGAGTGCCGAGGAGGAGACAATATACCTTCTAAGATACAGCACGGAGAGTTTAGTAACTGAAGAGACGGGAACAGATAAAACAGAATGAAATTCTTTGCCTTACACTTTCATAGGTCTCTCAAGATGGATTCCGTTAAAGAGAGAGAAAGTGCCTAGGAAGGAAAGGAGAAATCTGAAGAGCCTTTAGGCCTGATCCAACATCCACTGAAGTCAGTGGAAGCCTTTGCAGTGACTAAGGGCTGAGCATTGGATCAACCCTTCTGCATGTCCCTCCTGTGCAAAAATTCCTTGGGAGGACACAAAAACTCTGTACTTTTCTTGAGCCCACACCCAGAGGCATGCTGTCATTGGCAGCCCTCTGTGACCCTTCTGAGTGGGATTCTCAAAGCCCATAGCAGGAGTTAATGATGCTTCCAACAGTTCTAACTTGAGTATCTGCTGGGGTCTTTTTCTCCAGCCACAGAAAAGTCTTGACTCCCTAAAAGCCAGTTGTGAGAGGCAGCTATGTCCTCATTGGGTACATGCTACAGAATTCAAGTAAACAAGCTTTCTTGAGGAATGGTAAATAAAACCACTGTGCCTTCAACTCCCTGCATTATTGTGGTTCAAATGCAATTGCTGGCAACAGCCAGAATCTAAATTGACTAATTTTACCATTTATTTATTAAAAGGTGGCAGATGCTAATTAACATGTCTTACTGAATATCTCTATTGCTGTTTCACCACTTCTGAAACAGGAACCACAAGTCCCTGTGGGGTGTGCATGGAAGGGCTTTCTGGTTTTGATGTAATTTCAGTAAGTGCCTGAGTATCCTCTGTTGCAATGTGGGTCTGTAACCTCTCTCAGCAGCAGAGCTAAGTGAATAACAGCAGATCTTAGCCTGACACCTCTTTTGGTAATGACACAGTAAGAGGACTATTTTACTCACCTCACACTTTGCTCTCAGCACTGTGTTGAAACAGGCAAAGACTTGTCTATGCAAATGAAGGTCTTCCTCCCAATCCCAAACTCTGCAATTGCAAGTCTGCAGTGGAAGAGACAATGTTCCACTGCACATGGGGAAAGGCTGCAGAGACTCAACAGAGTTGTTATAAACCTATGTTCTGTGGGGCTCCCACAGACGTAATTCAGCATGGAATGGGAGGGATGCTTGCTGTCAGACACGTGTTTTTCCTCCTGAACTTCTGGAGTATTTTCACCTGAATCAGGCAAAATTCTCCCACGGCCCATAGTGCCATCCCTCCAGCCTCCAAAACAGACCATGACTTGAGAGTCACCATTTGGTCCATAGAAACAGAAAATACAGAATAGAAGACATGCAGAATGCTACAGAGAAACAATTTTTTAAAAAAGGATGTCTTGAAATATCCTTTGGGACAGAGAAGATTGGGGGAGAACATCACTGAAGTATATAAAATTATGCAAAGCACAGAAAGGACAGCTATTAAAAGGCATTTGAGCTCCTGTCAAAGAACACAAATGACGCATAAATAATTCAGCCAGAATTTCCTTAAATGGGGAAGACATGGAATAGAGTGAGTACCATGGACAGCAATACAGACAGCTCATTAAAATAAGTCTAAGGGGTAGCTGTGTTAGTCTATTGCAGAGAAACATAAAAAGTCCTGTGGCACTTTTAAAGAGTAACAAATGTATTTATTGCACGAGCTTTCGTGGAAGAAAATCCCACTTTGTGAGATACTTTGAAGATGGGAAACTTACAGAATGGGAGGAAATTAAAAGCAGGGAAGTGTACGACATAGGATCAAGTCAGGCTGTAACAGCAAATTAAAATAGATGTTAGGATTCAAACACTGGGGAACAGCGTATTATAGAGGAAGGTAAGGTCAAATCACCTGTTGTAATGAGAAAAAAAAAATCGATAGTCCCTCTTTAACCCTAAGGCAACTGAGTGGAATTTATATATACATTCGAGTTCTGTAGTTTCTTTTTGAAGCTGTGATTTGTTATTCATTTGTTTGAGCACACCTATTAACAAGTCGTCAATGGAGTGAGCAAGGAGATTTAAGTGTTCCCCTATTGGTTTTTGAATGTCATGTGTTCTGACATCAGATTTGTGTCCATTTATTCTTTTGCATAGAGACTATCTGGGGGGGAGACACATTTCCAGCACATGATGTCTTAAATCACATTGGTGGATGAGCAGGTGAATGAGCTCTTGATGGAGTCAGTGGCTTCATATGTAGATATGAGGGCAAAGTTGGCAGCATGGTCTGTTGCAGGGATATGTTCCTGTTTTGTTTTTGTTTGATCTGTAGTTGCTGGTGAGTATCTGTTTAAGGTTGGGGGCTGTCTGTAAGCAAGGAGAGGTCTGTCTCCCAAGGCTCGAGAGAGTGAGGGATCATCTTGTAGAATAGGCTGTAGATCTAAAATAAATCTGTCAGGGATGTGTATGAAAAAGAACCTTTCTAAATGCAATGGAGAAGGTTAGTTTATGTTCCTGACTTCCTCATTGAACAATATTCTGTTCCTGACTGCCTTCTCCACTTCACTGAAAATGTCGCTTCTTGCCTCTGTACACCTTCTGTTGAGTCGGTTAATTCTAGTGTCAGAATGAGATGTGGAAATACTCACATGGACACGCCAAAATTATTCAAAAATTGGAATTTTGGCATACATTTGAAATGAATCTGGTGTGCTACAATGGAATTATTTTTGGTGACATTCTTGTCACTTTGTAGTTGATATTAAAACAGCTTTTTTGTGTGTGTATAAATTATTATGGTTGTATGAATTCACAGGGGTAGGGAATGTGGCAAAAAAGTAAGTGATAGAAAATGTTGTTAAAATGTTTCTGCAGTTTCTCTCAGCCCTGGATTTTGTAACTATGAGCCCACTTACCCACTCATGTTAGAACATGGTGATTTTGTGATGTGAAACGAATTCATGCACACTCTGTAACTTCTGATTTGAACTACAACTTGAGTTTATTTTTCCAGAGATTAGAGGCTTCTGCGACAGTGTGATCCAGCAGATAGGAGACTGGTCTAAGGACCAGAAGACTTGGGGTCTAACCTGAACTAGCTACTAGCTGTAGTCCTGTACTGTTGAGTGACCTTGGGGAGGTTACATCACCTCTGCGTGCCTCATTTTCCTCATTATTTTTAAAGAAGAATATTGGCCTTTCTTTGTAAAGCACTTTAAAATCTATAGATGAAAAATGCTTTATGAGCATTAGTGTTACTATTAGTTACTATTAGTGCATTAATCCACTGCATACCTTCCCCAACAAGGTATATTCCTAACAGCTTTGCAAAACATTGGCCAAATGTGATTTAAAAGATGTTATTTCATGAACTTTTATCTAGTTCCCTTAGAAATATGAAGAAGATTAAAGATCCCACTGCTTCCTGAAATGTAAAACATTGTTAATATTGCCTTTCCTTACTGTATATACAGAGGTTGCTGTCACACCATTCACTCTACGAGCAAAATATTTCTCCCAAGAGAAATAAAATTTCATTTCTATAAAAATTGCAATGAGATACTATGATTCCAATCCCACCGAAGAACAATTGAGCTCCTAGCATATTTCAGTTGGTGCAAAATACCTCTGTCTTCTTCATTGCATTTCAAATTATTGTTTCTTCATAGCTTATCTTGCATTACCAATAAAGCAGCAGTTTTACCATTAAAGAAAAATATTAATTTTATGTCTACAAAATTACCATTTCCTAGCCTTTCCCCATGTGTAAATGTCTACAGTTGATAGTTTTGTCCTGCTGATCCCTTCAACACCTTTCAGGTATTGTCCCTTAGAGGTTCAACTTGTGATTCTTGGTAGTTGTGGCCAGAACATTTGTTGTTTTCCTTCAATTATATTGTTGTGATAAACTAGATTTTCTTAAAGTTCTGATCACCTTGTAACATCATGAGGAATATTATCTTTTTTTTTCTCCCATTATGTCTGATTGTTTTATTTATGCTTCATATGATTCTCGCTAGCTTGACTCCATGCCTTGAATAGCACATGAGCAATTGTCTACAGTTAATTTTTTTGTGTTGCCTCCATATGTACAGTCCAATCAGCTCTTGCTGTCTTTGTAAATTGTACAGTCCAATCAGCTCTCTGGCGGTCTTTGTAAATTGCTCTCAGCATCTTTTGTTTGTCTAACCACGTGGTTAAGTAGCACTCCTACTGATTTAAGTATGGCTCACTTTCTAACTGAGAGCAATAGGTGCCCCTGCAGAAATATACATATACTCACTCCATCCACAAAACGCATAGTTGTGAACCTAAATCATATAACGGAACTCCTGTCTACACTAGCTGCATAAGCATATTGTACCCAATTCTGGAGTTTTGCAACTATGACAGTGTACCTTTATTTGCATTGCATTTGGCTTTCAACACCTGGACCAGAAAGTCAAGAGACAATTGGATTTTGCCCCCCTTCCATATGAAAATTAATTGCAATACATATCCGTATGCATCTGGGCCCTGGTTTCCAGAAGTGGCACAGACATATATAACCTGATCCTGTTTCCATTAAAGTCAGTGGCAAAGCACCTCTTGACATCAGTGTTATAGGATCAGGCCTCTTCTTTGCATGTGAAAGAACTGTGGTTGTGTGTTTAATCGTGATAATGGTGTTCAAATGACCAGTTAGATGTTTGGGCCCAAATTTTCATAAGTGCCCTATCTAAAGTAACTGAGGATGATCTCAATACCCCTGAATTTGTTCTGAATACTCTTAAACTCTTGGCCTCAATGCTATCTTGTGGCAATGAGTTATACAGGTTAACTGTGTTGAGAATATTGCTGTGTAAACAGAATGTTCCTTGGTGTCACTTTTAACTTCTGTAGTTTTCAGTTTTATTGAATACCCCCTTATTTTTTGAGAGATACAAAGTGAGTATGGTGAGAACTTTTATTGGAGCAATTTCTGTTGGTAGAAGGGACAAGCTTTTGAGCTTCACACAGCTCTTCTCTATCTGATGAGAGTTGGGTAAATCAGTCACTCCGATATACCATCTTTATATTCAGTATTTTACATTCTTCTCTTGTCACCTTATTTATTTATCTCTTCTCTAACAATCCAAATCTCAACTCTACCTTCACTTTCCATAGTTCTGTCAGTCCTTGGGCCTTCTTCTGACCAGGCCAGGATGGCTAGCAGTTAGTTCTAATCTTAGCATTCTCTCTTGTGATTTGGACACTTCCCTAAGAGGGCCTGGGCTGAGATCCAGAAAGTGAAGAATGTTCGTGTTGTGTGAAATCTTGTAAGATGATACTGGCCTCAGCGAATAATTAATGCCTACTATAAATGAAAGGCAATCCTGGGATGTAAAGGTGACACTTTTACATACCAAAAGGAAGTCACGGACAAATTTATGGAGAGCACCGCAGCTGCATGTGTTCAATTAACTGGCTACAAAAAGCAGCAAGTTAAAAGCCTGGTTTTGATACATCTGCCCTCTTGTATTTTCCACTGTCTGAGGATAGTTATATTCCTCTCCATTTAACCACACATGAAACCCTTAGCTCTTTTCTTTATCTGTAACATTATTCTTTTTCTTTCAGATGATCATTCAAGAGTGAGATTGCAGCTGTTGGATGGAGACCCCCACTCAGACTACATCAACGCCAACTACATAGACGTAAGGGCCTTGGACCTACCTTGTGTGTTAGAGAACCATATCAGCACATCGACTGGGGGGATTTGGTACATCTTAGGCTATGTCTCAACTTGGATGGGGTGGCAGGGGAGTCACATCTTGAGAAGATATACCGACATAAGCATTCATAGAGCTCATGCTCTAACAATAGAATGAAGCCATGCCAGTGTGAGTGGTGGGATGAACTAGCTACCCTTTGAGGGTAGCAGGGGCACATACATGGGCAGCTAGCCCCTCCCATCACTAGTATTGCCAGGGCTATGTTCTATTTTTAGTCCACCAGCTCAATGAAAGCTAGTGTGGATTTGTTTCCTTGAGCTGGGTGTCACCCCCACACCCCAGCTCCAAATGTAGACACCCTTACAGTGTGAGAGAGAGATTATAACCACAAAACTGATAGGACTGGCAACATTTAAATTTTATCCCAGCTGTGTGCTATGATGGGGAGAGGATTTTCTGTCTTTCTCTCTCAGAGCCACCGAGATGCATGGAGATTTCTGGGTGTGAGAGTTTCATACGCACAAGTGGAAGAGAGGATTCATGTATTATGGATACAGAAATCAATATCACCCCTCTCACAATAACATTATTATAGATCTGTGGCTTATTGACAGGCAACATGGTTGCAGTGTGAGAGACACATACGTGTATTGGTATTTCTTTAAGTGGTAGGAAATATCTCTTTAAACATAGCTGCCCTCCCACACATACACAGTATGTGTCTCTTAATCTTTAATAAAGTTACAGTATTTTGAAGAGATCCCTCAATGGAGGAAATTAAAAATATACTTAATCACTGATTG
Organism: Pelusios castaneus; assembly: GCA_007922175.1. NCBI lineage: Eukaryota > Metazoa > Chordata > Testudines > Pelomedusidae > Pelusios > Pelusios castaneus. Next base: position 7,040,400 of record ML685852.1, on the reverse strand, counting down.
TTGAGTCCATGTTGGAGAGGCACGTGTGTGCGCTTTTCAATTCCAAAGACACAGATTTTTGCTTGTTAATATGTAATCTGAAGGAGGTTTCCCACCAGTCTGAAGAAGGTTTCTCAGAGTGCCCCCAGTTTATCTGCAGGACTTGCTGTTTCTGTGAGGAAATATGCCTCATTCTTGTTTTCTGTCTGGTCCAGTCAGATCCATCCTATATGTTCCCATGAAAAACATTTCATGGTGGTAGAATTATTAAAAAGGATGAAAGCTTTTCCTGCTACTTGTAATTCAACAGATGGACCTTGTGTCTTCTGGAGGGTTTCTCTTATCCATTAGTACTAGTGCCTCATTCACGGCACAACAATTGATTCTACCTAGAAGAAGTCAAATGGATTACAGTTTGCTCACATTTGAGTGATTTTATGGATTTTGATGGTTTCTTTTCCTGTCTCACTTTTTTCAAGGGATACCACCGGCCTCGTCACTACATTGCAACTCAAGGCAAGTTACAGTATTTTGCATCTAAATTTCTCTCTAAAGAGAATGTGCTAAGCTGATCCAAGAATCAGTTACAAAATAAATCTACTGTGTTTTAACACCTGTAAGCTTGGAGTGGTATTTCTGCCCAGAAAGTAAAGTCACAGACATCTCAGTGCACTGCTTGTGAGGATATTTGAAATGTACTCAAATGCCCAAACTCAGCAAGATTAACATAAAGAATGTTTAAAGCTACATGTAGAAGTAAAGTCAATAACATATCATTTGGCCAAAAAGAATGAGGTCAGAGTAAGTTGTGCACTGGAATGTGATTATGGAATCAGTTGTATGTGATAACTGAAAGGGCATTTGATATGGAGCTGAAGAATCCAAGTATGTGTTTAATTATGTTTCCATGGTAAGGCATATGAGCGGAGGGCAGTGTGTTTATGAATATATCCATAACTGCAGTGACTGAGTTCATAGAAAATGCATTTGAGCATCCTTCCCTGTAAGTTGGTGAAAACTTTTGTGGGGGAGTTTCCCACACTTAAAAATACATGCAACATGAAGATTCATGTTATTGGTTATCAACATTGATATCTATTTCCTGATGCATCCCCTCTACATAGCCCGGAGGTCCGTACTGCCCTCACGCTTCCTCCTCCACCATTACCAGCCACACCCCCTTGCTAGATCCTTCCCGCACCACCAGTCATACTTACTCACTCCCACCTACACTGCACCCATACTGGCCCATGCGCTCAAGCCCCTTTCTGTACCAGGTCTCTACAATCATAGGCTATGTCCACACTGGCAAGCTACGTCAATTTAAGCCTCCTTAAATCAACCTAACTTAATCCCTGTCCACACTAGGCTTTCATTAGGTCAACTTAAGGGACTTCCTTAAAATCGACCTAATGAATGCTTAGGTTGACTTAATAAGAACTGCAGGGTATTCGACCTAACCCTCCTTAGGTCAACCTAACCCTTCCTTAGGTTGACCTAAGCCCAGTGTGGATGCACAAGTCCACTTTCTTAGGTCGACCTAAGGAAAGTTAGGTCGAATTACTAAATCCCGTTTAAGGGAAACCACTTTAAGTCGACCTAATAAGTCAACAAACAAAGTCAACCTAACTTTTTCTAGTGTAGGCATAGTCACAGATTTTAACATGGAAAAGCAGAAAGGAGATGAAGACTGAGGGCACATGGGTAAAGGGCAGTGGTTCTCTCTCTTTAGTGGGTCATGACACACTTGGCGGTGTATATGACCCTACAGAACACACCAGCCCACCACCCCCCAGGCCAAACCCAGCCCCCACCCCAGCTCTCCATGACACTTAGTGCTGTGTGGTGATACAGTAATGTGTCCCAACAGTGGCTGAGAACCTCTGGTGTAGGGAGTCTGGAGAGTAGGGCATAGAAGCAGTGAGGGTAAAAATGGGATTGGGGAAGGAAATAGACTTTCATCTGAAGTGTACAGGAGGAGGGAGAAGCAAGCTCAGGGAATCTCTGCTCTAATAAACCTACTGTGGTTAATAGTTGTTTGGCTGTAGAAGCCTGAAGAAACTCTCTGGGGAAATTTCAAAAAGGGCTCATTTCTACATGTTTCTTCTGCAAGGATTAAAAAGTATTAAAGTGAGAAAAGAGGAAGGCCTTTACTCCTGTTTAAAATGCAAATAACACAGCCTTAACCCAGAGCCACTAGGAGACATCTGTAATATACTGGATTGTTCACTGGTATCTATTTGCCTACTGGATCGATATCTCTCTCTCTCTATGCATCCATCACCACAGTATTTGCAGCCTTAGAGCTTGGAAATCTCACCCACCCTGCAGGAGCAAGCATCTGGTTTATTAAAGAATTCAGTATCGTTCAGTGGATGTCACCTTGAAGACATGAGCTTTAAAAGTCTTTAAATAGTTTTTTAATAGTCTTTGAAAGTGCCCCAGGACTCCTTGTTTGTTTTGCTGACCTAGACTAACATGGCTCCCCTTTTGGAACTTGTAAAAAGGGTGGGATTTAAAGTGAACCGAGCAGGAGGCAAAAAACAGCTGAAATATTAAGCATACCCTTTTAACATGTCCCTTTTTCTCTCCTCTCCTGCCCCAGGGCCAATGCAAGAGACAGTTAAGGATTTCTGGAGAATGATCTGGCAGGAGAATTCTGCAAGTGTTGTCATGGCCACCAATCTGGTGGAAGTTGGCCGGGTAAGGCTGCTACATTCCCAGTCGGTGTAATAACTTTCTACTGTTCTAAGCATCTTGTAAATGCCTTTCACTTGGTGCAGTTTGATGTACAAGAGAATAAATTAAACCATTCCCATTTCTTTAAACCCACACTCTAATTTTCTTATCTCCGATAAGCATGTTTCTCCATGCAGTTTTTATTTCTTCTAAAGGGAAATATTCTGGGTCAGTTCTTCAGCTGGTATAAATCAGTTTAATTCCTGAACTGAATGGAGTTACACCATCTGAGAAACTATGTCCTTTACTACAGAAACATAGTGGAGTTCTGTGTAATTTGTCAGTTATTCTTAGCATGCAAAAGTGCCACATGAACAAGAAAATAGGAGGGTTTATTTTTGGTTTTTTATTCTAGTCCCAGTGACTGTGTAAGCAGAGGCAGCTTTTGGGGTAGACTAAGCAGGTGCCCACCTAGGGCCCCAAGAAGTCAGGGGCCCTTTCACCTACTCCAAAAGCCACGTCTGTGTCTCATCCTGCAGGATATGTGGCAGGCAGCTGGGGCTGGGAGCAGTGGTGGGGCAGTATTGGGGCCCCAGCAGGGGGCTGGCCATGGAAAGCAGGGTTGTGGGGGTTGAGGGCTCCAGGCAGGCTGCTGGGGGGGAGGGCATGGCCAAGGGGAGCTGGGGCTGTGGGGAGGGCTGAGGCCTCTAGTGTGGAGCCTGTAGAGGGGCCCACAATGGGATTTTGCCTAGGGCTCCAGATAGTCCAAGGCCACCTCTGTGTGTAAGGGTCAATGTTGCAGATTTCATCCCCACACTGGCCTCTCGAGTGGGGAGCCTCTGAGGGGGTGTGAGTACAAGGGGGGCTTCCAAGACACTCCTGCTCACCCTTCCAGTCAGGGCAGCATGACCCAGCAGCCACAAAGTCAGTAACACCAGCCTTTAGGTCAGGGCAGTCCAGCCTAATGGCCACAGCATCAATAACACAAGCCCTCCGGTCAGGGCAGTCTGGCCTAGTGGCCATAGAGTCAGTAACACCAGCCTTCAGGTCAGGGCAGTTTGGTGTAATGGCCACAGGATCAGTAACACAAGCCCCAGGTCAGGGCCATCTGGCCTAGTGTAGGAGGAGTGGAGGGAATGGTGCCCAGGTAGGGGGCTCAGGCCCTCCCACTCCACTAAGCCCCAGCCCAGGGCCCTAGGGGTGCTGGGGTTGTGGCACCCTGCTGGCAGGGATCCCAACCAAAACACACCAGCCTCTGGCCATTCTACTCCAGACCCTACAACCCAGGCCCCCTGGGCTGTTTCCTACCCAGATAGAAGGTATTCCTCCTGTTTAGTCCTGGTCTGGGATTGGTACTCAGTCCTCCAAGGGACTCTAGGATCCACCTGCCACAGCTGGCTGTCCTCAAGGTGGCCATCACAAGATGGCTGCTTCTCACTGACTACTTGGAGAGCTTCCCTCTCCTGCAGCTGGGGACTGACCACACTCCTGGAAGGGAGGTTCAGGCAGAGGTCCTTCCTCCTCCCTAGTCAGCCCCAACTGAGCTGAGCTGCCTTCCTTTATACTGGAGCAGCAATCGGAGCATGCCCAGCAGGGCTTAAGGGGCGGGGCTTCTGCCACCCACAGGGTTTGCTGAGCTTCTTTAGTGTGGGGTAGGCTCGCCCCATCACAGTCACCGTATCAATGGGAAGTAGCAGGGTTGCTAGGTTTTGAAGAATCAGATTCTTTTTTTCTACTCTGTTATTGGCCATGTACAAAGAAAATGGCAGAAACAAGGGCCAGGAGATAAAGATTCAGAGTGGGAGAATTTATCATGACAAATAGGCTTTTAAAGATAACCAAGATGCTAGTAGCTCTGGGGAATGGGTTTGGAAGGTGCCAAGTATCTGAGCCAAACTGAGGCCACAATTGCTCTTTCTCAGCAACTCAAAGGGAATAATACTTATTCAAATTGATGGCCTTCTCTTCCCCCTTTTCTTTACCCATTACAAAGTCCTCTATCCTATATCTCCCATCTGTTTTATCCTGCCCTTTTTTCCTACCCTACTTCCCTATGTTCCCCACTTCCCAAACTCCTCTATCCTCAGCTTCCAGCTCTGTTTCTATACCCCTTTAGGTAATTTTACTTGTCCCAGGTTTTAAAAATCCTTCTTTCAGAAAATGTAATTGGGCCACAATTCCCATATCCCACTTATTCTGGACACTGATTTCGTGCACGATGAAGTAATCTCTTCAGAAATGCCAGTTAATATATAGGAAGCTTCTTTCAAGGAACAGCTTGTTTAGTGACACTAAGGGACAGACAGCTGACACAGGAGGGATTGACCAGGCTGCAGTATTCAATGTATAAGAGTGGCATTTGAGCTGTCACTATTCCAATTGTACAGTAGATGCTGTGTGATTAGGACACACAACACAGCTGGCCCTGGAAGTCAGAGCGGCTGCTGTCAGACTTATTTAGTGTTTCTGTTGCAAGTAGCCACCAGGTTACTCAAGTGTGTTGGTATCGATGGGCAAAACTCAAAAGGTCGGGTCCTTTCTCGGATAAGTACTCAGAAATTCGGGTGCTGCTCTGAACTAGTCAAAACAATTATCTATAAAACTGGGCTGCGAAGTATGTGCTCCTTACAATAAAATAGTGCTCCAGATTTCAGTCCCAGTCACAACTGTGGAAAGTCTTGAAACTTTTCCTAATGTTAGAAATGATTATCAATGTAGAAATGCTTTTTTACACAGTTACGTGAACTTCTTTGAATCTTGGATTTGAATTACACAGTCCTCATCCACCCATATAGTCTAATCTTTCCTGTTGTAGGTGAAATGTGTTAGATACTGGCCAGATGACACAGAAGTCTATGGAGATATTAAAGTCACATTAATTGAGACAGAACCATTGGCAGAGTATGTCATACGCACATTTACTGTACAAAAGGTAAGGAAAATCCCCAGTTAATTTTACTTCAGCCATAATACCTCATTTAGGATCCAAAGCATGATCCCACACAGACAGAGCCAGGAAGTATTAACTTTTGACTTGACTTCTACCTTAGTAAGCAGATTTTTGTGAAGCATCTTCCAAGTTCATATCAGAGCTAGATAGAAGCACAAACAACTGTGAATACAATTCATAGCGCTCAAATGTCTGAATAAATCCACAAATCCAGTAGGTAGATGTCAGCTTGTCATGGATACTGACCGTAGTTACTCACGCTGGCAAATTTCAGGTGGGGGGAAAAAAAAAAAAAAGCACCAATAAAATTGAATCCCAGGCAGAAGCTGTTTTAAATTAATAATGATGAAGAGGATGATGGCCTTTCTATGTACATTTTCCTGAAATCTGCAGTTTGGTGGAAGGCTTTTGTAAGCACTGGTGGAAATTGGAGGCCTAAATAACAGACCATTGCAGGTGTGTCCAAATCACAGCTCATGCACTTGATAAGTAATTGTAAAGCTTTCTAAAGCTCACACCATTCATTTAACCTCCTCAGAGCCACCCTGGAATATGTCCCAGTTTCTAATGGCCTGATTTCATGTTTTGTTGAACCACTGAACTGTTTGGCTAGAAATAACTGAAGGCGGGTCAGGCAGATCAAAGGGCTTTGTAACAGACCACTCTGTGTTACAGCCCAACATGTCAGTGCAAAGTGGTGTAACTAACTGGAAGCTCTTTGGCAGTCTGTGTGTAGAATAAACTGGCGGTGTTCAGTCCAGTTTCTAGAGGACGTGTATCTGTATCAGAACAGACAGTGACTGATGCCCTTATTTGTGGTCTGACCAGAGGCCAAGGACGGGCATGGAAACTACTTCCCTTCCCTTCCCCCACTAGATGCAATCCCTCCTTCTCAGGGTTGAAATGCGTTGATGGGTGAATATAGGGAAGGTTGCTCATTTGCAGCCTGTGTCTTTGCTGCTCTATGGACTTCAGTCTCCTGCCCTGTCAGTCATTAGCACTACGTTCACTTCCTCTGAGAAAATAAATGGAAGGGACCGGTCATTATAGTGGAAATGAGCTGGGAATTTGTACTGGGAGCAGTCGCTCTCTGCAGGTGTGGTTCAGCCAAGGTCCCCCAATATTAACATTATTCCCTAACGTTACTAATCAGTCCATTTTAAACTGCACTTAAGACAATGCACTATGAAAGGGGAGCTGGTAACCACCACGTAACCCTCGGCCTCACATTCCACACTTCAGTGGCAGTGGAAGATGTAATCCCTTGATCTTTCGCCTTGAAAACATGAGAAGTGCTATATGAAATGTGGCTGTCTGTAATTATATTTAAATAGTAGTTCAGCCCTCTGATGGGGTAAAGAAAGTAGTAAAATATGGTGATTGTGACATGAAGGGAGAAAAATAGAGGTTGCATTGTCTCCTCAGAAAGGCTACCATGAGATCCGAGAGATTCGGCAGTTCCACTTCACCAGCTGGCCAGACCACGGGGTTCCTTGCTATGCCACAGGCCTCTTGGGCTTTGTTCGGCAGGTGAAGTTCCTCAATCCGCCTGAGGCGGGGCCTATAGTTGTGCACTGCAGGTATGCAATCTGTCTGTCTACTTGTCTGTCATCGCTCATTTCTCTCCCAGTCAGTATTCTTAAGCTTTTCCTGTTTCTTTCAGCTTAGTGACCACTCCACTGCCTTTCGTTAACTGTGTAGCTTGTCGGCCTTAGAGGTGAACTTGCGCCCAGTGGAACAAATTCTCCATTGTGGAGTGGCTGCTTTATGCTTCATGGCTGGTGTAAACTGGCCCTGGAGCTGGCATAACTGGATCAGGGAGGATCACTCCAAAGAAGAGGACCCTCCAGGAGCATAGGGGCTTTTAGGCTAATGCCTTTCATGCTGACAATGTAACAGGGGAAAGTGGTGCGTGGCTGGGATACCCATTCTTGGCTGCAATTTCACTGTCTTGTGGCAATTTGTAATTGGCATAAGTTAAAACAGCATCAAGTGAGGGGTTCAGTGACTACAGAAAACTCAGAAGGGAACTTTCAACACACATCGTCCTTGCTTCTCCTTTGTGCTCTTCAGCCATAGTCAAGGCCAGCCCTAGGATGTCATCTTCCTGCTCCTGTGCTTAGTGGGCAATGCCAGCTAGTGTATGTCTTTTTAGCCTTTCCTTAGCCCAGAGGCCAAGAGCTGAATTTCATTCTGGAAATCTGCCATGTATCTTCCTAAGAACAAATTAGACCGAGGGACAGCTCCTTGTTTAAGAAGGCTCAAAATATTGGATGACCTGCTCACTAACTCAGTACTATTCAGGTCATTGTTATCATTACAATTGATATTACAGTAGCCATTAGAACCCCCAACTGAGACTGGAGCCCCCTCAAGCGAGGTGCTGTATAAACATATGAGAAAACAGAGAACCTGAATAGTGAACAAGTTAAAATGTATGAGACAGATGAAGGATGGGGTAACAGGGAGGTAAAGTGAGTTGGGCAAGGTCATGCAACCAGTCAGTGGCAAAGCCAGAAACAGAACCCAGGTCTCCTAACTGACTCCAGTGTGCCCCATTTGACCACGCTGCCTCTCAGGTACTAGCTTACTACCTTCCGCAGATAGACTTGACAGTACTGACCCTTCCCAAAGCTAGAAAATTACTCCTGATTAATATTTATCTTGGGGAATGTAGTGAAGTCCCTGCATTAGTTTGCAGCATAGGAAGGCTATTTGTGTTAGTTTGGATCAGACCAGGCAGTGGGCCATGAAATCCAGTATGAGACCAGTGCCAGATGTATCGGAGAAAGGCAACAGCTTCCAAAGTTCACACAGCCAGTTATGCAACCTCAGACCAGTGTAAAAAGTCCTTTCATCAACAGCGCAGCAATGAGCTGATGTCTTGCTAACCCCTCATACTGAGAAGAGCTACAAGTGGTGGTCATAAAATTATCCATTCATTTTTTTTTAATTGAGCTGCTTTGGACTTTGTATTTGCATTGATATATGCATAGAATAGCTCTGTGGCCTCCAACCAGTCATGTAGAGTTGGCAACATCCCATTGCAAGAAAGATGTCACCAGAACAGAGAAACAGTCCATAGCAGCAATTACTCCAATGCATCCACCTAGCAAAACACTCAAACATATTTGTTTATAGAAGAGGCAGTGATGGAACATAAAGCTAGCGAGAATGTCAGAGAACAGTTTCTATACCACGCTTTCGCATTCAAACCAAATCAATGAAAAGCCGGTTAAAACTGCTGTCTGATAGCTTTTAGGGAGTGTGTGTATGAGGTGAGGGGGAAGAGAGAATGAATTCCAAGACCACCTCAAAAGAGGAAATAAATTAATTCCTCTGCGTTTCAGTCTATCCTGAGCAGGCACACAGATAGCAGGTGGTATCTCTTTTCCATAACTCAAGACTTCCGTCTGCTACTTCAGAGTTGTGACATGGGCCTGGCCTTGGAAGAAAACTGGTCCTGGTTCATCAATGCAGAGAAAGAGGGGAGAGATTTTTCATTTTCCACATTTTAATGAATAAATGCCATTCACTCCTTGTTATTTATCTGCTTTTGAATTTTAATGACTAGCTCTAAGTGGTAATTACCAAATTCTCCCTACCAATGCCTTGCTGGATAATATCGATATTTATGAACTGCCCGTGTCCTCTAAATATAGAAATGTTATAACTATTTGTTAAAATTTTGAAAAGCAGGGAGATAAAGGAAGAGAAATGCCATTTATTCATTAAAATTCTGCATATGAAAAATATCTTCCCTCTGTTCAGCTCTTGATTAATCTGGCACATTAATTCATGTTCATTCATATCTCCTTGCTTTGCAGCACTGCTTGGAGTTTCATACATTGAAAGTTTTCTTGTATCTAGCTGAGTTTTCCCCTTTCCTCTAGCTCAGGATAATAGGAAGAGACTTCCTCCTGTTTTTATTTTTCACACCTAGATAACTCAGATGATTTCCCCAGTCGGAGAGGGGTCTTGCTGTCAACACCATTGTGAGATGTTTGTCTCACAAGTAATGGGGGTTCCAAAACTAAGCACTTGAGGAGCCCAAAGCTCCCTTCTCTAGATTCACAACTGTCACATTGAAACTCTACAATCTGGACCCAGTTCTCCATATACTGAATGCAACTCCCTTTGACTAAAATGGGAGAAGGATCTTGCAAATACTATTTCGATTAGAAGTTAAGAATTTGATGTTATATCCATACTTTAACTTGTGTCCTTCTGGACAAATGCCTTAGACGGAAGGGTGTGAACAACCATTGTCTCCTTAATGTAAAGGAATTTGCCAAGTGATATGGTCCCAGGGAGTATCCTGATGAGCCATTAAGGAGACAATGGTTATTCACACCCTCCCATCTAAGGAATTTGTCCAGAAGGACACAAGTTAAAGTATGGATATAACATCAAATTCTTAACTTCTAATCGAAATAGAATTCCTAGACATAAATTATATAATCATTTCCAGCAAATTACTACCTTTCTATTGATACCAAACATGACATAGTTCCTATGGATTATAGAGCATTTATGAGATATCCATAGAAAATAATATCATAAATGCTTCCCTAAATCCAGACAGTGTCACACCGTGCCCACATGCCCTGCCCTTTGGGGGGCATGCCAGGCTCCCCCTGTACCCCCCCCCCAGCAGGGAGGGCATTGGTGTAGTCCTGGGGTAGCCCTAAGTCGACTTAGGGCTACCCCAGGGCTACACTGACTTAATTCGACTTTAGAAAGTCGAATTAAGCCTTAGGTCGATTAAAAAGCAGGTTTAATAAAGTCGACTTAATTTTCATTGTCAACTTTATTTTCCTTAAGTCGACTTAAGCAAGCTGTTTATGTCGACTTAAGCAAAGTGTAATGAAGACGCAGGGCCAATTAAGTCGACTTAAGCCAAGCTTAAGTCGACTTAATTTGCCAGTGTAGACGCAGCCAGTGATTTTAAACAGTCATGTGAGAGAACCCTTCTAGACTACATTTTCCAAAGCTGCCTGTAATTCAAAGAGCATGTGTTTTCTCTTTGGGCTAGTCTTCTCTGATTGTGACAAAATTGCTGCTGTCAGATCAACCTTCCCAATTGACTGACTGGGTCTGTGAAGACTTGATCAGTCGATGAGGAAGTGGGTCCCTGAAGAGCACCCCCGGTAAGCAGCATAGCACTGAGTCGAAGGTAGGGCCCTCCCTTCAACTCTCCATGGTGGACGTTCTAGGCATAGGAAAGTCAGAGGGAAGTAACTTGCATATCTCCCTTTGATTGCCGCCAAAAATGGCGAGCAGTATAGACCTGCCCTTTCTATTAATTTACAACAGAGTCAGATGTTCTGTAGCTTGAGTGTTTATGCAGTACTGCTGGACAGGGCTTCAATATCCTTTTCTCATTGTTCTTCCTATTAATGTTCAAGAAACAAAGTTTTTTTCTTGTCCCTCTCTCTTTTCCCTGTCCCAAGAACACCACCTAGCCTCACCCAGTCACCCTCCTATGTCTCATGCTGTTTCAGCAATACAGAAGACCACTCCATCACTGCAAAGGGGCAGCTAATGAAGGAAGACAACTGTGCCTGCAACACAGATTTTTTTTCTCCTCTTGACAGCCCGGCCTCTTCATGGTCTATTGATCAGGGCTTCATTCTTTTTTGCAGCGCTGGTGCCGGGAGGACAGGGTGTTTTATTGCCATTGACATCATGCTTGACATGGCAGAGAATGAAGGTGTCGTAGACATATTTAACTGTGTGCGAGAGCTGCGATCCCAGAGGGTCAATTTGGTACAGACGGAGGTAGGTGCCCGCAGCTATTTTCTCTTGTTTGACAGCCCTCCTGTCAACCTTTGCTCAAGAGGAGACCATGAGTGAGTTAGGTCAACACTTGTTTCCCTCATCAGCTAGTTATATGGAATCCTTTGTAGCTAAACTTGAGCAGACATGTACTAAGTATTCACACACACAGGCACCTATTGAGTGCGCTCAAGGCATGAGGGTAGATCATGTATCTTGTTCCTCATCTGTCAGTGCCATGTTCAATTTTTACCTTGCATGATAGCAACTTGCTTTTTTTTCAAACTATGTCATGAGTCCTGCTGTGTCATAGTAAAGGGTGGGCACCCACATAGTGGAAGTGTGCATTAACCCACCATAATTCCCATCCTGTCTGCTATTATGTTATACATTGCTCATCACCATAGTATCTGAACCCTTACATGATGCTCATTTGATATCAATTAATTAGGTGTAGCTAAATAAATACGTGAAACATTCCCCAAAATACATTTCCCTAATCAATACTAAGTCTTATAGACTGATTAAGCAAGCTACTTAAGTAGACACACATAATTGAAGCACATATATGGACCAATGGATTTCAGTGGAACTAGTCACTTGATTCTTGTATATGTGCTTAGTTACTTTGCTGAATCAGAACAATAGAGCATAGACAAGAGGGAAACCATTACAATGTTCCTAGACTCCATTCCCGGGATATCTGTAAACAACATAACATTTATCATGTGGAACACCATGCAGCTTCCCAAGTATCAGTAATCAAAAGGAAGATGGGAAGATGGAATAGACAAGTTAGTGCATCTTCTTCTTTTCACTACAGTAGGACCTATGGATAGTCCATCACCACCCAGTAGGGCATAATAGTTCCTAAACTATTTGTAGGATATTCATCCTAGACTAAGTGTTTGCACTGATTTTTTTCCACCTCTTTTATGTCCCTAGAGTCCAAAGGCCGATGGCTTCACATTTTATGTTTAAATTTGAAAGGAGTTGTACAAAGCCCCTTCTTTAATGTTGGGCAAACAGGTTCATCCACAAAATGCTGTTGTGCTTGTAAAAAGCTGTAAATGTGCATCTTGCGGCACACATGCAAGCAGAATTTTCCAAATTGAATCAGCAAATTGGCCATTTTCAGCACAAATGTAGATTTTTATGTCCATAAGAAGTGCACTTGAATTTTGCCCTGCTTGAACATTGGTGGGGATGAGACGCATTCTGCACTACAAATCTATGGCCTAGGAAGTATGTATGGATCTCTGTCTTTTGTTGCCCATCATGATCTGGGAACATTGTGTGTTATTCTAAATGAATTAAGGGAAGCAGTCACCCCTAAGGAGCAGAGAACTATAAGATCCAAGTTTTCTTTTCACATGGTAAAATTATTCTGTAAAAAGAACAATGCTAAACAGGCCACCTATGCAGAGAGCTCTCAGGGCCAAGACCAGACCCTCATCAGCTGTGGCTATGCACTCAGCAACTGGTGGAAGGAGCATTTCAAGTTGTATTTTCCACAACACACGTACCTCCAAAACATTCCTTTAAAAATCTGTTGTGAGCACAATTTAAACAGAATCATCCTTTACAATTCCACATTAATTAAGTTTACCGTGAAGTTTTCTGATATTTATTTAGAAGGGGGATAATTTGCAACATTTTTCCCTGTGCCCTGCAGGAGCAGTACATCTTTGTCCATGATGCCATTCTAGAGGCATGTCTCTGTGGCAACACAGCAATTCCCGTTTGTGAGTTCAGATCTATATATTACAACATTAGCAGACAGGATCCACAGACAAATTCCAGCCAGATAAAAGATGAATTTCAGGTAAGAGCAAATAGCCCTTTCCATGTTGGACCCAATAGCTGTTCGCATATTGGGTATGTGGGTTTTATGTTGTTTCGTGATTGCCAGAAGGCCAAAAGTGAATATAATATCCATTGCTAATATTACACTTTACTTCATTCACGACCCAATCCTATTTTCAACAAATATTTTGTTCTGTCTTCGAGTAGTGTCCCCGTGGTGCTCCACTCAAGGTTCGCTGGCGCCCCGCTTCTTTGATCGGAGATTCTACAGCAGAGCCCCAGGGACCGCATGCGCGCGTCCCCAGCAGCGCGCGGGTGTTCTAACGTCCCTGCAGGAACGCGCGCCCGGTCCCAACCCCTCAGTTCCTTCTTAACCGCCTCTGGTCTAAGACGGAGAATACAGCAGTTCTGACAGCCCGTTTAGTAGTAGTGTAGTCGGTTGGTATAGTTAGTAGTTAATGGTTAGTAGTTAGTTTCAGGTTAACTTTATTATTTTAACTTAACTTCATAGTTAAAAAAAAAAAAAAAAAAAAAAAAGTGGCGAAACCGGAGAAGCAGCGATGACAGCATCCGATGGCCATGCGGAGTGTATCTGCTGTCTCGGCGAGGGCCATCTACCTCGGTCCTGCCAGGACTGTAAAAACTTAAAGTCGCGGACCAGACGCGACAGGGAACTGAAAATGAAATTGATACTAATGAAGGAGGCATTGAGACCTGCCTCCGATCCGGGATACCCCGGCGGCTCAAGCAGACCGTCGACCTCCTCCTCTTCTCCGGGCTCGGAGAGAGGAGTGAGGTACCAGATTAAAAAGGACACTGCCAAGCCCACTGACAAAAAAATCAGGTGGAGTGGGGACAGTCCTTAGGGACATACCCCATTGGCAGAAAATGGAACCGCCGGCAGCCACAGGAGCCGCGGCACCGTTAACGGCCATAACGGCCGAACAGCCCCCCATGCCGGCACCGACAGAGCCTCTGGCCACGGCGCCGATGACAAGTGTGGCGGCACCGACTGCTTCTTGTGTGTCGGTGCCGACCGGGGGAGAACAGCTGACGGCACGGGCGAAGCCACGAGCCCCTACTTTAAAGAGACGGCAACCGGTGCCATTGAAGCATCGGCCTCTAGGGGCGCTGCGCACGAGCTCAGCGCCAGCAGCTGCAGCATCTGCAACAGCTTCTCCTCCTCCAAAGAAGAGGAAGGAGAAGACTAAGCACTGCAGAGGGGAGAAACACTTGCCCCCCTCTCCCCTCCCTCCTCACCAATGGGAATAACAGCTTCTCCAGGACAGACAGATGGATTTCTATTGTCAGCCTCCTCATCAGAGGAAGATCAGGGGGAGGAACTGCCTGGCAGTTCACCTGAAGCTTTCAAACAGGCACAACGATGTCCTTAGGGTTGGAACGCCATGGGACCGGAATACGGGTGGCCCCCCTTTCCATGGTATGGACCACCCCCTTACGGTATGCCCTGGAGACAATGGGATGTGCAATCACAATACTCACCTGATACCCGACCGTCAACCTCAAAGAGGGCAGGGGCTCCAGCCCCAAGAGGTAGAGAATCAGTATCCCTACAGCTTCCTCAGACTGTGGAGTCTTCAATCCATGATGCAGATCCAGAAGAAGGGGATTCTATTCTGAATGCCACGTCGTCCCCAGAAATGGTGGCTCACACCTCTTCTATTTCAGGAGATGACCTGAAGCAGTTCCAGGAGCTGTTCAAAAGAGTAGCGGAAGCCCTGGAGATTCCCCTCCAGGAGCTGACCACACCGAGCCACAAATTATATCGGATTCTTCAGGCCTCTACTTCTTCTAAGGTGGCCTTACCCATGGATGAGGGGATCATGGAACCGGCAGATCGTATTTGGCAGACACCAGCATTGGTGAATCCCATCTGCAGAAAAGTGGATAAGAAATATTTTGTAAACCCTAAGAAGAACGAGTTCTTATTTTCCCACCCTCAACCGAACTCATTGGTAATCGATGCAGCTAATCAGAGATTGAGACAGAATCAGCTGAGGACAACGCCACATGATAAAGAAGACAAAAGGATGGATGCCTTGGGGAGAAAAATTTACACCTCCGCTACCTTACAATTGTGGGTGACAAATTATGCAGCGGTATTGTCAAATTACGACTATGACAATTACTCAAAAATTTCAGACTTTATTGAATATATACCGGAGGATAGGAAACATCAATTCTTGTCTTTGGTGGATGAAGGTCACTTAATATCACGGACAGCCCTTCAAGCAACACTGGATTTGGCAGATACAGCAGCTAGGGTAGTGGCTTCTGCGATAGTGATGAGGCGGGCATCCTGGCTCCATTCAGCGGGTCTGCCAAGACAGTTACAGGCCTCTATTGAGGATCTGCCCTTCGATAAGGTAAAACTGTTCACAGAGGGTACTAATGACACCATGCATATGATGAAGGACTCATGGGCTACCCTTCGCACCCTAGGGATTTACGCACCTACAATAAGAAGAGGAGGTTTTAGGATCCAGCCTTCTGTACCCAGGTACCCACAATATCAAAGTAACCAGAGATATGAAAGTGTCCGGGGCAGGTCGAATCAACAGAGGCAATGTTGGAGACGTCCAAATCAGCATCAGTTCTCTAATCCTCAATCAGCGCCCACTAGGCCGCAGATTTGAGGAGTTGGTCGAGGGTTTGCACAGCCTCCCTGGTTGCCTGGAAGGCCCAGTAACATCGTCACCATTGTTCAAGACCAGATTGCGCCCATTCTATGCCCAATGGCAAAGTATTACATCAGACAAATGGGTTTTAGAAATTGTCAATATGGGGTATACCATACCATTTATAACGAAACCCCATTCCCAGTCCCCTTCCCCGTCCCTCTTCAGGGACCCATCTCACGTACATCTTTTACAAGAGGAAGTGAACAAGCTCCTCGAAAGGGGTGCCATAGAGCTGGTACCCGAGAACTTCAGGGGCAAGGAGTTTTATTCTCGATATTTTCTAACTCAGAAGAAAACAGGGGGATGGAGACCCATATTGGACCTCAGGAGACTAAACAAGCAGGTCAAATCACAAAAGTTCAAAATGGTGACCCTCTCTACAATCCTTCCTTCCATAGAAAAAGGGGACTGGCTGGCTTCCCTCGACCTACAGGATGCGTATTTTCATATCTCGATTCATCCTGCTCACAGAAAATTTCTTCGGTTTATTATAGGAAACCAACATTACCAATATACGGTTCTACCATTCGGCCTCTGCACAGCACCAAGAGTGTTTTCCAAGGTGCTCGCAGTAGTAAGTGCTCATCTGCGCAAATTGGGAGTGTCAATCTTTCCCTACTTGGACGATTGCCTGCTATGAGCTCGCAACCAACAGAGAGCAGCGTGGGCTGTAGATACGACGCAGACACTGTTCCATTCGCTGGGACTTCTGATAAATTACAAAAAATCCATATTAATTCCAACGCAAGAGATTCAATTTATAGGAGCAAGCATAGATACCACCGTGGACAAGGCCTTTTTACCAAAAGAAAGGTTCGAGACGATTCAGAGCCTGATACTCACTTTACGAGTCAGCCCCACGCTCCCGGTGAGAACATGCCTACAACTGCTGGGACATATGGCAGCAACCACTTACGTGGTACAGGACGCGAGACTGCACATGCGTCCCTTACAAGCTTGGCTAACAACAGTTTTCAGACCAAGCAAACACCCGGTACTTATTACAGTATCGGTACCAAACTCAGTAAAGCGGGCTCTGGAATAGTGGGCGTCTCCAAACAACCTTCTACAGGGGGTTCCCTTCAGACCACGACCTCCCACGGCACTGATTACCACGGACGCCTCTCTCTTGGGGTGGGGCGCACATTTGGGGAGCCTCATGACCCAAGGCAAATGGTCGGTACAGGAGAGAGCTCTACATATCAATGTATTGGAGCTCCAAGCAGTACGGAATGCATGTCGCCATTTCCTGCCGCATATAGAAGGCAGGGTAGTAAAGATTCAGACAGACAATATGGCCTGCATGTACTACATAAATCGGCAGGGGGGCGCACGCTCTCAATCCCTCTGCGCAGAAGCAGTCAAACTCTGGGATTGGTGCATTGCGCAAAATATTCTCCTGTCAGCGATCTACTTACCTGGTATCCTAAACACTATGGCTGACGATCTGAGCAGAAGGTTCACAGAAGAACACGAATGGGAGATAGACGAGGGTGTTCTTCAATGGGTATTCCATCGGTGGGGGTTTCCAGAAGTGGACTTGTTCGCGACTCCTGTGAACAGGAAATGCAAGAGATTCTGTTCCAGGGCAGGAATAGGCAAGGGTTCAATCGGCGACGCGTTCCTCCTGGACTGGGGCCGTACCCTGATGTACGCTTTCCCACCGATTCCAATGATTATGAGAACTGTACTCAAAATAAGACAGGACAGGGCCAGGGTAATAATGATAGCACCAGCGTGGCCACGACAGATACGGTTTACCCACCTGACAGAGATGTCCAGGGAACGTCCGATAACTCTTCCTTTGATGCAGAACCTGCTGATGCAGAACAGGGGCCATCATCCATCATCAGCTAAGCAGGTTACATCTCACGGCGTGGAACCTGAATGGTTCAATGTGTTAGAGAGACGTTGTTCGGAATCAGTCAAACACGTTCTCCTGAACAGTAGAAAACCAACGACCAGGAGGACGTATTTGCAAAAATGGCATAGATTCGCATCGTGGTGCCAGCAGGAAGGGACGAATCCACAAGTGGCGTCGGTAGAGACGTTGTTGGAATATCTATTCACACTAAAACTGACAGGTTTATCAATTAACACCATAAAGGTACATCTGGCCTCTATATCGACATTCCACGAACAATGGCAAAATAAGACAGTTTTTACCCATCCGGTGGTTAAGAGGTTCATGGTTGGGCTACATAACTTATACCCGGAAGTAAAACCCCCGGCTACGCCATGGGATCTCACCCTGGTCCTACGGACATTGACTCAACCCCCATTCGAACCAATGGCCACTTGTTCGCTACTAAATTTGTCAATGAAGGTAGCTTTCCTGGTAGCGATTACTTCAGCGAGGCGCGTCTCTGAGCTTGGGGCCCTCATGATGAACCCACCTTACACAGTTTTTTACAAGGACAAAATTTCCCTCCGACCACATCCTAAGTTCCTCCCCAAGATTTCGTCCACGTTTCACTTAAACCAGACCATATATCTTCCAGTTTTTTTCCCAAAGCCTCACACGGACCCTCACCAGTCTACCCTCCATTCGTTGGACGTGAGGCGAGCAATTGCTTTTTATCTAGAGAGGACAAAGGATTTTCGGAAATCCCCGTTATTGTTTGTATCGATAGCTGAACGTTCAAAGGGGGCTGCAGTCTCCAAGCAGCGAATATCAAAATGGGTGTCTTCATGTATTCAATCAGCCTACACTCAGATGGGAAGGGTCCCACCTGGCCCTGTAAGAGCACACTCTGCCAGGTCTATAGCGACGTCTAGAGCTTTTCTGGACAATGTTCCCTTGATAGACATATGCAAAGCAGCAACATGGGCCTCAACGGACACTTTCGTGAAACACTACGCTGTGGAGCAGATGTCTACACTTGACACGGCAGTTGGCCTATCTGTGTTGAAAGCTGCTCAACGCTCGAACTCCGAAGAGCCCCCCTCCAATTAAGGGTTCTGCTTTGTATTCACCTTGAGTGGAGCACACGGGGACACTACTCAAAGACAGAACTGAAGGTTACTCACTTGTGCAGTAGCCAAGGTTCTTCGAGATGTGTGTCCCCGTGCTGCTCCACTACCCACCCTCCTCCCCTCTGCTTCGGAGTACGGGTTCATATAGCTATACTCTGAGGCGGAGAAGGAACTGAGGGGTTGGGACCGGGCGCGCGTTCCTGCAGGGACGTTAGAACACCCGCGCGCTGCTGGGGACGCGCGCACGCGGTCCCAGGGGCTCTGCTGTAGAATCTCCGATCAAAGATGCGGGGCGCCAGCGCACCTTGAGTGGAGCAGCACGGGGACACACATCTCGAAGAACCTTGGCTACTGCACAAGTGAGTAACCTTCAGTTCTTAATTTCACTACATAGTTGATGTGAAAAAAATGTGAGTTTATGGGTCCTTTATTAATTGTTCACTTTGACTGTGTGCTGTTCATTATTCTTGATGGGTGAGTGATTGTCCAAGTTGCATGGGAATTTTTCTTCATTCTGACTGGATGACTGAAATTTTGGTTAAAGGAAAATGACAAGCAATGCTCTTTCAGGTTCAGGTTTTCAAGTGCAGGATTATTTGTGCTAAAATAGAATAAACTTTGAGGTTGCACAAACATTTTCACAGATAGCCAGAGGATGCTCCACAATTCAGGAACAATGAATGAGGACCCCACAAATAACATTGTACTGAACATCCTGCTCTTATTCCTTGAAATATTTATAAATCACTTCTTGTGTTTTCAGCCACCTCTAGCTCATGGGAAAGGCAAAAGTTTTGAAAAGATTTCCTGAAGGAAAAGAAGGAGGGATTTTGGTATTTGTTGGTTCAGAAGTTACCCTTACTAGTCATTAATAGTAAAGTGCAGAACTCTATCTGCAGACAATGTAGCATCTTGGCCAGCACCAAACTACAGTAATAATTTGCTACAGTTTTAAGTGATAACTAGTGTGGTACCATAGTGGAGTTGGATGGTTTTCTCCCTTCTCAATCCTCTATATGCAAAGTGAGACCCTGTCCTTTCTATCAGTAAATGGCATCTGTTTACCAAGATTTACCGTAAATATAGGGAGACTGTAATTTGAATCCCAATGCCTCTCAATGCAGTTAATGCATCGGCTTTTCTCAAGTGGTCTGTGCTTGGTAAAGCATTTCTGGCTCTGCACACCTTACTTGCCAAACGAACCCAAGCCCAGATTACTGAAAGGTAGTGCTTTTAAACAATGACATTGACATGTGTGGTTATTTTGCCAGGATATGAGAGAGACAGATGTGTGTCCTGCTCACTTGCTTTACAAGCTGTGGGAGGCTGGCAGCTCCTGTGGAAAGGGAATTTTTTGTTTGCTTAAGAGCGTCCTTCTCCCTGTATTCGTTGAAAGCTATGTTTACAGGCCGTCATTCACACGTGACATTCTTTTCAGCCCTAATTGCTGTGTACTTAGTGAAGAACATGGAGGCATGCAAAAAATATAAGGAGCTGCCATCTTTATTATCCAATTGAGATAGAAATTGATTTATTATTATTTGTATTCATTTGTATTCCAGTTTCACCCAGAGGTTTGGTTTTTTTTCATTGTCTGAGCCCTGTATAAACATACCAAAAACATCAGTCCCAGCCCCAAGTCGCTTTTATTATCCAAATGTGAATAAGATGCAACAATGGGATGAGAGTGGACAGCAGGGGAAGGCTGTGCTATTAACAGGAATACAGGTTTGCAGATATCCTTGGAGACTTAAAACATGTATTTGTTTATCGGACAAGTGGCTGAGATACTGATGAATTGCTAACAAGACACCTGTTTGGCCATTTTCACTATTCAGCCTACCTTGGGCATCATGGCAGAAGTGTGTTTCAAGAAGGGATTTGAGATATTGGATTTTTCTTTCTGACAGACTGTCCAGAAATGGAAATCCATCATGGACACTTGCACAGGCCTGAGTGATGCTGTGAATTTAGGACAAAGAGTAACATTCCATCTAAATTACTGATGGGATCACAGATTCAGACATCCCTGCATGTTCAACTGGTTTGAAGTTCATGGTCCAGATCCTAAGTTTGGTGCAGCAATGTTCCACTGTGGCATTAGTGCTCCTCCTCTACAATAATTTATTAATGCTGTGGTCTGGAATTTTGTCTGTTAGTCATAAGGGGGGCTAACTGTGTGAATACATCAGGCTAATTCAAGAAGAGGCTGTCTGTATGCAAGCAGGAAAAAGAATAGTAACGTCAGATGGACATCAGCCCACCAAGAAGAGGCATTTACTTTGTGTACTACTTTCAACCCGCTACTGAGCTCACCAAACTAGTTTGTCAGAAGGGGCAAGATTGTGAATACAGGAAAATAAAGATACCATCTAGATGTAAAAGGAAATACTCTCTCCAGGAGGGTGAGAGACAGCTTGAGGGGAAAAGACAGATCCCCAGCTCCAGAGGTTAGGGGTCCCTGGGAAAGAAAGATCTGCTTAAGGTCTCTACTAGAGGATGGCAAGACCCTAAGTAAGATCAACATGCATGTAGACCTTTTGTTGTTTTAAAATCCTTTTCTCTTATGTTCCGCTTTATTCCTACTATTGCGATAAAACAATATTTGGTTTAAGAAGGCTGTCTGGTCACTATAATGGTCACTGACTGCCTGGGCAAAGAACCACAGATACCAAATCTATTTGAACCTGCATGGAAGAATTGCAGGTGCTGAACCTAGCTGGACCTGTTAGGTAAGCATGTTTGATATATGGGATACTGTAGCCCGAGACGAGGTCTGCATTGGAGAGTCATAATTCCACCCCACGGAAGGTAAAGGCACCAGTGGGGGTTTCACTCAGACAGTGGGTCAGGGGTGCATCTACCCCTGTAATCATGACAGCCCCTGTAGTCTAGATGAGAGAATGGAAAAATGTTATTAAACTCGGTCTGGTGTCTTTGAATTGAATGGTCAGCTGTGAAGTTAAACATCAAAAGCCAGAAGCCAGCCAAACACGCAGTGGGGCCACTAGATGACAAAGGTGTTAAAATGTCACTCAAGGAAGACATGGTCATTACACAGAAGCTAAATGAATTCTTTGCTTCAGTTTTTATTCGGGAAATACCCACATCAGAGCTATTCTTTTGGGATGTCAAATCTGAACTACTGCTGCAAACTGATGTATCAAAGGGAAAGATTTGAGAACAAATTGATAAACTAGACAGTATTAAGTCACCAGGACCAGACAGCATTTGCCTAAGAGTTCTGAAGGGACTCAGATATGAAATTGCAAAGTCAAAATAAGAGCTGGGGCCAAAGCAAGACCCAGGTTTCACATGCTCCCAAACCCTGGGGAAGTCTGGATATAGATCCAAGCTTAAATAGGTTGGCTCTGTAATGGGGCAAACTAAAGTCCTGCATCCAAACAGCCCTATGTTTGGGGAAGCTTCACATCTGGATCTCAGCATTGTGGGTCTTTTAAAAATAGAAAACAAAGGCTACAGAGCGTGTTGGCAATCCGTATTCTATGCTTAATGATGCCCCTTTCCAAGGATCATATAATTGTGGGATTGAAGGGAGCCTTTTTCATTTGTTTGTTTTTCCAACAATGTGCCACTGCTGACTCTTATTTGGAAGTAAATTTGAAAATGCGCTGCTATCTCTCCCCTCCCATTACAGACCCTCAACATCGTGACACCACGCCTTCGGCCAGAAGACTGCAGCATTGGTCTCTTGCCAAGAAATCACGACAAGAACCGCTGCATGGATGTGCTACCCTTGGACCGGTGCCTTCCTTTCCTTATCTCTGTGGATGGCGAATCGAGCAACTACATCAATGCTGCCCTCATGGATGTAAGCACAACCTACAGGCACTGTTTTCAGTGGAACCAGTCTCAATGTGTGTCAGGTTTGTTAGGCCTCGATTTGTTTCCATGCTTGTGAGAAATCGATCAAACACAAGACATGTTTGTTCTTCAGGGCTCTTTGTGCTGACATTCATACATGTGCAGAAACATACCAGTGGCATTCAAGGGTATTTCTGATGCCTTAATAGTTTATGTTGGGCAGTTCTGTTTCCTTTCTTGGCAGAGAGCTTTACTGACCAATCGGCCCGTGGAAGTAAGGCCTGGGGTGCTATTTTCAAGGCACAGGCAGGCAAGGGGGTGGACGAGATACAGCTGTGTGGTGGCTGGTGGATGGGCTGGAAGAATGATAGGCAATGAGAAGCTGAATACGCAGCTATATAAAAAGAAAAGGCTGCAATGTGCTGGGAGTCCAACTGCCTTTTGATCTGAGCCTGGAGAGATAAGAATGGTAGGGGCCAGATCAGACATATACAACACTTTAGACCCTAGGGGCAGGTGTTAGGTTGATGTGTCCTGGGGCTGATTTTTCCCCCTTCATTTTGTTTATGCAGTAGAATCCAGTTGGACAGGTCACTTCTTTATTGTAAATTATAGTGATGGTTTTCATTTGCTAAGGTGCCCAGAGGCTTTTGGGCAGGGGTGCCTGGAAAGGACATTAACAATTATTTCCCTCAAGGTATTTGTGAATCTGACACAAAGTGAAGTGTTACCATTTCTTCCAAGTAAGTTGGTTTGGGGGTTTTGCTTTTTTTTTTTTTTTTCGGGTGGTGGCATCTCTGTCTGTTAGGGGTTAAGTTAAGAATTAGTCCCTAACAGAATTTCAATATTTTCCAAAGATGTTTTGACATTGTCTTTGCAAATTTGCCTGAACTTGCCTTTCATTGTCAGAAAAATTGTACGTGTTTGTGCTTTGGCAAATTTGCAAAACCACAGCTGGTTTTTCTCGAGTTGTGCTCTTCTGTCTGCCGTACGTCAAGCCCCTCCCCCCGTACCAATCTCTAAAACATAATGACATCTTTCATTTCTGTGACCATTTGTTCCAAGGCTCAGTTTCGTATAAACAAATTATTTCACCTGCCCTTGCAATTAATCCAGTCAACTGATATTCTTTGCCTTTGCCTTCTTTATTTGCCACTTTATAGAGAGAGCAAGTGCTCTTTGAATAAACACGGCCTGGAACATGCAGAACCCCATATAACTAATGTTTTTCCTATGATTCCTTGGGTGGACTCCTTCCTTTCAGGACTAGCCCATTGTTCGGTCTTGGCTCCTAGTGTCACACTGTCTGGAGTAGTTTGGTCAGAATCCAGACAACAAAAAAGAGATGAAAAAACCTGATGTTCATCAGGCTTTATTTCCACCTTCCAGAATTCAAGCTGTTGGGGTGAACCCTTTTGCATGTAGCCTCTTCATGAGTATGAAGGGACAATTAAACAATCTTCGTATTGTGATATCCCACAATGGCCTATTTAGTTTTTATAGTCTTCTTAATGAGCCTAAGAGGATCCCTTCTCACAAGGTTCAGGGCATATCTTTTTTTACAGCTGTAAGGCAAAAACTTAAATATTACTTCCGAGCGTGTGATAAAGATATTAGAGGTGAGATTCATGCATGCAGCAATTTACAAGCATTTCGTAAAGTCTAAACACTAAACCCATTGTTATAAATCTGACACCCATCTTAGCCGCACAATTCTAGCAATGAATTTCTCAGTGCTCAGCTGAAGCTTAAAACCTTGACCATAGCTGGCACCTGATTTGCCAGTTTCGCACCTAGAAGAACCAATCTATCCTATCTTGCCTTTATATGGTTTGTTCACGTGGTCTCAGATCTGCTCATTTTTTATTTCTCCCATTGGTCATTTTTCATGTGTGTCTATTGCAATTGCAGAATGCCTCCATTGTTACTTTCCCTCTTATCTGAGTTTCAGCGTGCTCTGTATATTGCCGCCTGGTCACAGCAAGTTTCCTCCAACAAGGGAGGTGGAGGGGAGAAATCAAATGGTTGGAGTCAAGTTGAATGTTTCTCTTGGTGGAAGGGGTGTTATCCTTAGAATGTATAAGTGAGTTCTGGAGCCACAAATCTCCAACTTTTCTGAAGATAAGGATCTGACAGTTACCATCTTTCAGGTTCCCCAAAAGAGCACACTGCCAGAGGGAAGGGAATTGGAGGAGGGAAAAGAGAAATCCGGGGGCTACAGCTGAGCAAGCTGGAGGAAGTACCTTTGTCAGGGCCAGTATCACTCCCTGTCACAGTGGCAGTGTGGCTGGCACAAACCCTTCCCTGGGGTGCAGAGCTGAGGCTTGGGTGGGTGGGATCTGGCTGCTGTGATTTGCAGGGGAATGGACCAGTCATCTGTGGATGCAGGAAAAGGAACTGTTAGGGCTTTTTTCTGATCTGCAGCTGTTTGCTCTGCAAACAACCCCGGACGTTTTCAGTTATTTGCGAAATCTGCCCAAACAGAGAAAAGGAAACTAAAAAAAGAGGCAATGTCTGTGAAAACCCAGACATATGGTAATTGCAGATCTATCAGACATGCCACCGTTTTAGAGAATGGGCCCAAATCTGGCCTACTACAGAAACAAGAGACCAAGAGCAAATCTCAAACTCAGATCTTTGAGAAGTTCTCACAGTCTTGTGGTTTAAGGCACAGAACTGGGAAACAACAGATCTTTGTCCTACACCCATTCTATTGCAGCCTTCCTGCATAACTTCTTAATGTCTAAGCTTCAGCTTCCTCAACCGTGAAACATGGTTACTGGTACAGAGTCCCCATCTCTAGCAATGATGCACATGGACTGCAATTTATTAACGCTCCTCCGGTACCCAATTTCCCACCTTCCAACGTATCTGTCCTCTAACATCTGTTAAATTGAATGGATTGTATAGTTGACAGTACTATCTATTGGCTTGCTCTGTCGCAAAATAAGCCTTGAAATGGGATGAGACACAATATCCAATTTTATCCAAGTGAACTGGAGACATTGTCATCAAAGGTACAAAGGGACATCTCCATGATCTAACAGCAGAGAGTGAGGGAAAGGGAGATTTGGTGCATCACTCAGCAGAAGCTGTTTGATGCACAATTTGTGTCTGACATGCGGATTCAGCAGCAGCCCCCACCAAAGAGAACGGACGGATCTGCGCTATTTAGCATAGCATATTGTAAAACTGGTGCATCTGGTTTAGACTTAGTTAAATGACTGCACTCTTCCCTCTGTTTTTTTTTAACTACTCTTGCCTCTGCTGACCT
This sequence comes from Pelusios castaneus, assembly GCA_007922175.1. Taxonomy (NCBI): domain Eukaryota; kingdom Metazoa; phylum Chordata; order Testudines; family Pelomedusidae; genus Pelusios; species Pelusios castaneus. The sequence continues at coordinate 7,014,431 of ML685852.1, read as the reverse complement.
GGTCTCCCCAATACAGGAGTTTTTTGTGCCCTAGGGAAACTATGACTTTGCCTCCTCTCCCCCACCCCCCGCCACACACACACATTCAATACAGAGAAAAATAATATATATATATGAGAAAAAAATCACTTCCATCTAATTTGGTGCCTCTTAAAGCCTGGTACCCTAAGCGACTGCCTAGTTCATGTATATGGTCGGGCCAGCTCTATCCCAATACCATATGTTGCCAGCTGGCTTTACTACCCCATCCCAGATTAACAAGACATAGGCTTGCCCCTCCTTATGATCCTGGCTCATGAAATGCAGAGCCTATGAAAGAAGAGGATCCATTCCAGAGCTGTGACTTGAAGAAAGCTCTCTCGTTTTCCCTTTCCCTCCTCCCCTGTCCCGCCACACACATGGTGGACCTATGGCTCATCCAGCCCCCAAGAAAGTTAGCTAGGAGACTCAGGGTTAGTCGCTTATAGAGCAAGGCTTCGTGAAAATGATACCTATGTCAATGGGAGAAACTTTCCTTCCAGTGGCGTAGATATCCACCTCCCTGAGAGTGGTGGCCCTGTCAGTGGGAGAGGCCCTTTCATCAGCATTGTGCTGTCTATACCAGCAATTTGGGCAGTAGAACGCCATCGCTCAGGAGTGTGCGAAGCACTCCCACCCCCAGCTGATTCATTCAGAGAAGTAGATTCTAGGTCCGGGGTAAGAGGAAGCTGTGCTTGTCCCTGTGTCTTGGTCCTGCTAGTACGTGGCTTTGGGTTTTTTAATTTAAAAAATGTAATCTGCTTTTCAAGAGTTATGGCTCCCCTTAATTCAGGTTCCTGTCACAGACATGCAGAATCCTATAGTTTATGGATTTGCCAGCACGTTGTCCACCCAAAGAGGAGCAATTCTTTGCACTTGTACTCATCTTTCGTCCTGTGATCTCAAAGTACTTTACAAGCATTCATTAAACCCTCTTAACACTCTTCACAAGGAGGGAAGCGGAATTTGAAACCTCTTTACATAGAGAGAAACTGATGCACGCTGAGGTCAAATGACTTGTACAAGAGTCACACAGAACAGAGTCAGGCAGAGAGTTTTAGAGCCTGTACACTAAACTCCCCACCCTCCGTCTCTGAGAGGATGTTCTCCAATACGAACATGCCAGCTCTTTATTTTTCTGCTCCCAGGAAACAAAATCAGAGGGAGGGATGGTTCCCCAGCTGGTCTCTTACATCCACTGCAGTGAAAAGACGACAAATTCTGATTGTTCTTCATTCTAGTTATTGTTGTTGTTAGCTGATGCTGAAACCATAAGTATTTTATTTGGATAATTCCTGTTCTTGTGATGCTTCTCTAATGAAATGTGTTTGCTGTGTGAGAAAGGGTCCCATTGTACAGTGATAACCAGGAAGAGGACATGTGACTTCTTTTTACCAGGCTAAATGGCTCGGATTGCATACCCTTACCCTCCTAGGTTTAATAATCATCTGAATAAATGTGGATTGTCTCTTTATTTTAACTAATCTTATTCTTTTGGTAGAGCCACAAGCAACCTGCTGCCTTTATTGTTACCCAGCACCCTTTACCCAACACCGTACCCGATTTCTGGAGATTGGTGTTCGATTACAACTGCTCATCCATAGTGATGCTGAATGAGATGGATGCTGCCCAGGTAGGTGGATTTTTTTTTTTATAGCTCTGTCAAGCAGCCTTATTCCCAGATCAAAGGAGCTTCAAGCATCTCTCTTGCTCTTTAAGACAGGCAAAAAAGTTGAGGCAAAAGGGAAACTGGGTAGGAATCAGTGAACAATAAGTAAATACAATACAGCGTGAATCTTCACCCCAAACTCAAAGTGAACATTGTAGTTCAAAAGAGCCTGGATTGCTACTTTCACCCATTATTCTTTATCTTTGCCCATCCCTTTCCACCGAGACCAGACTCAGAAATGCTCAAAGACCCCCAACAAACCTGTACTTGGGAGTGAAACATATATGAACTCATACAACAGAGTCTTTTTCCCTGAGATCCCAAGTCCAGTTTTGCAAAGTTGGGGGAGTTGGATAATTTGCATGAAGTTGTGGAGAAACACTGGGCTATAATTAAAGTTAAATCCAACCTTTTGAATGATCACTCATTACAAGAAATTGACTTACTGTACCTCTCAGGTCAGCAAAAAGGCAAGCACGATGTGGATACTTACTGCATGATTTATTTTTCCGCCTTTTTGTGTAAATCGTTTAGTTGGGTAGAACACCTAAAATTATTTTCCACACTAAAGCTGGCAGGGTGAAGAGTGGTTACTCCTCATACTGCCCTGGCATTTGCAGTCACTCTCCTAATAGTATAAGAACAGCCTTTTAACAAAAGGGGGTGAGGTGATCGTGCATTTTGCACGAAATCTGTGATGTGACATTGCTACTTCACCCGCTATAGTTCTTGTTAAACAGAAGAAGTGCCCTGGCGCACTTGGCACTCTGTAACTAATTCTTCATCTGCTGCTCACTCTCTTCAAATCCTTCTGCCTTGAAGGCAGCAGTTCTGACCCTCTCTTTATTAGTGCTAATAGGAAAACCAATGACGTTCTCATCATGAGGATGTTCTGAGCAGAGTGAATGAAGTGCCGTCTAGTTCCCTTCTGCTCCCCTCTGCTTTAAGGTGCCACCAGTTCAGTCTCTCTAAAGACCAAGCTGTTGGTGTGACCAGTTTTCTGAGTCCTAAGTTTCTAAAGTCTCAAATACAGTTTTGCTAGGATCCCTTGTCCCTCAGGACTCGTTATCTTCTATCCCATTCATCAAACCTGCTTTTATGTCCTGGGAATGAATCCAAATAGCTTTTAATCTTGTTGGTTGCCCAACAAACTGGAAAGAAACAGCCCTGCACATTCTCTGGAAATACAAAAACTCTTTTCATGGTTATTTTATATTTAGTGTCTGGAAAAATGAAATTCTCCAGCATTAGAGCCCCACTGTTTTTGATGGCTATCTTTTACCTGCAATGCCATATCATGCTTTGCTTTTCCTTGTTGCACTGTAAGTGGAAAAAGGGGGAGATTTGGTGAAGTATGTGATTAAATATGAAATGAAAATTACACTGCCCTGAAGTCTGATGTCTGCTAAACTAAGACGTTGAGTAGTGCCAAAAAATGCTGTACAACCAAGGGGCCAATGACAATTTTAAAGTTTCATACCTTGTTATCTATCCGCACAAGGAATTAGTTTTATATCACTTCCAAAGGTGAGATTTCTGCAAGGAAAACTCAATTGTATCAGGATGCTGTGCTATCTCTCTCTGACATCGTAATTACCTATCTGTCCATAGCTATCCAATCTAAGCATTTATGCCACAATCAGCAGCATAATATCAGAGAATACTTTTTAAAATGTAATTCTGAAGACCAGATCATGGTATGATGAGGATATTTCATCATCACAGAACCATTCTGGACAAGCTTCAACAATCTACTCACATCTTGGCACAACAGAGCTTTTCACCAATTGGTTTGATGAGTGGCAAATCTAACAACTCCTATGTAACACCTAGAAATGAGGATGTTAGTTTGCCAATCATTATATATGAATCATTTATCTACTGAAATAGTTCAAAACTATCCAGGCCTGATCTTCATGAAGTCGCATCTATAGGTTTGCCCGTGCATGTATACCGCCTACCTTTGCTTGTGCAGTAGCACACAGATCCTGTATTGATGTGTATCAATGGGGTATTATGCCCAATGTGGGTGTAAATGGCTGGTCTGAGAAGACAAGCCCAAAAGCACCCAAACATGAATGAATGGATTTCTGAGGCCTTGCTTCATGAAAACTAAGTTTGTAATGTAGGGGAAAAGAAGTACTGTTTCGCTTCACCTTCTGCTGGGCCCTTAGTTTTGCTCCCTGAACCATTTGTTTAGCCCAAATCTGACTGACTAATAGAACAAATGCTTTGGGAGAAGAATTTGAAAATATGGAGGAGGAATAAAATCTACTTTCAAATAAGGAATGGTTTGTGCAAATCCGGTTTGCTTTTGTCTCTGACAAAAAACTGCAAGAAGTATAAAGGCGCATGAGTTAACAGGGACACCTCCAACCAGTTCCAGTTCCCGATGCATGAAGATATATAGGGAGATCAAGTCTATTCACATACATGCACATACTTCAGGGCTCCTTCTAGTAATGATTGGACCTGGAGAGGTTCAGTTCCAATTCAAATCAGCATCCATGAGTTCTTATACTTATCACAGGTTTTTCTAATCTTTCCTAGTTTAAAAAGTAGCTTAATATCTTCATAATAAAGGTTTTCTAATAAGATTTCTCACAACATTTTTGGCACAGTGCAGGTACCTTGATCATAGTCTGTCTTGCAGTATCTTGGTACTTGTGGATTCAGACAAACCAAACCAAATGAAAAGTGAAAAGATTTGTGATTCTTTTTTTAAAGTTAACCTAGCTTTAATTAAAAAAACAAACAAACCTCATAGAAAGTTCATTTGTGATCATTTAAGGTGTGACATGTAACTTTTTAGAGCAAACCTGATTGTTCCCTCCTGAATTGCTAGTAAACTCAATATAAAAAAAAGGGTGCATGGAGAATTAAAAGCTCTACTTGGCTTGAACGAAGATTAATCTTGGTATTGAGTGTTTCCTCATTAACTCACAACACAGACATCTATGCTTCATATTTAATTCCCTCACAGACCCTAATCTACTAGCACTCCTTTTAAATCTATACCTCTGTAGAAGCTTTGTCTGTGAGCCACTTTTCTGTACCTTTTGACCCCAAATTTCAAGCAATTGCACGTTGTGGTCACAAAAAAAGCTAGCCCTTCCAGAATTTACCTTTTCTTGAAAATGAGAGGAGTTCTCTATTGAATGGATGTGCTTTGTAATGCTCTGTTTAGATTACAGTTCTTGAACTGGGTGTGGGTCAGAAGAAGAGAAGACTGAGAGTTTCCTAGCCTGACCTGCTTTCTATTTCTCTTACATGCTTACTAGCTCTGCATGCAGTACTGGCCAGAGAAAACGTCCTGCTGTTATGGCCCAATCCAGGTGGAGTTTGTTTCTGCAGACATTGATGAAGATATAATCAACAGAATATTCCGTATCTGCAACATGGCCAGGGTAAGAACAGTGATATCCCAGGTGCCCCATTTATTCATTCATCAGGCCTGTTCTGTAAGGTACAGACTCAAACAGACAAGGGGCAGATGATGCAGGGGTGCCACCAAATCCCACGGCGGGGTACAAAATTCCATATTGTAGTTGCCTCACTCTCCAGAAGGTAGAAGACCTCTCAGTGAAATCACAAGGAGAATCATGTGAACGGAATTTCTGTGCTTAACTAGGAAGCATTTTTTGTACATCCGTGATGGCATGTTACCTTAGCAGTCCATGCAAAATCATCAGTAATTCTATTGACTAAATGGGAAACTTGTCTGCACTCCTCCCTTGCCAGCCCTATGTGTTGAAGGGTACAGTAGCTCTTGTCATCCATTAGCTCCAGCCCTACAGCTGTGGGACAAAGCCCCAACAGTGCTTACAAACAGATTTATCCATATAATGGGCGATTACTGCACCGCTGCAGTGGATAACCTTGATATTTACTTTGACGTTTCAATATAGATTTCTAGCTCAGTTAGGTACTATTCTCATGTTGCCTGTTCAGAAATGAAGGTGCTATTTGGCCTTTGAAAATTATCCCTCTTCCCCAGGTATCTGCCTCTGAATCTGACCTGTGCAATAGCTTGGTTAGGCCGAAGAGGCAATTGTAGGCTAGTGTCGGTGCTCCTGGTAAAACCACTATGAAGATCTTATCCCAGTTCTTTTCCCCCAGTGTTTTTTTCAATGACTGATTTGTCTTCTCTTCATATGGTATCATCAACCTCCAAAACAGGCAAGAGGGAAAGAAAATATTCATTCTTCCTCCATGAGGTGGCTGTTTTCTAAAATGAAAACAGTTATCTTAAGAGTCCCACTTTCTTCTCAGCCCTCTAGCAGTCTCAACTAAAGCCTCTCCACAAGTCTTCCTCATCCCCAACACCTGAAATCACCTTAATTCTCAGGAGACGTACTTTTTCTTTCTATATAGCGAGACCAAGGCCTTGTGCCCAGTTGTGGCCTAGCGTTGGGCCTGTAGCTTGTTTTGTAGTCATATTGTTGTTAACTTGTACACTGAGTAATAAGAATAATTGCATATTTTGGTGGTGTTAAATTTGGTGGAAAAAATGAATATGTGACGTATAACCATCACCATCCTTCACCCTCCTGCTCTCCCTCACAACTTTTCTGCTAGCGTAATGAAAGCGGGTAACGATTTATTTCAGCCCCAGGATGGATACCGTATAGTTCAACATTTGCAGTACATTGGCTGGCCAGCATACCGGGACACCCCTCCATCCAAACGCTCCCTCCTGAAGGCGGTCAGACGGCTAGAGAAATGGCAGGAGCAGTACGATGGGAGAGATGGACGCACTGTTGTCCACTGCCTGTGAGTATGGCTGGAAATACTTCAGATCAAAAAGAATTAGTTACCCATGTGGAAATCAGATGGCCAGCCTGCACTTGATTTGGGAAAAGTAGGTTCAGTTGCATTCACGAACCAGATGAGGTGAAGTATTGGGATGGATCATGGCACCATGTGCCACTATTTCCACTATAAATAACAGTGTGATCACAAAAACATTGCTGTTTATGACATTGAGATATCCAGCTGAAGCCCTCTGTTGATCTTTGAACAATCACATACCATTGGGACGTGCACTGTGGGAGAACTGTAGCTGTTTTCTGACACAGTAAGTTCTTTGAGAGAAGGGCTGTCTACTTACATCTGTTCAGAGGCTCCACTCCTGACAGGGATCTCAGTGCACTACTGCAATATAAATAATGATAGTTTAACCATTTATTAGATACTGAATAGTTTGGAGCTTTCTGGTTCCCCAGGGATCACATGCCTCATAGACATGGCAAAATTGGTCCATGATGGTCAGCGTAATGTTTATTAGTATCTCTTAATCCTTGTACAATGCTTTCTATTTGAGTGTCTGAAAAACCCCTGCACAAACTTTAATGAATTGAGCCTCACATGATGACAATTGAGTTCCGCATTATGCCTGATTTAAAGGTAAGAAAACTTGAGGCCCAGACAGGTGAAGCAAATTGCCCAAGGTCACTAAGCTACTCAATGACAGTGTCTTCCAAGTCACGTTCCTCTATTCTAACTCTAGACTCTCTTCCTCATCTTCAAACTCTCTGAAGCAGCCTGTGTTCGGTACTTCCATTGATACCTGCATTGCCTCTGGGAAAGCTTTCACTCCATGAGACAGTTCCTGGCATCCCTTTATTAGCTGCCTCTTTTCTTCCATGCCTAGGAATGGTGGTGGACGCAGTGGCACCTTTTGCGCCATCTGTAGTGTGTGCGAAATGATTCAGCAGCAAAACATCATAGACGTGTTCCACATAGTGAAGACGTTACGGAATAACAAATCCAATATGGTGGAGTCACTGGTGAGTCCCCCAATTTACACATCTTCACCGAGTGCAGGGAATAAAGAACTAGCTAAAAAGCAAAACAAAACACTCCAGGATTCATTAGATCAGTCAGTTAGAGCGAATGCTTTCCCTCAGGTATGTGTGAGAGCAGCAGTCGGGAAGTGCATGAAATGTCTGTATGGGTTTGTCTTTTCCTTCCAGTGACTTTCATTCTGGTTTCGTGCTTGGCCATCACTAGAGAAGCGCGCAGTTAGGTCTCCAAGGCATTCAATGTTTGCAGCTTGGAGCCCGATCCTGCCAAATAGAGTGAAAATGGGAATAGAGGGCTCTCAGCACCTTACAGAATCGTGCTGTAAAGAATGCACTGCTACCATTTGATCACTGTCTTTTTCTCTCTCTTTCAGGAACAATATAAATTTGTATATGAGGTTGCACTGGAATATTTGAGTTCATTTTAGCCTAGCAGAGAGGAGGAACCTACTGGATTCTAACCCCCCAAGTCTGAAGGACAATTTTTCCCCCACATTAAAAGGCAGTAACAGGTGTGGGGAGGACCAGGCTCTCCACACTGAAGCAAGAGACAGATTATACTGACCTGAATGCCAATGGGATGATGAGATGATCCCTATGTTTGCTGCTGCCTGCTTTCTATTGGAGCATCTGCCGCTTCTTAAATTACTTAGCATACAATTGGCAAAACAGGAGATGGGCTGGAAGACTCTACTTTCTAATCCCCTGCAACCTCTTCTCTACCACTTTGGATGTGTGTTTTTGCTCTCCTTGATACAAAGGAAAAAATACTGGGATATTCTCTCTCTTAAACTGCTCCTTTTTCTCTTATTAAATCCCACCCTTTAATTTTTGAATTTCATGCATCAGCCATTTGGAGAAATGAGAGAACCACGGGGGACATGGTGACTTTTGGTTACAATTTATCCACACGATCTATTTTTTCAAATGATGAAAATGTCATCAATGAGAAACTGAAATTCTCTTCCTCCCTCCCATTCTCCCTAGATATAAGACTAGGCGGTGGAATTGGGAAGTTGTTTATTAATTCACTGCACCAACTACTACACGAGCTTTTCCTTCCAGATCCTGCTTGACTTCTAAGACTGTGCATGAACCGGTTACATCTCTCTAATTCACGTCAGTGTCAGTGGTGGTGAAGCAAATAATAAAAATGTTTCACGGCCAAACAAACCCTAAAAGTATGTGTATCCGTCAAACCAATTACATTTGGTTTGTAATTCTGGTAATTTTTACCACATTTTCCAAGCATTATCTGGGGTGCAGTGTCTCTTTAAAGAAAAGCAGAGAGTAAATACCTGTTGATAATAATATTGTCATGCCATTAGTATTTATGTTGCTGTAGCTCCTGGGAGACCTAGTCATGGACAGGATCCCATTGTGCCAGGTACAAACACAGAACAAAAAGATGATCTGGTCCTCTAAGTTTATAGTGTAAGTGTATATCTACATTGCACAGTTAATCTGGGTTTTTACCTCAGTTTTAGCCCAATCATCCTCTCTACCATCCACACAGGAAAACCACTGACCTGATTATGGAGAGGCATTAAGACCAGGCAAGATGTCCCAACAGGGGGTGTGGATTAGAATCCAGGCTCCTTTCTAACTCTGTCCAGAACCTGACTACTTTGCAGTGAAGATGCAAGCTAAATCACTCATGTGCTGTTAGCTCTCCATTTTCCTGCCCTCAATTCCCCCTGAAGGACACAAAGTTCTGCGGAATTGACTGAGAAAGAATCTTAGAGAGTCTCGGAACAAACAACGTGAGATGTGCCTCCAGGCACACACGTGTGAATGCAGAAGCAGTGAGGACACACTAACATGGGTGGGTCTTTGTAGTGGAGATGATTGCACTTGTGCTAAACTAACCTGGGTGCTCAGACTGAGGTTCTGACCATCTGGGTTAATTGCATTGTAGACCTAGCCACAGCACGAGTCAGTTTTGGGTTTGACTAAGATCTCTACACCATCTGTTCCCAAGCTGCTGTACAATCAGACTTACTTGCATGATTATCCAGCTCCCCGGGCCCTGAGATTTCTAAACAGTAACCCATTCAGGCTGTACAAAAGGTTATGCACATAAACAAAAAAACCCTAGTTTGGTGTGTGTTCATTTTGTGAAAAGCTAAGAACAGTGTTTCAGCCACACAGAAAACTTTACATCACAAGCAAAACGGTATTCATTTTGTTCCACAACCATTTCCGTGAAATTCCTTTTAAAAAAAAAAACACAAAAAAACCCAAACCACCGGATCTTTGCGTAATGTTAGCCTAAAGCCCAGTCTTATCTCTTTGTAGCTATAGAAAAGTGTGTTAACTAGTTAATCAGAAAAGGTTGGATTTTTATCTTGGAGTGTAAATTGATTTAGATGAACCAGATCTTTCAGTATTCTGGATTTTTTTTAAGCTAGCTATCTTAAAGATGCAGCGATAAGATGTGACTGTCTGCATTTGGCTGAGGTCTAAGAAATGCAGGCTTTTTAAAAAATATAGACTGTCCATCAAAGATTGACTGAAGAAAACAGTGTAACTCCTCATCGCCCAATATAGTTTTTCCACCTTTTAGTCCGTCCCTAGCTCCTTTAACCTCAGAGAGTGTAGTTGGACCCTCTGTCATGTTGATTTTCACATGTGGAAAGTAGCAGAACTTTATCTAGTTTCAGATTTCCATCACTGGATTGCATTATACCTTCCTCAGTCAAGCAGACAAAGGTATAACAGTATAATGGCTGGATGGCCAAGTTAGAGAAATTCAGACTCAAAATAAAGCATACATTTTTAACAGTGAAGGTAATTAACCATTAGAACAATGTACCCAAGGTCATGGTGGATTTTGCATCATTGTCAATTTTTAATTGAAGATTGGATGTTTTATGGTTTTTCTCTAAAGATATTCTGTTGTTCAAAAAATTAGTTTGCGGGAAGTTCTGTGGCTAAATTAGATGATCACTGTACCCTTTCTGGCCTTAGACTCTATGAATCAATATTGTTTTCCTTTAAAAATACATTACCTGTATTTTAGTTCAAGAGGCATCTTTGATTAGCTGTGGTGCTTTAGCGTTCTCGTGTTATTAAGAGACTTTGGATTTTAGGCTTGTTGTTCCAAGTGCATTTCCTGAGGACTTGAAATAAGGTAGCAAGCAAATCCCATATTGTCCCTGCTGTATCCTGCATGCCATACAGTCCCTGTGACTGCCCACATCTATTCCCTTGATATCCTCTTAGGTGGCTCCTTCTGTTGTTTGCAACAAAAAAACAACATGATGTTGTGTGGCAGCAGATGCGTGTGTAGTGCATGTGTCATTTTATGAAAACAGAAATTCTCTTTTTGCCATTCATCCATACAAAGACTGTCAGAAGAGTGGAGAAACTGTTTTGCAGGGGAATGAAAAGGCAGGTATGAAAATTAGTGGTTAGATACCAGGTAGCGTGCTGTAACTGTGGTTCAACAAATGTGCTGCTAAATTCCATTTTGTAAAGATGAGGAAAGGAAGCACTACAAAACAGGCTGGGATTTTTGTTCAAAGGCAGAAATTAAGTTCATGTTGGTTTACTCAGTCCATCAAGTTAAAGGGAGTAATTCCAACTTCCCCAAATCCCCTGCAAAGAAAAAGTGCTGTGTGTTTGACTCGTACACTTTGTCAGAAGGGGCCACTATGATCATTTAGTCTAATCGCCTGCACAATACAGGCCACAGAACCTCTCCCTTCCACTCCTGGGTACAGAGAATCCACCAGCAAATGAGCTGTGCTGCATGCTACAGCAGAAGGCACAGGTCACACATCTTCAGCCAGGCTATCTAAAAAGAACTCTCTTCTCTTCCTTGATTTATTCCTATTTGGGGACTTTGGCTGTGGGTTTGTTGGTTTGGTTTATTATTATTGATTTATTTATTTTGTTAATCCTTTCATAACATAAGTGTTCTTAAGACATCATTCACTGCTTACAGTGGATACCCCAGCATGACCAATACAAGGAAGCTAATATCATGAAAACTTAAACTGATATTTAGAGTATGCTATAATTGTCCATGTAAATTCACTAAAACATAGCAGTAAAGGTCTCTGTCTAAATCAGAAATTGGGATACCCTTGACAATAGTTCAAACAAAAAGGGGCAGAGAGATGATCAATGAGCTTCTGTCAGTGGAAGAAAGGAAGATAAACTGAAATGTGAGAAGAGGCAGCTCCAGACTTACAGGTAGCGTGAAAGGAAGAGGATAAATACATAAAAGTAGCAGCTAAGAAGGAAACTTGGGTGGAGAAAAGTAGGTTGTCAGAAGTGAGAAGAGAGCATAGGTGGAAGTAGAGTTGTGTAAGGCCTCAAAATTATAGGTTTGAGTTCATTGACATGGTATTCTACACATGACTTAAAGCAGAAGAAAAGAAGTGAAGGGAAGTATGTGTAGGGAAGGGGGAAAGAAAGAGTACAAGTCAAGTTGCAACATAAAGTTGTTTATTAAACCTTATCTGAAATACTGTGTGCAGTCCTGGTCATCATCTGAAGGGAAGGTTATAACTGCCTTTGAGAGTGCAGCCCACAGCAATAAAAATATGATCAGATTTGGAGAAATGTAGATATGAGTTAAGGTTATGTGAGTTGGATTTTTTTTTCTTTTTGGAGAAAAATGGAAGGTTTGAAGAAAGTTACCAGATGCTTTAGCCAGATACCTGTCAAGGATTACTGGTCAGTGAGGAGCGGCACTGGACTTTAGTAATGTCGTTTGGGACTGTATCACAAACCTTCTCATAAGCGAACCAGGGAAATACAGACTAGTTGTAATTAATGGGGGGCAGGTGGGTGCATAACTGGTTGAAAATCGTTCTCAAGGAATAAACATCAATGATTTACTGTTAGACTCTTATCAAGTGGGGTGCTACAAAGATCTGTCCCGTGTGCCATTCTAGTCATGATTTTTACTGGTGGCTTAGATGATAGAGTGGGAAGTATGCTTATAAAATTGGCAGAAGTTCCCAACTCTTGAAGGGATTACTAGCTCTTTGGCAATAAAGATTACAATTCAAATTAGTTTGAAAAATTGAAGAATTGGTCTAAAATCAACAAGATGAAATTCGATAAAGACAAGTGCAAAGTATTGTGATTGGCAAGGTCAAAGTCAAAAGCAGAAATACAAAAATGGGGAATGACTAGCTAGGTTACCGTAATGTAGAGAATGATTTAGGCTGGGGCTGTAGGGGATCACAAGTTGATGGCAAGGCAACAGGAGGATACTGTTGTTGAAAGGCAAATCTCATTCTGGGATGTATTATGTAAATCTGCTCTTCATCGCAGTGGTGAAGCCTCAGCCAGAGTCACATGTCCAGTTTTAGGCAAGATACTGCAAGAAAAATGTGGACAAATTGAAGACAGTCCAGAGTAGAGCAACAAGCTGATAGGACATTTAGAAAACATAACTTAAAAGGTTGAAAATTGTGCATGTTCTCTTTAGAGAATAGAAGGTGTGTAGGGAGGCATCATAAGTCTTCAAATATGTAAAAGGGGGTGGAGATCCATTGTTCTTCGTGCACACTGACAGTAGGACAAGCAATGATCTGCTTTGTAGCAAGAGAGATTCAGGTAAGATATTAGGAAAACCCTAGGGATAGTTAAGCATTGGAAAATGTTATTTAGGGAGGCTGTGGAATCTCCATTATGGTAGACTTCAAGAACAGATTAGCCAGATACCTGTCAAGGATGATGTAGATATACTTAATCCTGCCTCAGTGCAGGGGGATGGAATAGATGACATGTTAAAGTCCATTCCAGACCTATGATTCTTTGAAAAACACTAGAGCTATGTATACACTTGCAACTTAGGTCGACTTAAGGAGGTTTAAGTCAACCTAACTTAGTCTCTGTCCACACCAGGCTTTCATTAAGTCGACTTAAGAAATTCCTTAAATCGACTTAATGAAAGCTTAGGTCGACTTAATAAGAGCCGACAGTTAGGTTGACCTAACCCTTAACCCTTAGGTTGACCTAAGCACAGTGTGGACACGTAATTCCACTTTATTAGGTCGACCTAAGAGCGGTTAAGTCGACTTACTAAGTCCCCATTCAGGGAAACCACTTTAAGTCAACCTAATAAGGTCGAATTTAAGTCAACTTAAAGTTGACCTTATTAGGTCGACTTAACAAAGTTGACCTAACTTTTTGTAGTGTAGACATAGCCTAGAAGAATTTATTTGAGGGCTCTTTTTTTTTTTTTCATTTGAAAAATAGGAAAATTTGATATTGACAATATTTGATATTGACAATATATTCCCTAATGGAGAATCTTTATTCTAGTTTACAATCCCTCCTCAGTGTCCACGGCCTGCTGCTTATGGATGGCACAATAAAGGAAACAAGAAGAACTACCTCATGCAGAGGGTAAATGAATATGTGGGATAATTTTCTAGGAAAGGAATTGAAGCAACGAATCCCAGGGACAGCTAGATGAGTTTCTGTAGATGAAAGAGACAAAGGATTTGTTTAGGATGAACAGTTAGTGCTCATCAAGCTGGGGCGTAAATCTACAGTCCATTAGCATGCTGTTCACTAGATGTCTGGATGGACCCTGCTTCCGCAGGCTAAAAGTTCCCCAGTGTGCTTTGATCTATCCTGCTTTGAAACAGGAGGAGATGAAAGTGAGATAGAGAACTTTTAGTGCAAGATAGGAGGTTCCACATAGGCAGATAATGTGTCGTATGTTAGTCAGCTGTAGCTTTAGACCTTCGCTTGTCATGCACTGACTGGTCATCTAGACAAGCCCTGAGTGGTTTGTATGTGGGGGAGGGTTTTTTTGTTTTGAGGGTGAGGAGGTAAACCAAAAACAGGCGTATTAGCGCAGCAGGTCTTCTAATAACATTTTTTACCTTCTCATAATGTCTTCAAAGTTAGATCATGTGCCAGTTATTTATTTTTTACCAATTTCTATTGGTGTGGAACAGTGCACATTATATATTGTATATGGACATGGATCGCTAAACACCCTGTAAATCATGAGCAGTTTCTTCATTCACGGATGTGTTGTTACATCTGCGTGATTTGTGGGATTCACCCCAAGAATGAAGGCCATTGGGAGGCTGCTGCATTGAGTAGACACAAGTATTCCCATTGAATTTACTTCTGGATACCTCCAGCCAAATTCTTTCTTTGGGTGTATCAGTGCAAGCCACATGGAGGGTAACTAGGGCTGGAAAATGGCCCTTGGAGTCAAATTCTAACTTAGGGTCAAACTCCTGCAAACTCATGTTCAGTCCTGCCTTCCATGGGTGAGTCGTTCTAGTGAAATCTGTAGAACTTCTTGCAAGAGTAACATTTGTAAATAAGTATAGTAGAACTGAGCCTTTTGCATAGCAAATAAAGATGATTTTGGTGATCTCATTCTTGTCTGCCATTTGACATGCCCGGTAGTCTTTACTCAGGAGAAGCCCTGAGCAGGAATAGCAAGAAGCACTTCTGTTCATGATTGAAGTGCTTTGGCAGAGGTGTACAGAACAACTGTATGGAACATTGGGTCGTCTTGTTCTAGACAGTTTTTAGTGCTCTGTTGGGTATCACCTAATCATGTTTTAAGCAATTAAGTTTGTAATATTTACCCCTTGTTCTGTGTGCATGAGCCATTCAGCCAAATAAAATATTTTCACATGTACAGAAAAACTGTAGTCTCTGTGGCTGTTCCCAGTACAATGAGCCATTTTTATTTATCCTATCAATATCGGCACACAATGTATCTTAATTCTCTGGGTCATGTATGTACTGTGTGTACATTTGTACATACACAAATGTACCACCGTGCAGATAAAAGGAGATGTTATTTACATACTAACATCTAATATCCAGGGACAACTAGAAATGACAACTTGTATCTGCAAGGACGTAGCAGGACTGAAAATAACAGATGCTATCACTGTATTTGTTTGATCATTCTTGTCAAGTGTTTGGGTGTGAGGAACAGAATGGTATTTAGAGATATTGGGGCCCACCAAAGTCCCTATAAGTCAGGTATTTAAATCCCTTTCTGAACATTGCTGTTTCATGTTTTTGGAACAGAAGGATTGAACTTTGTTCTTTCTGTTCTGAGCGGGTGGGTGGAGAAAATAGACAACACCGGAAAGAGATGATTTGGAATCCTGGTGCAATTAGGAAACTCTGACCTTATGTTCTCTCTCTGTCTCTCTGTTAGTCTCATACACAACCCTTTTCATTATGCAGGGCTGTGTTCAAACCCCAATTTCTGGAGACCCCGGTAGTCCAGCTGGAGAGGCCAGGGCCTAGTAGAAGGAAGAGAAGGTTTGGAAGGTAAGGTAGTATGCAGAGAAATAAATGAAAGAAAGGTTGCTCAGGCTGAGGTTTTTGAAATGTAAAGTATCCTTGTTTCTCACACTGAGAACATAACTTAAGTGCTCAGCCAGGGATGCATGTCACTGCAGTATTCAGACATGGAATATGGGGGCTGAGGAGAGCAGAGTTGTCCCCTCCCATAGAAAATATGATTTTGTGATTAATTTAAAGAGATCAGCACTATCCAGTGGTAATGTTCCTGTGGTACAATTACACCTGATGATGCCACTGCATTGTAGCCCCAGGTAGTAGTTCAAACACTGCCGGGGCCATCTCAGAAGCTTACTGTGCCTGTTGTACTTCAGAGGACTCTTTCAGTTGCTGACCTTTGAAACAGATGTGCTTTGTGTGAGTGCGTGTGGATGAGGATGACAAAGGAGGAGATGGGCCATCTGACATATGGTACTTTGCATAGATGAGAATCTCTCAATGGCCATTGGCAATGCATTAGCCTCCTAATAGCTGCTGGTGGGCTTTGGGTTGTATGTCTCAGAAGATCCTGGAGCACCTGGTATATAATAAACTGCAGTTATCCTCGCCTTTTCCCCCTGCCCCAACCAATTCATTAGCCTAGACGTGGTGCTCAGCTAATCCAAACGTAAACATTAGATTTTCCATACCTCAGTGATAGTGATGCTGTTCATTCCCATGTGCATTTGTTTATTTACACGTTGGTTTTCTTCAAATCCATGACTGAAATTTAACAAGACATAAGCGTTCTCTCTTTTCTGAAGGGATATCTCCAAAAGAACCTGGCACTTCTTTCTTCGGGTACAGGACCAGATGTCTAAGCAAGCAGCAGCAATGCTGGGCTGTGACAATTATTGGGGGTGCCACTGGAAACGACCTCCCTGCTCTATTCTTTTTTTTAACAGGTTAGAAAGCATATCAAAACTTGTCCTGCTGTTCCAGGGTTTTGCCAGGTTATAAATATATGCTAAAAAAAAAGTAACATTTTCCATGATTTAAAAAAAAAAAAAAAAAAAAAGAATGTGGGGAAATTAATGACAAAATCCTCACAGACAACAAAGGGCTCCTAGTTTTGAGACTTGAGCTAGAAAATATGCCTCTCTTTGTAAAAACCTTCATTGGACTTTACAAATTACATGAGTAACCCCAATTTCATCTCAAGCTAAAACTTTGGGCTGACTTCAGCATCCCCTCCTCTGCCTGTCTCAAAGCATCTATCCACATTATTATCCTTGGTCCACATTACTCTCCGTGCATCCTGATCTTCCAGAAACAGAAAACTATGCACTACACTAAAAGACCTGGATTTCCCAATAGGTGTAGGGAATCCAGACAGCAAAACAATGCATTTTAATGTAACCTATTAACGTACAGGGAATGGGAAGACTTTTGCACTGTACTGAATCATCAATGTTGGTGATCGTGGGAATTTTCCTAGGAGAATGAATGGCTGATATGGAGAAAAGAATCAAATGCACCAAAATGGAAACCACCCAGGCCTCTATAGATTTGGTACTTATAACTGTTACCCAACACCCAGCTGTATTCTGCTTTTGGAAGTGAAGGGGAGGCCCACGTAGAAATGTGTACTGTTTAGGACCAAGTCTGACCTCACATACGCTGGATTTCTGCCACCACAGGTAGCAGTAGTAGTAGTAGTAGGTGAGATCATAATCAGGTCCTAGGATACTCTACCAAATGTTTGACTCCACTGTAGCTGTTGTACCTTTGCTGTGTTGCACTAGGGTGGCCTATTTGCTGGTTATCTCCATAAGCCAGGGGTTCCTGGAGGCTTCTGGGATCCACAGTCATGTGGAGTTGCTGAAGAGGCTGTGTTTGTGAATGGAGACCTAAGCATGTGGAAGCACTGCCAATATTCAGCATACTATGAGTTTTGGTACTCTAAAAATCATCCTCAAGCAAACGGTGACGTGATACGCTTTGAACAATATCAAGTGACCCGCCGAGTATGCAAAACAGAAGTGGCATTATCCTTTCATTCTTCTTAGCCATTCCTACTTCTCCAGCCCTGATGCTGTCCCTTATGCCGAAAGATTTAGCTGCAATCTCACTGTGTTCTACTCACGCAGACTAAATCCGCCTCCCCCCTGACCTTTCCATCATCCTGCTAAAACCGAAACGTATGAGCCTCACTCAAAGGTTCTTTGCTAGACTTATTGCCACCTGACCCAGCAATCCTGAGTGAGCATCTGGGAAAGCAGCACCTATATCCGCTGCTAGATTCCTGGTTCAACTCCCTGGATACAACTAATTTGCTGGCTGGGAAGAGTATTGCATGAGAGCTAAAATCTCTTTGCTTTTGCAGTTCCCCCCACAGACCTCATGATTACTGGTAAAACTCACTTGTACAGTTTGGATGCTTGATAAGTAAAGCACGGTACCATAAAAATGAAAAAAAAAATTACAAAAAATTCAGCACTGTGCATTCAGTGGTTTTCTTTTTCCTTTCTGGCTAAAAAGAAAGAAGGTAAATAATGTCAAGTCAATGAATATCAGATTTATTTTTTGACTGTACATTACAGTGAAGTGTAATTTTTTTTTTTACAACTGCGAGTCCATCTTATTTATTCTTGTAAATGTTCCCAGACAATGTTTGTAATATGGCCTGTGTTGCAAATCCATACAATAAATCTGTGATCCAAGATTAATGTTTTACTAAGAGATACTTGCGTTTGTGCATTTTGTGAAGAGGTTTTGGGGCACAGTTCTGCCAGCGTACGTGGTGGGAAGATTGTGAAGAAAAGGGGATGTGAGCCCTGCTTGTTGTAGTGCTGAAGGGCACGTGTCTTTACGTCATCGTTAAGGCTCAGAACAGAAGCAACACTAAGGGTCCACGGTACCAACCATCCTATTCGAGGTAAGAAGTTACAGTGTGCAATTTGTTTAGGTCTTCCTTTATATGAGAACTAAGTATTTATGAAAATTAGGGACTCGATAAACACCTGCTGATGCCAAGCAATATTTTTCAAATCTTTTCCATCATG
The DNA here is from genome assembly GCA_007922175.1 of Pelusios castaneus. Taxonomy (NCBI): domain Eukaryota; kingdom Metazoa; phylum Chordata; order Testudines; family Pelomedusidae; genus Pelusios; species Pelusios castaneus. The sequence goes on along the minus strand of ML685852.1, from coordinate 6,995,637 downwards.
TGTTCACTTCTTTCAATACCTCCCTGCTATACAAGTCTTGGATCTCTCCAGACTAGAGACCAGCAACACTGTGGTGGATTTTTTTTATTTTTATTTTTTCTGGCATCCGCTATGGACTAGAATGCACCCCAAGAGAACATTGGAGATAAATAAGCCTGTGCTTTCAACTGGTCGCCAGCCAGTTGCAGGCTCATGGTCTTCCCCACTGTGTATCCACAACATTTAGGGGCTTGCATCTCTCTATATGATTCAGTCAGTCAAAATGGAGGCCTGACTATCACGTCGAGATGAGGAAGGAGCCACTGTTTTTCAAAACACAACAGAACAGCACACCATGCAAAGAGATGTTTTCCTGCTGCCACACTATCGGTTGTCAGTATCTTGATATATACAAACATGCTACAACTACATAGGGAGGGTTAGTCTTAAAATGACTACCACAGTAGACTGGAAGAGGGAATTTGGTGCCAAAGAGACCCATTTGCCAAAACTCTGGTTGGAGTTTGTGGGAAGAAGCCTGGTTGAAACAGGCCACTTTGTGCTTGATGGAGACATCTATGTACTGACATTTCATTTCATCCCTGTATCTAAGGATCTCAAAATATTTTATAGGCACTGATTATTAACGAATCTTTGTATTTCACTTGAAATCACAGACAAGATGACATAGTTCTAGGCATCTTAACTTCTTGTTAGTAATAAAACAAAACCTCGTGCCCACTCTTGAAATAGCCACCTAACCTATGATTGAGTCACTGAAGTCACCAGGTCATGGTTCAAAGACTTCAGAGAACAGAGAAACCACCAGCAAGTGATCCATGGCCCATGCTATAGAGGAAGGTGAAACTCCCCCAGGGCTTTTGCCAATCTGTCCTGGGAGAAAATCCTCTCCTGGCTCCAAATATGGCAATCAGCTAATCCCTGAGCATGTGGAGCAAGCTCACCAGCCAGACGCCCAAAAAAGAATTCTCTGCACCAACTCAGAATCCACCCCATCTAACATTCCATCATAGGCCATTGGCATATTTACCACTCGTACTTAAAGCAGTGGTTCCCAACCTTTTTGGCTTGAGGGCCACAAATATCATTTTTAGACCCTGAGGGGCCGCCAGTCTATTTAATTAATTTTAATTAAATTTAATTTGAATTTAATTATAATACAAATTGAATTAGAATCAATTAATTAAATTTAACTACAATTTTAATTAAATAGACTAGTGGCCCTTCAGGGTCCTAAAAATAATATTTGTGACCCTCAAGCCCAAAAGATGTTTTTTTAAATCGAAAGTATTTTTTCTTTTAAAAAGGGGGGGATGATGGATGCCCATGAACAGGGACAGCTTGTGTGCAGTCTGTGGGCCAGCAACAGCGCAGCCCACATCCCCTGTCCCCCACGGCCATGACAGCCCACGGCCCCAGCCCCCCTGCAGCTCGCACCCCACCACCCCCAGTCACGCCATGTTGTCCACGGCCACCCCCAGCAGCCAGCTCACCCCACCGCCTCATCGGCCTGTCCCCACCCCACCTCCACCTCTCCTAGCTGTGCTGCATCGGCCCACATCCCCCCCTCCCCCCAAGCAAGCCACCCAGCTGCAGCAGGCCGTGGCACTGCCAGCAGCCCCTGGAGCCCTGGCCAGGACTGGAGGAGAAGCAGGCAGCCGCAGTAGGGCTCCCAGCCAGCAGCCAGGCAGCTGAGCATGGGACATTTTAAAAAGCCACACCAGACACTATTGGCCTGAAGGCCAGGGCTTGAGAACCCCTGCCTTAAAGATTAGTTATTTGCCAAATTAGACTGTCCCATCATACCACCCCCTCCATAAATTTAACTAGGTGAGTTTTGAAGCTAGGTAGGTTTTTTGGCCCTGCTGGTCCCTCAGAAGGCTATCGCAGAACTTCAGTCCTCTGATGGTCAGAAACATATGTTTAATTTCCAGCCTAAATTTTCTGATGGACAGTTTATATCCATTTGTTCTTGTGTCCAAATTGGCTCTGAACTCAAATAATTCCTCTCCCTCACTGGTTTTTATCCATTTTTATCCAGTGATAGAGCTCAATCATATCTCCTCTCTGCCATATAATAGCTGTTGCAGTATATTTTTCCCATTCACGCCAACTTTCTGTTGGACATATTAGATAAATGGCACATGATGAAGATGAGGTATTGGGTGATATGGTATGAACAGCAAGGTGGTGTCCTTAGTACTCAACTCTTTTGTTTTGGGAAAGACCATGATGCCCCTTTTAATCTTCAGGTTATTGACTGCTACCTGTGTGCTTGTTGGGTGGCATTGCATTTGATATTAAAGATATATGATAAATAGCTAAATATTTAATGATTAATGGTGCTTTAATATATGGCAAATTAATTGTGCCATAGTTCAATAGGTTGCTTAACCTTCTCTAACACCTGCTGATGTGCTTGTAAGAATCTATAGCATGCGCCTTGTCTGAAATATACTTAACACTTATTAATCCTTTATTAACCTGCTGCAAACTCTATAAATGTTCCCTTAATATAAAGCATAATGTTGTGGAGCTTTCCTTCATCTGAGACAAGTAGTGAAAGAGCCTGTCAGTCTTTAAAAGTGCCACAGGACTCCTTGTTTGTTTTGCTGAAAAAGACTAACCCGGCCTCCCCTCTGGAACGTGTCTTCCCATACAAATGGTAGTGGTATGAGAAGGCCTGGCTTGTAAAGATAACTGACTAACTAGACACATTTTCTTTCCTTTTTGGAAACCAGACCAATCTAGGAGCTTCTGCTGCCCCAAAAGAGACTCTTTGACTTCAGTGTAATGGAATGGACCAGTGTAATGGACCAGTGTAATGGAATTACACCAGGAATGGATTTGGTCTGTAGAGTTTCATGCAGAGTCAGAGTTTGCACTAAATGGTCTTGTTGTTTTAACTCTTTCACATTTACATGAGTAGCCGTTCAATCCATTCATGCTCTGATAAAGTCCCTATAGTTTCTCTCAAACAAATTTCAGCTTAGGGCTCTATTCCTGCACTAGACCCACATCTGGTTCAAATAAAATCACCCCTTTTTACTGCCTCTGAAATAAATGAGGTTAGTCCTGAGATAAGGTAGCATTCAACATGAGTAAAGGCACAATTAACCATAATACACACTTCAGAAGCTGGCAACGCTTTAGACTTTCAGTAAGTGCCATGGTTTTAATTATATTACAAGTCACAGGGACCATGACCTAACACTGTGGAGCAATACGCGTAAGTACAATAATAATCTACCCACACCTCTGTATAATGAGACACCATAGATTCTCAGTTTCATATAAAGTATTAACACTCATGGTGAGGATGCTGCATCCATTGCACATTACTCCACTGGCCAAGTTTGTTGCTTTGTCTAACACGCCACTTAACAATGGAGGACAGGACAAAATGTCATTTTTAAGAACCATGCAACTGGATGGTTTTGTGTGTCAAGGTTTACTCAACCCACAACACTGACAGTGAAAACAAGGGGCTGTCTAGCAAAACACTGCTGATGTGCAAAGAACTGAAATTCTTGTTTATTTTGGTGCTATGGAGCTATCTGGCAAAAAGAATAGAGTTTGACAGAGAAGGTAATAGACCACCCTACTCTTGTATATGCGTATGCCTGTATATAATTATACTGTACTGATAAAAATGCTAATATATCTGTTATAATACATAATGGCTATGTCTACACTTGCAAATTAAGTCAAGTCAACTTAAGGAAACTTAAGTCGACTTACATAAAGCTGCGTCCACACCAGGCTTTCATTAAGTCGACTTAATGAAAGCTTTAGTCGACTTAATAAGAACCGCCCATTAGGTTGACTTAAGCCTCCGTAGGTCGACCTAATGCTTCTTTAGGTCGACTTAAGCCCAGTGTGGATGCTTAAGTCCATTTTATTAAGTCGACCCAAAGGCAGTTAGGTCAACTTAACAAACCAGACTAAGTCCATGTCCATGGACACCACTTTGTTAAATCTTCTTAATAAGGTAATAATAACAAAGTTGACCTAACTTTTTCTAGTGTAGACAGCCAACCAGCCTAGTTAACAGACATTTGTACATAATAAGTAACAGAAATGCATATGTTCCTCAAGGTATAACTTTCAGACTACATACAGGTCACAGTCAAAATGTGCGTTTGGGTCTAGATCCGACTGAAGTGACTAATTTTCACTTGTTTATAACTGTAGTGGAGCAGTGGCTCCACTCCAGTTAACAAGGGGTTAACTGGGTCAGGAAGGGGTTAAAAGTGGACTGGGCTGCAGCAACCAATCAGGGCCCAGCGGACAGTATAAAGCCAGGAGCAGCAGAGGTGAGAGTCAGTCTGCCTGGGGAGCTGCAGGGTCTATCCTGGGCTTGCAGGCTGCAGGTTCAGGACCCCAGAGAGCTCTGAGGGCAGTGCAGCAGCAGGAGCCCAGAGAAGCTGAACCTCCTGAAGGGAGTGGACAGCAGCAAGTGGCAGGAGCAGCGGTCTGAGGGCTGGGAGCCAGGAGCAGACAGCGGCTGGATCCAAGCTGGTGAGAGAAGTGTGGCTGGGGGCTGCAGGGAAGTGGCCCAGAGAGTTGACACCTGTCAGATAGGGAAGAGACTGGAGGGAGGCAGAAGGCCCCACAGGAGGCACTGTGGCTACATCTACACTTGTTCAAATAAGTCGACTTAACAAAGTTGACTTTAAGTTGACTGTGTTAAGTCAATTTAGCATGTCTACACTGTAAATTTAGGTCGACTTAAAGTCGACCTTGCCAATTCAACTTAGAGCTTCCACACTGGATGCCTAAGTCGACTTGTAGGGGCTAAGTGGACCTGGGAGTGGTACATGGTGTGAAGGGGGGTACCCAAGAGGTGCCCTCTTCCCTGGGCACCCCTCCAAAAGTGCCAGGGAGCTCAGCATCTTCCCCACTGTACCAGGGTACATGGGGGCTGAGCAGGACAGAGACAGGGACAGGGTACAGAAGCAGGGTGGGCAGGGCTGTGTCCTTCCCTGTGGGTGGGCACGCCAGGCTCTGGGTGTGCCAGGCACCCTGGGAGGGAGGTCAGTGGGGGAGCCCTGGGGACCCTTTAAGTCAACTTAGGGCTAAGCCACGTCTACACTGGCTTAAGTTGACTTAATAAAGTCGACTTAACCAGTAAGTCGACTTAAAATTTCCTTAAGTCGACTTAAGCAGCAGCTTAAGTCGACTTAAGGAAACTGTAGTGTAGACGCAGAGTAAATTAAATCGACTTAATTTACAAGTGTAGACGCACCCATAGGGTCCCTGGGCCAAGGCCTGATGTAGAGGGTGGGCCCAGGCCCTCCCCCCCGCGTGCCAGGAGCAGCACAGGTGGCAGGTGGGGTACAAGCTCGCTGGCCCCTAGACTGTTTTAACTGTGGGCTGAGCTGAGATGAGCTGGACTAAACCGCAGTGTGGAGGTGCGAGGACTAGGCCTGGCCACTGCCGCAAAGTGGGCCAGAAACCTAGTGATACCCCGGAAGGAGTGGACTGAGGGTCTTGGCAGGAGGGCTGAGGGCCAAGAAGGAGACTTGAGGACTGAGTCTGTCGTGTGGGAGCAGAGCACTGGCCAACAGCAGGGGGACCACTTGAGTAATTCCCTGTAACCCACCAGGAGGTGCCCTGCTGGTGAGCCCCGTGCTCAGGAACTTCTACAATAACCTTTACAGACATAGCTAGATTCCTCCAAACCAAGGCAATATTATTTGTATAATAAACTAATACATTTCAAAACAGAGAGAGGCAGACTTTTTAGACTTATGTACATACTTGAAAAAATATATATTTTTTTAACCACAGATATCTGTGGGTGTCTCCCTATCCACCCTCCACTGCAATCTGTCTTCTGTGAAAAGACTCGGGGTCTGATTCACCACTGCCTCATTCTACTTGTTGCCATTTGCATCAGGGCAAAATGAGTGCAAACAGCATCCTTCCTGACGGGTAGCACTTTAGCCCAAGGCCCTTCACCTGCAAGCCCTTGCATACCTGCTTGGCTTTGAGCACAGTAGTTTTGTGGGACCTCTTCATGCTTAAAGGTAAGCATGTGCTTCAGAATTTGTAGGACCAGGACCTAACTTTGTACATGTGCAGGTGATTGAGCAAAGTACAAGGAAGTGGAGAACTGGGCTATGTGTGACTGCTAGGACATGCAAACTACTACATGAATACCTAAGAATGAAACTCTGATGGCACCAAACAGAACAATATTTGGACAGAATGATTACCACAGAAATTTGTTTAGTAATGTCTGAATTTAACTCTTGTCAATCTGGGAATGCCAGGGTTAACTTTTTTTTTTTTTGTCAACGTTACATTTATTTTGTTGTTTTGAATAATTTCTGCCTTTAAAATAATGATCCCATTGTGTAACCAAACTGGGACCCTGCATGCAACTTGGTGAGTGTGGCTTGGTATGTAATTTTCTATGCTAACAAGGGAGCACAAGTAGATCTGAAAGCTGAATGTATTCCTAGGAATCTAATAATATTTTCATGCTGATAACTCCATCACTGCAGGATGCAATTATTTTCAATTTACTTCTTCTCCCCTCTCTCTCTTGTAGACTTGTGAAAGAGAGTTGCCTTAAGCGTTATCAGTCCCAATGCTTTGAGGGACTGAGAAGAGCATGCTCTGCCTCCTGAACTAAAAGAGAACATTAAACAAATAATATTTGCAGATAGGTTTAACCTTTTAAGAAAAAAAAGATGACACAGCATGGAGAGATCATAATTAAGCGTTTGGGTGACACATTTCATCCAGTCAGAGAACAAAAAGTGCTAAAACCAGTTGTTTTCAGCTGTTCTTCTGTAATATTTAGTTGTCTGTTAGGATTAGTAGTATATAATTTAGGTTTGTATAAGTATTTAGGCCTGTGTATCTGCTTGAGACGGTATTCTGGGCCTGCCTGAAAGCTACGATCTTGAAGATATACATGTGAACAAAGACATAGCATGTTCTTCTTGCCTACCCACAACTTGATGGGTTTTCTTTATTACTGTGCAAAAAGATCAGGGATATAGTTAAAATGTTCTGAGGTATAGCGGGGTTTGATATATGAATGTAAAAATGAATGAAAGCTCTGATTCATCTTCAAGACAGACATCACAGTAAGGTCAATCAACCGGTTGGGAGGATCAAGAAGGGCAAAGGGAGATGTGAGAAAGAACCATTAAAGAGTCAAAGGGGCCATGGCCAAAATGTAACCTCTCTCTGAACTCCTCCCATGGGGTACAAAAGAGGTGATACCAAAGCTCCCAGACTCAATACCCTCCAACACCAAATATGACCATAATTGAAAGGGTGATACCAGGGAGAGGAGGGACACTACAGGTATAATTAAACCTACCAAGAAGAAAGGGGGTGGAGCACTGTTATCATATGGAACTGTGGTTAAGGGAAGAGGGAGATCTATGACTGTATAAAGCTGTGGTGGAAAGGAAGGAAATTATCAGCATATAGAGATATAGTAATGGGAAAGGAAACCTGGCTGGTATGAAGGGCTACGGTTTTATGATCTCTTGTTTAGTCCCAATATACACCGCATTACCTGCAGTTTGGACTCTGGACTGCTGCTTTCTGTCTGCAAACAAGTCTGGGAAGTAAGAGAGACAGGACAGGGAGCCCTAACAGTCTTTGTTTCAAATTTTCCTTTCTCATTTACATACACCAGGGCACCTGAGTTTACACAAGCAGCTCCCTGATTCCTTAAATTACCACCTCCGCATATTAGGATCCAGCAATGTCATTCAACTGGATTAAAGTTTTCTTCAGTCTCGCTAGCAGTTGTGCTCATCCCTTTGAGGATTGCAAACTGAAACATGTCTTAATAAATTTGGCTTTGATTTGTGTGTCTATGGCAGGCCGCACATTTTTGTAGTGTGTCTGTTTTGTGGCATGTAGATGCATGTGTGTCAGCTGTGTTGGAATGTTGATGGCGGTCTGTCTAGGGAGTTTAGGAGCATGTATATTGGTGTCAGGGAAGGAGCCTTTATGGCAAGTATAGGAACATGTAAATTGAGAAGGGGGTGGTATCTGAATGGGGGAAGGGAAGGAATTCCACCTTTAAAATCTGAACAGCTTTCATTTTTCAGGAATAATGGTACTCTTTGTAACGCAGCCCAAAACTTGCTCTTTATGTTAACATGGTTATGGGTGGATGTGATGTGTCTCTTCCTCTGGTCCTACTAGGGCACAGATACCAGTCACTCCTCTTTAATTTGTCACCTTATTTACTCATAGTTTAACTCTTTCTTTTCTGCACAGCAAAGGAAATGACAGTGGCCTAAAATTTCCTAATCCTATTGGGTCCATCTGTTTGAAGAAGAGAGGTTGTGAAATCAGTTAACTCATCAGCCTAACTATTTCCATGGTTGACACTCTTTTCTTTAATTTATCTGACTACGGTCAACCATAAGTTCTAAACAGAAGTACGTATGGAACTGAATCTACACTAGGAAAAGGTCATATTAATCCTAATTTCTCTTCCTAATCTAGATAAACCTTCAGTGACATTTTGTTATGTTTAAACAGATTGCACTTGGCTTTTCTTGCACTGGTAAACCAGGGCTTTGTCCCATTGGGCACATTTTAGTGATACCTGTGCAAATGCAAAGACGACAACTCACCATGGAACCATTAAAGGGAGCTCAACCCATTGCATCCCTGCTCACACAGCTGTACCGACCTTGGAAGAGTGTTTTACCCAATCTTCTATATACAAGTTTAGAAGGATTTGATTTTTATTAGTAAAAGTTGATAAATGTCAATTTCACCACAACACAAACCTATGAAAAATATTTCCATTGTGATGATCAAAACTTAGATATTTCAGAGGAAGAAAAATTCTGCTTAAGAACTTATTAGAGTTTGATTGAAGACTAAAATTTTGATGTGATGTTGACTGTGTATTTCAATGGTTATAAAGCTTTAGCTTTTTGAATCTCAGCATCTCCTGTCATGAAATAATTACTGTCTGGCCCTCTATAAATTACCACAACTAAAAATTTAAATCAATAATAAAAATATTTACAAATAAAAAAATTGACATTATCCATTGAAATTATAAAAAATAAATAAGCTTGGCAGAATTCAAGTTTTATCTATAGAGAACAAATATCTATGAAAAGGCTACATGGAAACTGAAATATTGCAATGTATAATATCACTTTTTTGTGCTATGCTTTCTCTCCAATCTTCTCTACCTCCCAATTCTGTGTTGCTTTTTTTTTTTTTTTTTTTTTCCTTTGCTTTAAATTTCCTGCCTTCATTTATAATTTCCATTTAAAGAGACAGTTCCATCCCTGGAGTAAAAGAGGTTACATTTACATACAATTAACGAATCTCATTAAGTTTAATAACTTTTAAAATTTTTAGTGGTTCGTATTTTCCCAGAGCAATCCAGTGGGTTGTGAAAGAGGAGCATTAGAGTATGAGTGTGATGGGAGTGAGGTATGTTTGTGAATGCTGCAGGGAATCTGTCTGCAGTGAGGCGAGGGGGTGGAAAGGAAGTGTATGTCAGAAAATACAGAACATGATCGGAAAGGATGCAAAATAAAGAAGTCTACATTTGAATTTCTGCAAGCCTTTTTAAACCCGTTCAGATCTCTGTGCTGTGCAGATAAGGCAATGCTGTTGTATGAGCTGCCATCCTAGGAGCAAACTTTTAGCATATGCACAGCAGTGGAGTATTAGAATTGTAAAGTTCTGTTTCTTCAAGGTGGGCTGAAAACTGAAAGGATGAATGTGCGCTGTGTTTTGTGTGGTACAATGTTTTTAGTTACAAATGGAAAAAGTCAAGAGGTGACAGAGAGAAGCAAAGAGACTCAAGTAACAGTGCGAGCCCTGTGTAAGCAACCTGGCTATCTAAAATGTCACAATCACTTTCCCTCAAATACCTCTCTCCTTAAAGACATTACAATTTTAGTGCCCTTCAGATGCATAAGGCTCTGGCTGATGTAATTCTTCCTTCTAGGAAGTGTTAACCTAAACTTTGGGCCTGAAATGACCTTTCCAACCAACCTGGGGATAAGACTTTACAAGAAGCACAAGTTTGGTGGATTTGTAAAGACTTGATAAGATTTGTTTAAAATTCTTTTTTTTTTCTCCTTGTGAACATGAACAAGTGACACAGAAAGAGGCCTGAGGTTTCTGCTAAACTTTGATACAACTAAGCACAGTAACTCTGTGAAATCACCTGAATTATAGGGTAAGGGTAAAACATACTGAGTTATTTCCATCCAAGGAACACAAATATGAGTGTTCAGATTTAAATCTCCATCTTACACCATCCCTGACAGGTGTTTATCTAACCTGATCTTAAAAACTTCTAATGATGGAGATTCCACAACCTCCCTAGGCAACTTATTCCAGTGGTTAATCACCCTGACAGTTAGGAATTTTTTCCTAATGTCCAACCTAAACCTCCCTTGCTGTAATTTAAGCCCATTGCTTCTTGTTCTCTCACCGGCAGTTAAGGAGAACAATTTTTCTCCCTCCTCCTCATGACAACCTTTAAGGTACTTGAAAACTGTTATGATATCCCCTCGCAGTCTCCTTTTTTCCAGACTAAACAAACCCAGTTCTTTCAGTCTTCTCTCATAAGTCAAGTGTTCCAGACCCTTAATCATTCATGTTGCTCTTCTCTGGACTTTCTCCAATTTGTCCACATCTTTCCTGAAATGAGGCACCCAGACCTGAACACAATACTCCAGTTGAGGCCTAACCAGGGTGATGTAGAAAAGAAGAATTACTTCTCGTATCTTACTTACAATACTCCTGTTAATACATCCCAGAATGGTGTTTGCTTTTTTTGTAAGAGTGTTACACTGTTGACTCATATTTAGCTTGTGGTCCACTATGACACCGAGATCCCTTTCTGCAGTACTCCTTCCTACACAGTGATTGCCCATTTTGTATGTGTGCAATGGATTGTTCTTTCCTTAGTGGCATACTTTGCACTTGTCTTTACTGAATTTTGTTCTATTTACCTCTTAAAAACACATCCCACAGACACACATGCATACTCTGAAGCAGATACCACAAAAGTCATGCGGATGTATACAGAGTAATGAACACACCCACTCACCTATCCATGGGGATATGCACACAGGGGCTATGCCTACACTTGAAAAGTTAGGTCAACTTTATGAAGTCGACTTAATAAGGTCGACTTTAAGCCGGCTTACAGTGGACCTTATTAAGTCGACTTAACTTTTCAAGTATAGACATGGCCCTTTTTGGCCTTATTAAGTCAACTTAACGTTTAAAGTCGACTTTAAAAGGTCCAACTAGGCACTACTCCGCATCGCCACTGGCTTAAGTCAACTTAATGAAATTGACTTAAGCGCTAGTTCGAATTAAAACGAGGTGTTATTAATTCACACTAACTTTTCCTTAATTCAATTTAAGGAGCAGTTTAAGTCAAATTAAGGAAAGCCCAGTGTAGACGTGGAGTAAATTAAGTCAACTTAAGCCTCCCTAATTTCTAAGTGTAGTCACACCCATAGAGTCAGAAACATGTTCTTTGCAAAACAGAGATGCTGTGTACAACTTTATCAATCTATAAATAGCACGTCTGAAGTTAGATTCAATTCTTGCTTTGGGTGCAAAAGTATAAACACAGGGAGAATTTTACCATAAGAATTTGAGTTTTTTGTTTATTTTTAACTTGACTAAGAGCAGCATTGTTTATGCAAATTAACACTTGAATATAAGGTTGATTCTTGGGAAATTAGGAGAAAGGCACAAACCCAAAGTGTAAAGTTGCCAGAAAACCACTTGAAAGAAATAAGCAAAATTACCTGACAGAGAGACTCAAGTCCCTTGAAAGAAGTACATCTGTAGACGCAGCTCTAAGAGCAGTCCAGATCAGGATAGGGAGGGAAGGAGCAGATCAGGGACAGGAGGGGCCATGGTTAGGGTGGTCCTACATCTCTGTGATTCTCTATTGACACAAGGCCCATAGGAACCATAGCTGCCAAGCCTGTCCTTGAACAGGGAAGGTGTAAGTTGACCCTCTCTAACCTTGCACCAGGTGGAGTGTCAGAACAGGAATAAATGAGACGAATGGAGGACAGGATCAAATGATCGAGATCTTATGTGCCTACAATCTCTGTTGAGAGTCATCTCTGGGTATTGCTGTCTCCCTGTTTCTGACCTGCTGAAAACAACAGGAGAGGCTGTGCCAGGCTGAAGTAACTGTTTCTCAAAACGGTGGTTACCAGCCTCAAGGAGGCAGCCACAGGATGATCCTGTGGTATACCAGCTACCCAACCAACAGGAGAAACATACCACACGTGATGTGAACAGCATCTTTCTCTTCCTTGATGTGGATTTTCAGTACTGGTGGGGCCAGGCTCATTGGTTCAGGTGTAATTCTTATGCAGCACCACTAATGTGGCCAGACTATTGTTCATGGGAATTAACCTCTTATATCTAGTCTTGAACTGGGGGAACCATTTGAGCTAAGCAAGGAAGAAGAGGCGAATGCAGATGGGTTCTTTTGTCACAGTGGCAGAGCAGGACATTAAAATGTACCAGGCAGGATTTCAATAACTGCAGTGACACATGCAATGTAAACTGTGACTAGAGCAGAAAGGTTCCTGCTTTATTTTAAAAAAACCCCACATGTTTAGACAGTAGCACTGGACCAGTACAATATTTCTGCTTTCTCCAGAAGGCATTGGGTTTTGGCTACTGACGCCAAGAAGGTGTATACGGCTAATTTCTGAACATCATAATCCCCAAATATAACTACCACTACTGTACTTTATGACTGGTTTGTTTCTGTGTTCACTTACAACTGTCGAAGTGACGAACAATTACGGCTAGGCGAAGTCGCTTTGCTGGCTTTAGTATTCACTTGAAAGTAAGTCCTGGTGCGAGGTGCTGAGGGTGCTGCTAAGTGAATGGCAAACAAAGGGTTAAACCAAGTTCAACTTTCTCTCTTCTAGCGTGGGTGTTCATAGTGTCATGTTAGTACTGTCCAGAGGGAAATGTTGGGCTTCACATCCACATTCACAGGACTCTGTCAGGGAAAGTTTTCAGTTTCCTTTTCGGCTGCTGTTAACTTATTTTGTTTTGTTGTTATGTACATAACCCCTGGAGAAGACAACCTGACTTACACAAACTCCAGTGCCTTCTGCAGATTTATTCCACCAGTTTGAATCTGAGTTCTAGATTTAGAAGAGAAAATTATATTTGTCTCTCTCAAAACCCTAGTTCTGAAGAGCAGCCTCCTTAGAGACTGTAGTGATGAGAATGATAGTTTTGTTGTGAGAAAAAGGAAGAGTAGAGAGTGGGACAAGAAGTAATTGGTTTAATCTGCAGCAAGGAGGATTTTAGCTAGGTATTAGGGGAAACTTTCTAACTATAACAGCAGCTAAGCTCTGGAATAGGGTTTCAAGGCAGGATGCGGAATCCTCATGATTGGACGTTTTTAAGAATAGGTTGGACAAATACCTGCCAGAGATTTTCTACATTTACTTGGTCCTGCTTCAGGATAGGGAGCTGGACTTGGATGACTTCTCAATGTCCTTTCCAACCCTACATGTCTATGAATCTATTGCAGAATACTGCAAAATAAATAAGCAGCAAGAATGACTTTCCAACTAAATTCTTTGTACTGCATGTTTCCAATTCATTTGAAATAATTGTTTTGTTTTGAAATTATATATTGCCTGGAAAAAATAGTAGCATAATTTACAGGGGAGTAGGAGATAGGAATGGTTTTGCAGAATTCAATTTTGACTATCAAGCAAACAAACAAAAAGTTCTAGGTGCGTCACAAAACCCCCAGATAGGATATTTCCCTTCTAATAATTCCACTCAGCTCACATAGCAAACTCTCATTCTGGATGCTATGGAATTCATTCAGTTTTACAAACCTTTGTCTTTGTCACATTCACATCCCTACAAAGTCGGTGCATTTTGCAGAATATTCTTCCAGCGCTTCTCTCAAAAAGCATACTTTTGCTCTGAAAAGACAGAGAAACCTAACATTCACAAAGAAACAATTAGTAACAATATGCAGAATTCCTTAATTGTTCTTCCTCCACAACTTTCCTGACCTGATGGAAGGTGAAAGCAATCACAAATAAGTCAGAAAATAATTGTGGTCCAAACAGGAGCTCTGCCCTCCAGGCAGTACTTAGTCCCATTTTCAGTAGCCCTCCCTCATTGAGCTTTCAGCTATTAAGCAAGAGCCTAAGTGACAACTACAAAGCATCTGGCAGGGAGACACAGTTGGCAGGAGAGTTCACAGAAGCAGTTCAGCCACGTGGCCTGGCCTCCCTGAGCCTGCAGCCTGCAGGAATGAAAAATCCCAGATGGTAAGTGGCAAACCTGGATCTCTTCTTTGTGCTCAGGTGGACGTGAGCCATTCTCTTCTGCAGCCAAAGGACTGTTTGTTTCTAAATCTTTTGTGACTCGTCTCAGGAGGGGCACATATATCCAGGCACCAGGGAGCTCTATTTCATAGTATAAACCAGAAATTACAAGACAGAAAATGGGCTTTAATCTTTATCCACAAACAAAACACTAGGCAGATATCAAATTAGGGATCTGGTTTAAACCAAACCAGAACAAACATAGAAAAAAACCTGAAATTCCATTCCACTGGGCCAAATTCAGGGGTGAAGCAGTATAAATTAGATTGTCTTATGTTTATTTATTGCCCATGCTTCCTGATGTGCAAGATTCTAAATTCCTGCCATTGACAAGGAGGAGCTCATAGAAGTGAGACTCTGTAAATTAAGTAGGGTGAGGGCTGCTCTATCTTGCACATTCTTCAACCCCTTCTTGTTGCTGTTCTTGTTTTTCTCCTCCAGCCCTGCAGCAAACAAGTTTCCCTTACCGAAAAAGACAGACAAATGAGAGAGCGTAAGTTTGGAAACAAAAGATTTGTCTACGCCATGGTGTGAATCTACAGTACCTTAGCCTGCTGTGCGCTACGTCACTTTGGCTATGTCTACACTTATTAAAGTTAGTTCGAATTAGTTAATTCGAACTAACTAATTCAAACTAATTTTAGTTAGTTCGAATTAACGAAATTCAAACTAGAAAAATTTAGTTCGAACTAAGCAAGTGCCATGAATGGCGCTTGCTTAGTTCGAATTAGCAAATTGCATTGAGTTCAATGGGCCGGTTAGTTTGAACTAACATGGCCACATTGGTTAATTCGAACTAACTAGTTTAAATTAACCCTTAGTTCGAATACCCTATTCAAATTTATTAGTTTGAATTAAGGAAGCCCTTAATTCAAACTAATTAAAGTCTAGTGTAGCCATGGCTTTGGTTAGTTCGAATTAAGCTTCCTTAATTCGAACTAACTTGCCAGTGTAGACATAGCCCTTGTGGACCCTGTTACCAGGTTCCGCAGGGTGCTTTGATGTACTCCCACTTTTAGTGCACAGCACATGACAATTCGTGAGGTGTCAGGAGGGGGTGCCATAGATTAACACCCTGGCCTACTGCAGGCTAAATCATTATTCAGACAAGCCCTAAATGAATGCAGAGGAATCTAACTTGCGTTACCTTCCACATCACCTGGGAATTTGCTCTTTTTTTTTTTTTAAGTTCTATGCATGGCTTTCTTCAGCTTGTTTGTAAACTTGTACCTGAAAGGAGCTGATCTGACCCAAGGTTAGGTGCAAGTAATTAGCAGAACTCTGGGAGTCCCTCAGGCCCAGGGACCATCTGTAACTGAATAGATTGAATCACGTAAAATAATCCAGTCCAGAGGGCTGTCAGTCCGCGCTGTTCTTAGAGAACTCTGCAGCTGTTTAAATGTATGTAAGTGCTTCATTGACTCATTCTTCTCACCTGAGCTGATCAGCAAGGCCCTCCTGCTCCTCATTCTCATCCCATTTTGCAAACTCTTGTGATTTGGTGATCAGCCTCATGCTATTTGGTGGTCTCCTTTAAAACTCCTGGAGTCAGGGGCTCACACCAAAATGTCTGCTTTCTTCATAAACAGAAAACACCAGAACACCCCAGCAACCTTCTAGGCTCAGTCAAACCAGGCACTATTCCTCAATGAGTATCTGCCGTATCTTATTGACGTTACCTTTCCTTTAATACTGTCTCATTTCCAACTCCTTGTCTCAAGATAATTTAAGCCTTGACCACACAAACATAGATGTTGCTGCTCAACTTCACTCACATGTGTAATTTTGGTGACCTAATGCTCCTATCATTAATGAGGTTTTGTGCAAGTGCTCGCAGATCTGCCTGCACAGAAGTCATTGGCTACGTCTACACTGGCAATTTAAGTCGACTTAAGGAGGTTTAAGTCGACTTAAATTAAGCCACGTCCACACTAGGCTTTCATTAAGTTGATTTAAGAAATTCTTTAAGTCGACTTAATGAAAGCTTAAGTCAACTTTATAACTATCACTCATTAGGTTGACCTAACCCTTCCTTAGCCTAACCTAACCTAAGCCCAGTGTAGACACATAAATCCATTTTGTTAAGTCAACCTAAGGGCAGTTAGGTCGACTTAATGAAGTGGACTAAGTCAACTTAAAGAGTTGCCACTTGATAAGTTGACTTTATTAAAGTCAATTTTAAGTCGACTTAAAGTTGACCTTATTAAAGTCAACTTAACAAAAGTCGACTTAACTTTTCTAGTGTAGACGTAGGCATTGACTGGAAGGCCCAGAACCATAAAGGTACTGAGGTGTCCAAGACCTGATGTTAGGAACCTCTGTGCCCTACAACACTCCTGCTCAGCTGGTGATTATGCTTTTTCCAGAGGCGAAGCAAACCCTCCCTTATAGGCTTTAGCCCAGTAGTTAGTGTATTCACCTGGGAGGTGACCAGTTCAACTTGCCCTGTCTGTCTCAGAGTAAGAACGGATTTGAACAGGAATCTGCACCTCTCAGGTAAGCGCCCTAACCTCTAGAGCCATGGGATATTTGGTTGTGGGTCTCCGTGAGACTCCCCTATGGAAGGCATGCTTTAATTGAATAATTATACTGGTTGCAACAGAGGAAGAGTTAGAATGACTCAATAGCTCAGTAATTAGAGCCCTGCTTTGAGGAATTGCACATCGCTGTTCAAATCCCAGCTCCTTTTCGGTTCTCCCAGATCCTGGCTGAGTATCTTAACTGTTACAAGGGAGGTCATCCTCCGCCTCTGATTTTGTGTGAACTTGCCTGAGGCCAGTCTGGTGGGTGTCCTCGGACTGGGCATGTTTACTGGTTTGAGTCGCGACACATTACATGGGCAACTGAACACTCTCTTTCCTGGTTTGTGAACTGCTCTGGGACTTGGTGGGAGATCGACTTTGAGATGCTGAGAAGGAGGCAGCAGTGCCCATGGCCAGAAGCAGAACCATAGGTACCAAGGGAACCTTGACCCTGAAATCATAGTTCCCAAGTGAGTTTAGACATCTGCAGGGTTTGGAGAGAGATTTGTACTTTGCAGTGGAGCCACCGCCAGGATTTAAGTGTCTAAACTCCAAACTAAGGAGTCTAAGGCTATATCTACACCACAGCCTCCATCAGCCACACTTATGTCGCTCAGTGGTGTGACGATTCCACTGCCAAGTGACGCAAGTTACCCAGACATAAGCACTTGTGTGCACAGCCCTATGTTGGCAGGAGAGGTGCTGCTGCTCGCAGAGATGGGTTTCTTTTTATGCCCACAGGAGAGCTCTCTGATCAGCATACAGCCTCTTCACAGATGTGCCGCAGTGCTGGAAGTATGGACACAGCATAAGTCGGTAAGTCTGGATGTAAGTTCTTAGGAGCCAGGATCCTGCCATTTTACTGTGTACCTTTGGGTGCTGATTGAAATAATAAATGACTCTTTTTCAGAAGGAGCTTGGAGTGATATATATGGAGTAGAAACAATCCTGTTTACTATCTTATTCTTTATTGACAAAGGTTCTATCAGCATATTGGGCATCATTAGGAAACAGATAGATAAGAGAAAATATCAGAATGTCTCTTTATAAATTCATGGTATGCCCACATCTTGAATCACTGTATGCAGGTTTGGTCACCCCAGCTAACAAAAGAGATATTGGAATTGGAAAAGGTACAGAAAAGGGCAACAAAAACTATTAGAGTTAATGAAAAGTTTCCATATGAGGAGATATTAATAAGACTGGGACTTTTCTGCTTGGGAACGAGACTACTAAGCAGAGATATCATAGAGGTCTATAAAATCATGACTGTTTTGGGGAAAGTAAAAAGGGAAGGGTTATTTACTTTTTCGCATAGCACATGAGCTAGGTGTCACCAAATTAAATTAATAGGAAGCAGGTTTAAAAGGAATGAAAGGAACTATTTCTTCACATAACACAAAGGCAACCTGTTGAACTCTTTGCCAAAGGATGTTGTGAAGGCCAAGACTATAACAGGGTTAAAAAAAATAACTAGATGTGTTCATGGAGGATAGAGATGCAAAACCATGCTCTGAAATGTGCATAACTTCTGTTTGCCAAAAGCTGGGAATGGGCACCAGGGAATGGATCACTTGATGATTACCTGTTCTGTTCATTTCCTCTGAAGCACCTGGTATTGGCCACTCTCAAAAGATAGGATACTGGGCTACATGGACTATTGCTTGGACACGGTATGGCCGTTCTTATATTATGTTCTTATCTTGTTCTTAATTGCAGCTATTAAGATGTTTGCCTCTTAAGATCAGTGTCAATGTTGTGTTGACTTTGTCTTTTCTGAGCAATGTTTTGTGTCTTAATTTGCTCTGTTGTGTTTCTCTGCAGGACATTGATTTCATCCTTTATTTAAAAAGTCCTTTTTCTTTGCACTTATTTTGCAGGACTTCTAAATTAATTATGCTGGTCTCTTATTTGTTTTAAATAGAGGCTACTTTTGCTTGTGACAGAAAACAATTAACATAATCTTTGTTCCAGAAGTAGCCTTACCTGCATCCAGATGGTTTTGCAAATTGCTGATTTGCTAATAGCTAGCTAGTTTCACTGACTATATCAATTGCATTGATTTAATTTATTACTTACTCATTCTGTAACAGCAGTCTGTCTGCTGACTACTGTATTAGATGATACTTAAGTCTATTTAAATTAATATAAATGGTGACTGGCGTGTTATCCGTTACAGTAACGTGACCTAAGCTACTATATTTTCCACATGATACTTATTATGGCCCTGAGTCTGCAATTGGGTTTACACAGACAGAATCTTGTTTGTGCACAGACAGCACTTGTTGTCAACAGGGCTTTATGAAGGAAAAAGGCAAGGCTCGCATAGATCTAGTAGCAGGATCAGATCACTATCCTGGAACGTGTCCAATGATGGAAAGCCAAAAAAAAAAAAAAAAAAAAAAAAGTATAGTCCATTCCTCAGGCTTCTTACATTTCCAGGCATATACCAGAGGCACAATGACAGCTTTTGTTCTCTGTCTAGTGACTATCATAATGGAACCCTGGTCCATGTCTTACATATGCAGCAGGATAAATAATACTTGAGAGATTTTTTAACATTTAGAAATGGTCCCTAACTGAACTGCAAGAGCATTAACCCCACTAATACTTTTGTCTTTAGGCATTTAAAATATCTCCACAAATCCTTTCTTTACGTGTGTGAGTCCTGTCTAGGCTGAAATAACCCTCCTTATCATTTTAGTTTTTACATATATTAACTCTGTTCTTATGGTAATAATAATGACTCATTTTAGAAGTAGAAAATAATAAGATGGGCTCCCCTCCTCACCCCTCAGCTGAACTGCAGGTGGATGTGGTTTGAAATAGGATGGAGGAGGGGGAAATTATGGTGTTAGGTGATGCAGTCTATTGCCATCTGTGGGAGAAATAGGCACAGCTGTGTGAGGGCTCTAGCTGCATTAAAGAATTGTCAAATTTTATGAAAATGAGGTCTTGCAACCTACATTTAGATACATCTGATGTTACAATATCATTGATCCAGCCTCTCCTTTATGTCTGGCTTCACTTTTGCAAATATGACTAACTCGTTTTCTCTTTAGGGCATGATTCATTCAGCCCTTTTATCTTTAATTTGATCATTTTAAGTATTTTGTAGCTAGTCATGTTCAAACATTATTCTGCACAGCACAATCCAGATTAACATAAAAGCCCATAATTTGAGATTTAATATTCACGGTAATGGCATATCATGTAACTTGTGACAATAATGCTCCTAGACGCGATATTAGAGGAGACAGAGCTGGTGTCTAACTTTAGTAAAAAGGAAAAGATCGTAATAAATTTAATAAATTCACATCCAGTTGTGGGGTTTAGTCAGGGCCAGAATAAGACAGGGGCTTTAGGGGCTGCAGCCTGGGGCCCCAACCTAAAGGGGGGGCCATGTCCCCCCAAAATACAGCCCCACTCAGGCCAGCACAACATTGGATGGTCCCCGTGGCTCAGGCTGGCCTGGCAGGTCTCGTCTGCCGGGCCCCTGGGGGTCCCAGTGCAGCAGACTGACAGTACTCTGGGTCCTGGAGGCTTGTCACCAGGGCTGACCCGCCTGCAGGCCCCGCTCCCACCCTGGAGCTGCATGCACTGGCTCCCCCCGTCCCTGGCCAACCAGACCAGAGGTGGTGGGGGAGTCCCATGGACTGTGGCCTCTGGTCCCAGAGCCCCCTAATGCTGGGTGGCTGCCCAGGCCCCCTCCAGCACCAGCCACAGGCCAAGGATGGCTGGTCCGCCAGATGACCCCAGGGTCAGCATACCCACGTGCCACCCTGACCCACCCCAGGCCTTGGGGGGGGGGGTGAAAATGGGCAGTCTGGGGCCCCTTACTCTGGACCTGGATTCAGTCAGCATCATTAAAGAGAAAACTAACCCAACAAAAAGGCATTTCACCTTTATTAAAAAGTCTAAGTTAATCAAGTAAAAATAAAAAAAACAAATAAAGACAAGTTTTGTGCAAGTCACATAAAACTTTTAGGCTACAGAATTGTCAAAGACCTCTGAATTTTGATTCTAATCTAGTTTTTTTCCAATGCAATGGAACCTCAATCTTGATTGGGATCTCAGGACAGTAATTTAATAAAAAATGCACTTTGTTAGAAAGTGACAATATATATTGTAATTTAAAGGCCAATTAAACTCGACTACTATGATTTAAAAATATTTCTGCTTAAATTTTTAATGACATTATGACAACCATACTTTCTCAAATATGTTCTAAAAGTAGAAGCACTGGAGAGACAGCGACAAAGCTTTTTTAACCCAAGGGCTCTGTCAGTGGAATAATGTCTAAAGGAGAATGGAAAAATCCAGAGTTGTACAACCTTTTAAAATCACTGGGAGACCTTCCTCTTTGATAAAGCTCATCCATCACAACCAGGGTGGACTTCACAACATCAGCTATGCTGTCTTCTGCACCTTCACGAAACCTATCCTCCCCCAAAAATATTCCCCAAGCAAAACTTTCTAAGAATTTTCTATAAAAATGGAAACAAACAAGGAGTCCTGGGGCACTTGTAAAGACTAACAGATTTATTTATCACATGAGCTTTTAGTATTAGTAATTCCTCAAGTTTTCTAATCCCCCTCCTCCCCAAATATAAATTCTCTAGTATCTAAACGCTCATTTTGCAGAACTTTGTTTGTAAATTACTGAATCTTTTGATAATGTTCAATAAGGACAAGTTCCTGTTTGTCTATTTTTAGCTTCTTAATTTTAATCTCCTAAAAGAATATGTCAATTTCAGTGCTCCCTTGCGATTTAAGTAGCAGGTGTGTACACACCAAAGCGCTATAAATATAGCACTTTTCTTGTCCCGCAATAGCTTTTATTGCGGGACAAGTTTGTAGTGTCTACATAGCCTTAATTGGTGTAACACTATGTTACTAGCCGCTGACAGCTGGGAGGTTGTTGGGAAAATTTAGGGAGGGAGGGTGTAGGGAAATCCCTGCTTTTAACCAATTGTGGTTCACATCCAGTTTTGTATATGTTGCATGGCAAAAAATAAAAGGTGTACAAAAGGGGAATGGGCATTATAATTAACAAATAAAGGAGGGGTAACATTAAAGGTGGCTCAAATCTAGTGTGTTGCTCTCAGAATTTTTAAAAAAGTAAACCCCAAACTTCAATAAAATTCATAAAGTTGGAGAGACTGGCCCCCTCAAAAATATTAAAAAGCAAAAGGAGATAAAAAATAAAATTACTTACTAGAAGTAGTTGGATGTACAGCGCAGACATAACTGCTTGATAAGGGGAGGAAGCATTATATTAAAGGATCAGCAACTCCCCAGAAGGGAAAAAAGGGCAGTCCTGAAAGAGTGTAACCCTAAATTTAATTTAAAACTAACACCACCACCACCTTTCACAGTATTTGTAACAGCTTGTAAACCTAACTGGTAACCTGAAACTTCCAAAGCTAGTATGGGCTGCCTTTTAGGATAAATATCACCTAATTTAGACCAATGGGCTTCTATTGTTAAGTGTCTATTGGTGTATCAGATAGCTAGGGCCTGCATCTTGCTATTGCCTCTGAAGCAATCTGCAATCAGAGAGAACAAGGAAAAATCCTTTTGCAGGCCATGCCTAATGCTTTCCTAGCAAGAAAGCAGGCAAAGAAAGATTTTTGGGGAGCTCAGCTATGGGAAAGATTTTGGGGAGGCATAGCCTTCCTCCGCCTATAATAAAATCTACCCATCATTCACTTCCACTTTGGATCAATTACAAGTTACAACGAGAAGTGCCACATAGAGGCTGAATTCTGCTATCCCTACCTGTGAAGGAGGAATACCACCTTACTCCTTGAATCATCCCACTGATTGTAATGGGACTGTTTGCAGATTGAGTTGCTATTACTGTGAGTAAGGATAACAGAACCTGCTCCAAGCTGCTGTATTTCCATCACTTTAATCCATTTAACTCAGAGAGCATTAAAGATGAGCATCAGTAGTTTCAACCCACTGATTGCTGCATTGCAAAAGAAGAGGACTTGCTTCCTTCTTTCTACTTCTCTGATGCTCCATGCTGCTAGCATTCAGACACAGCAGAAGGAAACACAGCAATGCAACATGCTAGCGTTGAGCTACAGAAGAAAGAGAAAATTACAATGGAACATACACTCCATCCCCACTCCTTTCTGCTGCTTCTTCCTCAGAGCTGGAAATCTTTCTGGCAGCATATTTCATCAGATGACATATTTGTAATCGATTAATTCTGCTCTGGAAGCACACCCATCATTCTTGGCAACATATGGCAATTAATCTGTCCTTAAGCGGTTAATTAGGCACCATTTGTATGCACGCATCACATTTTGCTCACCGAATCAGTTGCAATTTCTGTAGAAAGCTGTTTGTGTTACTTCTCATCTCCCTTTCTTTTGTTTAGAAAAGTAAATGATCTCTTACAAAGTCTACATTTTTATGTATGTATTTATTTCCCTTTAAAGAATAATTAGTCTTAAAATAGAAAAATGAAGAGTTTTCTGCTGACTGCATGAGAACGAAGTGGCGCAAAAGATGCTCTTATGGTTCAGGCATAAGACAGGGGTTCAAAAGATCTGGGGTTCAGTTCTTGACTCTGCTACATCCTGTGTATGTAAGCTTTTGCAAGTCATTTAATCTCTTTGTGCCCTTTTCTGGTAAATGTTATTAATGGTACTTCCTTGTCTCAGAGGGGTTTGTATGGATAAAACCATTAATGTTTGTGCAGTGCTTATCTGCCATGGTTAATGGGGACATCCAAATACTTGAATCTCTATGTATGTGACAAAGTAATTTAATTAGTGTAAGTCATGGTTCTGTATTGTCAGCTCCACAAGACAAAGATCGAAAAGATGACATTGTTTGATAAAAGGTCTAAAGACCACCATGAGAGACTCAAGGTAAGTAAAATAGTATCTTTTATTGGATCAACTCCTGTTAGTTAGTTTTCTATCCTGGATCGGATGATTTAGTGGGAGTGGTCCTGCTTTTAGCAGGAGGTTGGACTAGATGACCTCATGAGGTCCCTTCCAGCCCTAAGGCCTTGTACACACTACAAAGTTATTGCGTGATAACGCTCGTTATTGCACGATAACAGGCACAGCGTCCACACACAAATCCATGTTGTTGCGCGGTAACAGCCGTCTTACCGCGCAACATGTAAACCACCAAAACAAGGGTGCTAGCGGCTACCGCGGAACAGCTGTTCCACAATAGTTCGTGTGTGTACAGTTGCCGCGCAATATGAAGCCTCCAGAAATGTCCCAGAATTCGAATTCCATCCCTTCTGCACTTCCTTCTGTGCTCTGTGGCTGTGAAGTGATTGTACTCGCCCTCCCATCATTCCCGGGAATTTTTGAATTCTTCATGTTTGCTTGGCATGGAGTGCAGCTGTGTTCTCCAAGAGCAATGGCGGCTCAGCGCAGCAAACGTGCTCCAGTCTGGACCACAGCCAACGTGCTTGATCTCATAGGCATCTGAGGAGAGTCAACTGTGCAGGCACAGTTACCTGGCAGCCGGCGGAATTTCGATATTTTTGGCCAGATTTCTCAGGTCATGGCAGAGAAGGGCTATGAGAGAGACACTCTTCAGTGCAGGTCAAAGGTGAAGGAGTTGCGGATTACGTACCACAGAGCCAAAGAGGCAAACCGGCGCTCCAGCTCAGCACCGGCTACATGCCGATTTTACAAGAAGCTGGAAGCAATCCTGAGCAGGGATCCCACAACCACCCCAAAAGCTCCTGTGGACACGTTGGCACCCCCCTATGAAAAGGATACCGGAGCAGACGGTGACGAGCAATTCGTCAACGAGGAAGTGGAGGTGGAGGATGACCTGGAGGGCGAAAGTGGTGCAGCCGACCTAGGGAGCCAGGAGCTGTTCTCCATGCCATCTGACCCATGCTGCCCAGATTCCTTCTCCATACTGTCTTTGGATGCGGCAGAGGGAAGCTCTGGTAAGTTTAATCAGAAGTGACTTCTGTGCTTGGTGGATAAGCTTTGCGGGCAAATGTAGAGCGGGCAGGAGATGGGCGTTTTGAGTTTCATCCTTTCTTTTTTCTTTTTTTTTTGGATGGGGGGGTCTACCCCGCATTACATGAGCAGTGCATCAATGCATGCTGTAATTGTCAAGAAATCCTCTCTGTTGAGCTCACTGAAGGTGTCCTTGATGTACTTCCACAGCCTCCTAGTTAAATTCGATGGGAGAGCAACTGTTTCCCCTCCCCAATAGAGGGATACTCTCTCTCTCCAGTTGCAAAGCACAGCAGTGGGAACCATGGCTGCGCACAAGCCTGCTGGGTACGGTCCTGGCTCAAAACCAGTGACATGCAGGATATGCATTCTGGCTTGCAGGGGCACTCTAAGCAGCGAGATATCGGCTTCCATGGCAATGCCGTATGTGAACTAATCGCCCAAAGCACTGCAAATAGTTCACGAAGCTCTGTGTCTTGTCTCGGCAACCCGAACTTCCCTTTGCAAATGCCCTTTCAGTCCCCGGCAATGCCCTGTCCCGTGGGCACAGCGGAATGTGGCGGGAGAGCATATTACCGGCTACTTAACCAAAGTGAGAACAATAGCACTACTTATGATGTTTCATTTTTCCTTAGAAACAACCTTCACCGGTCGGTGGTCTGCGCCAGCTGACTGACTGAGACAGATAAGGAGGAAGCCTCACAGGAGCAAGGAGGGCAACTTCCAAGAGCTGATGCAGTCCAATGAGGCATCAGCAAGGGAGACTAGACAATGGAGGCAGGAGTGCTGGCAGGAGCACAAAGAAAACAATTTGAGGAGGTAGAAGCAGAAGGATGCCCTCATAAACATCCTACAGGAGCACACCCAACTGCTGAAGACCATGGTTGGTCTGCAGACCCAGCTGCTCCAGGCTCGCCCCCCCCCCCTGCAGCCACAGCAACACTTTCTGTCCCCCATGCCCCATTCTCCCTCAAAGCAATTCTTTGAAGCCCAGGGACCCTCCTGGTACAATGTTACATCCACTCCTGCACCAAGCTATGGCATTGAGCCACGCACCTACATGCATCTATAGCCCCTGGCACAGGCACTGCTTACTGTAAATATTTAATGTTTTCTAATAATAAAATTGAATCACTTGAACTGTGCACAGTGTCTTTATTGATACACAATAAAATTAGTTGTTGCATGTTTAGTATTCATTCATTCGAGCATAGTACAGTACATGCCCACCGGCACCAACCCCGCCCCTCCCAATCAGCACCCAGTAGTGCATAGTGTGATGCAATGCATCCTATGAGCCCCCATCACTAAAATGCTCCCTAAGTGCCTCCCTTATGCGGACAGCTCTCAGCTGTGCCCCCCTGATACTCCTAGTGGCTGACTGCTGGAAGGCAAACTCTAGCCGCTCAGCCTCCACGTCCCATGAAGGGGGAAATTTCTCTCCCCTATTTTCACAGAGGTTATGCAGGACACAGCACACCGCAATGACGGCTGGAATGTTGTCCTCATTCAAGTCCAGCCTCCCGTACAAACAGCGCCAGCGGCCTTTTAAGCGCCCAAAGGCGCACTCCACGGTCATTCAGCACTGGCTTAACCGGTAATTGAAGTGCTCCTTGCTGGGATCCAAATTTCCAGTATAGGGCTTCATGACCCAAGGCATCAGGGGGTAGGCTGGGTCTCCTATGGTGACTATGGGCATCTCCACATCCCCAACAGTAATTTTATCATCGGAGAAGAAGGTCCCTGCCTGCAACTTCCGGTACAGGCCCATGCTCTGGAAAATGCGAGCATCATGCACCTTACCCGACCACCCCGCATTTATGTCTGTGAAATGCCCCCTGTGATCCACGAGTGCCTGAAGCACCATGGAGAAGTAGCCCTTCCTATTAATATACTTAGTTGCAAGATGCTCCACAGTGAGAATAGGGATGTATGTGCTGTCTATTGCCCCTCCACAGTTCGGGAATGCCATGGTTGCGAATCCATCGACGATCTCCCGCACGTTGCCCAACGTCACTGTCCTCCGGAGCAGAGCACGATTAATGGCTCTGCACACTTGTGAAAGTGCTAACCTGACGGTCGATCTGCCAACTCCAAACTGATTCACGACCGAGCGGTAGCAGTCTGGAGTCGCCATTTTCCACAGCGCAATTGCAATACGCTTCTCCACAGTGAGGGCGGCTCTCATTTTGGTGTCCTTGCGTTTCTGGGCAGGGGCTAGCTCCTCACACAGTTCCATGAATGTGGCTTTCCGCATTCGAAAGTTCTGTAGCCACTGGTCATCATCCCACACCTGCAAAACGATGCGGTCCCACCACTCAGTGCTTGTCTCTCGTGACCAGAACCGGCAGTGCACTATGTGCAGATGCTCTGTGAAGGAGCTCAGCAATGCAGTGCTATTGTTCTGCATGGCAGTCACCAGTCCAGGGTCATCCGAATCCTGCTCTGATTCAGAGCTGAACGCATACTGTGCCACCAGACGAGATGTATTCATTATGCTGAAGGCGACAGTCGAGATCAGAGCTGGATCCATGTTGCTGCAAAAAGGAGTTCTGGGAAGCAATGCGCTACTGTTGAAAATGGGCATGAGTTGTTAGTAGCAACTCTTGTGACGCAAGGGGAACAGAATGCACCATGGGAAACCAAGACTTTACCCATGGTGCTCAGCACTACTCTCCTTCTACCCAGGATTCTTAGTGTCAAATCAGGATGGATGGAACTGTGGGATAGGTTCCTACAATTCAATTGGGTTTCTTGTGAAATTGCGAATTGCAGGGGGGGGGGCTCTGTTCCGTCACAAGCGGCTCAGTGTGGACGCGATACTGTGCTACAAAAATCACGTGACTTTTAAAGCAAAATGGGCTTGTTGTGCAATTATTCCTGTAGTGTGTACATGGCCTAATATTCTATGAGTGCGTCTACACTTACAAGTTAGGTCGACTTAAGGAGGCTTAAGTTGACCTAACTTACTCCCTGTCAACACTGGGCTTTTATTAAGTTGACTTAAGCTGTTCCTTAAGTCAACTTAAGGAAAACTTAAGTCGACTTAATAACACCTAGTTTTAGGTCAACTGAAGGCTTAAGTCGATTCCTTAAATCGACCTAAACCAGTGTGGATGGGGATTAGTGCCTAAATCAACCTTATTAAGTCGCCTTAAAGTGTTAAGTTGACTTAATAAGGTCAAAAAGGGGCTATGTCTACACTAGAAAAGTAAGTCGACTTTTGTTAAGTTGACTTAATAAGTTCGACTTTAAGTCGACTTAAAGTTGACCTTATTAAGTCAACTTAATAAAGTTGACTTAACTTTTCTAGTGTAGACATAGCCTATGATTCTAGTGGAAGATACAAGCATTTGAGCCAGATAGAGCTCTCCTTCAGGTCTGAATAAAGTCCATAACGATGCTAGAACAGTCTTGCCTACTTGTGTGGGTAGAGGTAAATCCAAACATTGGGGATTTTCAAATGTGAAACCTGTGCCCAGATCCCCTTGTTTTTATAATGAACCAAAATTTTGAATTCTAACAAGTCTTAATTTTAAGGTTATTCAAAGTCCAGATCTAGAGCTGTGGTGTTTGTCCATCTGCCTTCAAGTGAAAATTACTTAATGCTCTGGGCATTAGAAAATAGCACGGTTGTTGCAGATGAGGAATGAAATACATTATGGCAGAGCTGAGCAAGAACATTTGCTCAGCAACAGCTATTGTATTGTAAATACAGCTGCCAATGCTATTGGTTCCTAACTTTCATCAGTCCCAAGTCACTTAACTTATTATTTAAAAGCTTTCAGTGATTATTGACTGGAAAAACATGAATGCTACTATCTCTTATCGGCTTATTGATCACAGAGCTGATCTTGGGGCCATTTCACAGAGAGAGAAATACATGCAGTGATTGTCACAGATGAAAAGTGTCTGAACCTTTCCTTTTAAAAAACTAGAGATCCTGCTGGGACAGGGAGGTGGGCTGGATGACAGAGGAGTTGTTACACCAGCAGTTCATCTATTATTACTTATTATTTGTATTTGAGTCATGCCTGAAGGCCCCAACTGAGATCAAGCCCCTATTATATCAAGCATGGGGATGACATGGGTCCTTCCATGGAGAACGTGTAATCGAAATAGATAAGGCAGGCAGTGTATGAGAGACAGGAAGTATTATCTTTATTTTCTGGCTGGGGAGTGCAGACCCAGTGAGATTTAAGTAGTGCGATCAATGTCTCCCAGATAACTTGTGCTATCACTGGAAGCTGGACCTGTATCTTTTGTCTCAGTCTAGTGCCTTAATCATAAGGCTACCTATCCTCTTTCACTGGTGTTTAGTCTAATATTCTCTCTCTGATAATGGCCAGTACCTCATGCTTCAGAGGAAGGTCAAGATACTCTATAATGGACAATCAATTAATACAGAGGCTTTCTCCTATCAGAATTCTAGAGATCAGAGACAGACAAGCCCTGTGAAGAGGTTTCGCTGTGTTTAGTTGTTCTCCAGTAGAAATGGAGAATTTCATTGATCCTACTGCCGTGGTGAGCTTGCTGTTTGGATTGGTTTAAGGACTTATGTTGTTCTATTGTCTCCAACTTCGGTAAACTACTTGTAAGCCTTTGATAAATGACTAAGCACACCATGATTTTTCATACCTGTCTTGTCTCTGTTTTGTTGTGCTCTGGTATGATTACTGCATATTCTCTCTCTCAGCATCTTGTAAATGCTATATCAAACTTATTGAACACCACCTGCATTTTATGAGCTAAATCTGGGTCTCTCAGTGGAGTCAGTCGGAGTTGCCTATGTGTATTTGAGAACTGAATTTATTTCAGTAATTGTACAGCTACAGACAAAAAGCTGGGCTTTTTTCTAATCTCCACTGGCACCAGGTGTGCTGTTTTACACATTGTTTCAGGCATTTTTCAACTCTTATCTTTTGATTGTGTCCTATTAGGTTTAATATGTTTTCTTTGAGGCTAGTAATGTATTAACTGGGATAGGTTTGTTTTGCTTAGTCTGTTTTTTGAATGCCAATGGAATGAACAATTTCTCTCTCTCTCCCCTGCCTCTTTGAATCCCATTGATCCACCTACACTTGGTCTCCCTCCCATCAGGTTCATCTCATTGTGGTTTCTATAGCTGTAAAACAGTTTGCTTTCAGTGTACGGAACTTTTTACACATGTAAGGATTCTACCAGCATAAAAAATGTTCTTAGAACTGCTGCAGCCTGCACAGAAGAAATGTCCTGTGCATCTTCCTGTACTTGCATACTGCATTCTTTGTACCTATGTACTGTCTTCCTGTACTGTGTGCTGCCTCCTGTGTACCTGTTGCAACGGGGGCAGACTAGAGGGTTTCTGGAGAGTTCTAGAAAGCCAATATATAAGCCCCTGGCTGAGCAAGTCCCTTTTCCCCTTATAGCTGAGCAGTAGTTACTTCTGGTTAATTAACACACCTGGGGCTAATTAAGGCCCTGCCCAAGACATGTTAAAAGCCTTCCCTCAAGAGGCAGGGTGTGTCTGGAGTGTGAAGAGCTGTGGGAGTGTGCAAGAGGAGGCAAGGTGCAGTTGGAAAAGAGAAGGCTCTGGAGAAGGAGCAGAATGCTGGTCAGGAAGAACCCCACAGGTACAAAGACTGGGGTAAGGAAAAAAAAAACTCTGCCCAAAGGGGCAAAAGACTTTTCCCAAGCCTGAAGGCCAGAGGGAAACAGACCCACTGCTCCAGGGAAGTGTAGGACCCACCAAGATAGAGGAGGAACTTTGTCACACTGTGTACTGTTTTCCTGTACTGTACTTCCTCCTCTATATTTGTGTCAGTGGTTCACTCTGGTTTTTGTACCCTTGTCCTGCCGAGGAGCCCCAGCTATATACCAGGACACCACTGTGGTAGGTATTGTACAACCACACAACAAAAAGGCAGTCCATTTTGACAAGTGGGATGTTGTAGCCATGTTGGTTCCAGGGTATTACAGAGACAAGTTGGGTGATGTCATAAATATGACTGTTTCCCATTTCTCTGCATTTCCAGTGTTTCCTATTCTGGTGACTCTTATCTGTCTTGTGGTATTTAGTGGTTTCCTTAAACCTCCAGCTCCTGGAGACATTTGATCAAGTGAGAACATTTCAGCTTTCATTTAATTAATATATATATATATATATATATATATAT